>OY745781.1:0-450000 GCA_963556305.1 Platismatia glauca | reverse complement strand
CGCTTTCCAAGCCTTCGACACTGGGGGCCAACGGCCGTTGAGAGTCCCTCGTCATGCTGTGGACATAGCGTCGTTTCTCCCCTATCGGCGTTGGTGCCGGCAGAGGTCCCATGTCCATCCCTTCAGCCCTCATTTTGTCTGCCCGCGCACCATCTTCCTCCAACTGCTTGCCAAAATCACCTTCGTGGATCTTTCGATTATAGAAGTTCTTGATCTAGACAACCTATCAGTCTTTTCGGTCAATTCTCTAAGGCAAAGGGATCATTACCATGATGTGAGTTTTGGACTTCATGGTCGCAGCGATGGCTGGCCAATTTGTCCCGAAGTATCGTAGAAGGTTGTAGAAGTCACTTTGTTCAGGCACAGACCAATAGCTCGATGTAGTCCCGCCGCTCTTCTGTTGAGGAGCAGGAGGCTGTTCTTGGATGAAAGGCTGGACTTGCTTCTGCGTCTGATCCACGTTCATAAGCACGGGCTGATCAACAGGCCAGCCTTCCGTGGGAGTCTGCTGCACGATGGGCACCGTATACGACTGGCCACTGGTCAGTCCAGCGAGCAGCTGAGCCCCCTCGATTTCCTCCACGCGCTGCTCGTTGTCCACGGTCGGTTCCTTGCTTACGGCTCTTACAGTTTCAGGGAGACTCTTCTGAGGCGCAGGACCGGGCGCTGCAGCCAGCAAGGGAGTTTTCCCCTTTCGGCCCACCTTCTCCTTTGCAGGTACTGTCCGTGTGCGCCTGGCAGTAGGCTTCTCCGAGCTGAGACTGCCATTCGCCTCTTTAACAGCGGCGGCGCCGCGTCGGGCGGGGGTTGGTGCAGGCGTGCCTGGCTCTGGGTCGGCATTGTCTCCAAACGTCGGTGCAGCGGCACGCCTCGGCCGTCCTTTCTCGTTGAGTGGAATGTTCTGCGTTTCGTAATCCATGCCCCCATCGAACGAAGAGATCAAGCCGGCGGCTCTGGGGCGGATTTGTTGACCACGGGCGGAGGCGGCGAGCTTTTTGCCCCTCTTGGTCTTCATAAACGCTATCTCTTGGTCCTTGTACTTGACAGACAGCTTTGTCAGGTAGTAGTGTTGCACGCAATCCCGGAAGTCCCGTCCGTCCAACGCTTCCGCAATGGTGCCAAATCGCTTGGGATACAAGAGATAATTGTACAAGAATGTTTCGTGCTCCGCTGGTGTAAAATCGTCCCTGCTCGGGATGAAGTTGAGAGCATCAATAGCATCCTCGCGAGGGATCAAGTTGTTCGTGTCATTGAATTTGGAAGACTCTCGTTCGTACCGATTCAACATATCAGGGACTACGGCCTCTCTGTCGGGGTTGAAAGTCTCCGGGGGAACATAGACAGGTGCTTCTCGCTCCCGTCGAGCTCGCTCCTCTTTGGCAGCAGTCTCCTGTGAGACTTTAAGCACTTCTTCCATATCCAACTCACTGATGATCTTTCCACGCCTACCCACGACAGGCGGCGCCGGTGCAGACAATGGCATGATGTCAGGAACCGGTGAAACAGCCATTGGGTCCTCTGCCCTTTTTATCTCTTCGTAGTCTTCAATAGCGATTCGCCAATTCTTGTAGAGCGAGATGAAGGATTTCCTTCTGTCCTCGTCTTCGGATTGCAAAAGCTCACGCTGGTTTTTCAGTTCCTCGACGATCAGGGACTCGATCGCCTGCTGTCGAAAGGGATCTTCATGCAGATCTTCGATATCAGAGAATGGAGTAGGAGGCCCGCAATTGAGGTATGGAAGGCTCGAAAGAGGAGGTGTTAGCGGTCGAGTCTTGAAATGAGGAGGAGGACTGTCAATCTCCCGCTTGTACTCCATCTCGTCTGTATCGTCGACCTTCGGCGATGGCAGTCCCAGTATCACAGTTTGAGCAGGTGGCTCTCCGCCTGATGGGCCCATCTTTACCTTTTCCTCGAGGGCGCTGGCCAGGGCATCAAGCTCTTCGAGCAGTTCCAAGATGATCGGATGGCTGCGCGGCGTCGGTGGTCTTTTTGCCTCCAACGCTTGGATCTCGTGATCGAATTTCTTCTCCGCTTGAGCGAAATCTTGTTCGTCCAGATCCATCTCTGCATCTTCGGCGGCAGCTTCATCGGACTCCTCATCTTCTTTATCCTCATCGGGACCCGTCATCCTAGGCTTTGACTCTCCGTGATCGGCTTCGTCGAGTTTCAGTCCATCGCCGATAGACTCTTTGCGTTGCACTTCCGGTAGCGATTTGTGATCGACGTCCTGGGACTTCTCGGAGGCACTGCCAGCCTTGGTGGGTACGTTGTCACGCCGCCATCGATCAAGTGCGGACTCGGCGGCTTCGGCGCTTGGGGGCCCAGCCCGGCCTTTCTCGTCCCCAATATAGTCTCTTTTGATCGGCACGGTGTTCATGATCGAAGGTCCGCGGGGTGTATGTTTGGGTAAAGACGGGTTCGGATTCACCCAGGACCAAGCGCTCCCACGTCCTCCTCCACGCTGCATCATTGGCGGAGGCCGGTTTAGAGCTGTACGTATGGAAGGAGGGGCTGGCTGTCGGATCGAAGGGGGAGCACGCTCCGCACGAGGTCCCGTCGGGATCTTGATGGGTGAGCCCTGGGTTGAGGAGCCACCCAGGGGCGGCCTGAGGCTGGTGACAGGGCCAGCTGCTGAAGCCTCCACGTTGCCGTTACGGCCCTGTTCCTCCACTGCTTTTCTGACAGAGGGTTGCGTGGGGTCCAATGAGCCGGACGCTGAGGGAAAAGGGGCCCGGATCGGAGTGGTATCAGAGAAATGTTTCGAGATGTTGGGGGTTTCTTCGGATTCTTGGGCGACGGTACCTGTTGACGTAGGCAATGATTGGCGCTGCGATGCAAATCCCCTCCCCTCGTTGCCAGGGAGGCGCCGGTTAGGCTCGAGGGTCTCATTGGATGACCATCTCTCCTGTGTCTGCTGTGCTTTTGGTGCACTGGGCGCATTATTGAAAATCTGGGATTTCGGAGCGGATGGTGGCTCTCTAGAAGGTTCCAACAGACTCAGTCGAGATGGATGGACCAATGGAGAGCGGTCCTTGGGAGAGTCTTGCTTGGGCTGAGGTTCTTGACTGTATATCGGTGCTCGATGTGGTATAGATCTAAAAGCCGGAACAGGAGGAGCTTGTGGCGGTGGAGAGGCCGTTCGCCGTTCGTAACGATCACCATCAGGACGTCGGAGGTGTAAGTCTGCTCTGTCCAATTCCATATCCATGCTCGCACGTCTCGCGTCGCCATTGTAGCCCGTCGGTCTTGGTCTTTGCTCCACTTGAGGATCCCGAGCATCCCGGTTGTTCTGAGCAAAGCGATCTATATTAGCCACTGGGGCCGATGTCACTGAAGTTGAACGAGATGTGATGGGCGTTTGTTGTCCACCGGTCGAATTCCTGGAGTCTGGACGAAACGGTGGCTCTCTCCTGAACCGATCATCCCTTTCCCGCTCCTCGCGTTCCCTTCGAAGTTCATCCTCCCGCCGATTGGCCTCGAAATCACGTTCACGATCTCTGTCATCGCGCATTTGCCTCTCCCAATCTCTGTCGCGGGACCTACTCCTAGGTGTAGCCTCGTGCCGCTCTTCGGGATACGACCCCCTTCCGCGTCTACTGAAATCCCAATCGCCTCTTCCTCGCCCTCGGAATCCGCCTCGTCCGCGAAGAGGGAACGCATCGGAGGGGGTTGGCTGTGGTCCTTCACGTGGATCTCTCCTGTCATCCCTAGGTGGAAATTCCCGGACATCTCGCGCATCCCTGAAATCTCTCGAGAGCGGAGATCTGGATCGATCGCGACCTGAAGGCGAAGCTCTCCTGTCTCTTCCATCGAACCTCTCTCTAGGGCCCCATTCATGACCTCTACCACCTCTCCTCGCGAATGGCTCGTCTCTAGGCCCGAAGTCTCTTGTATCCCGCTCTCTTCCATCACCACGCGCTAGAAATCCTCTGCCTCTCGCTACGAAGCCACCTCCTCTTGGACCATCCCGAAGAGCCTTGGGGCCGCTCGGAGGCTCGCGCGGGGGCTCTCTTCCTCGACCCGAGTAGCCATAGAAATCATTGGAATTGGTGCGCGAGGCCGGAGGCCCTTCGTTGTAGGCAGCTGAGGGCCGCCTGTCAAGTGATCTCGGGGGCGAACGATCTCGGGGGAAGCGAGATTCGCTGGTATTTGGAGGAGGGAAGCGTGAAGACATAGGGCATGGTCAGATCTGGTATAATTGTTGGTGTTAAAGTGCACGGAGGGATGCAGGACTTGGTCCGTACGATAGATGAATGTGGTAAACAAGGGAATCCGTAGGCCAATATAGGATTCGGCAAGGCTTCTTAAACCACAGTGAGATCTGTACAAGTTTTTGGTGATCTTGTGTGGTGTCCTCCTCAGATCCTTTGTCCTTTCGATCTTCAACGAGCCAATCGGTTCCGCGCGCCTAGCCGAGCCGAGGCTGTTCTTTGGTCAGCGGAGCCGGCTGAGCGTGCAGATGGATAGGATAGGCAAGGCCGGGAATGCTGACGCGCACTGATGGATCAAGGGATACGAGTGATGTTTGGAAGGGATAAAGGAAGGATATCTCCAAAGGAGTTGAGGCTCAATTGATGAATCAAGATGAGAGATCCCGCCTGCTAGCGCAAATCTATTTCCGAGATCCACGTTTTTGACTTCCGCGTTGGTGTTTCTTCCGCTCCTCTTCCTCTTTCGCTTGACACGTGCATTCATCAACTTCGTAAGAGTAGTATACAGAAACATGAGTATGAGAAGCGATTATCCAGGCTGGTCCGTGTACGACGACCGCTCCTCTTCCGGTGGTAGCGCGGGCCGGTTTCTTCTCGACGGATGCGGTCTGCGACTGCAAAGTGGTACAATTTCAAAATACTCCATCTGCGCAACATTGTCTCTCTGATTGACGTCCATCGTCTCTTTGGCTGTCGGCTGCGGCGAGTGTTTGGGCATCGGAGTGACCTTGATCCATCGATAGGTAATGGTAGCCATGGTGGGAGATGGTTGGTTCTTTAATCTTTGGATATTGCAACCAGTACGTGGCTTCCTATTCGAAGATTCGAATTTCTGCTCAGCCTTCTCCACGTCTGAGAGACTTTGCAATATATTCCTTGCGATATTCGTAATTGATGTTGGATGGTATGAGATATCCACACGCAAGCCATAGATAGCTTTCGACGTATCCACGCCCCACGGGGCCTGATCGGAGCCATCGCCCACGTTTTCGTCCTTACGAAATCTTCTCGGCGCAAAGCCTTGTGAGGAAGCAGTCCTGAAGTCGCGGAAGCAGAACATTTATCTATCTTAGATTTATTGCATTATTCTTCTCATATAGCCTCAAAGTGGCTTGAAATACCTAGCGCCTCTACAAAGCCAGCTTTTCTTTACCGCACATACATCAATGTCAACTTCAGCAAAGTCCACAGAGGCATCTTCTGTCTTCCCTCATGTGGAGATAGGCATTTCATCAAGTCCACATTTCTCAATTACCCTATTGATAAAATTCTCAACAAACCACTCTACCTTATTGCATGAGCTTTCAGGGCCAGAATAAGCGTACGCAGGAACTGCTACAAAGCTCGCTGAAGCAAGTCCTTGGAAAATCATGTACACTGATAGAGCCTGTTGGTGAAGTGATTGCAACGTACGATTGCCACGCGCGTACTCTAGAGAGCCGCCGGTTGCAAGTGTTTCCGGGAGAGATTGGCGGTCCCTCGGAAGACAGTTTCGTCGAAAAGAGGTGTTTGATCTGGACCGATATCTTTACAAAATGGTCTGTTGCGTGAATGTTCAGATCGAGCATGTAAAGTGGTAAGACAATTTTACACATCGAGAGAATCTAGGTATTGATGAAGTTGTCACGTGTGATTATCATGTAGGTACTCTGGAGAGCCTGTCGCTGGTAGAGAGTGGCTGACAAATTTCATTGAAATTTGAAGCAGCTCGTAAGATTCACAGATTGTGTCCATGAAAAGAACCTCGTGCCTGCTGATGAACTTGCAATGTGTGGTTGTGATGTAGGTGCTCTAGGGAGCTTGTTGACATATTCCTAGGATAGAGTGGCTGACAATGACATGAGTGGAAACCCATCTTCATAAAACCAGGGGCATCTATTCTATGCAAGGATCCTATTACTCAACTTTCAAATTCCAAGTTCAATTACAGTATAGTGACAAACGACTACCTACCCAAAGTTTGAGAACGCGGGCTCAAGAATCAAGAAACATACACGAACAACACGCAAAATGGTATCACGTCAAACACGCTCAATCCCCTATTCAATCTCGCTTGATCTCGTCCACGATCGGATCACTGCCCGAACCCGACCCAGTGTGTCTCTCCTCGACCTCCGGGTTCTTTCCCATGATAATGTCCGCCTGGTCCTCACCCAAAGCGGCACCATGAATCTCCTTCCCCCTCAGGGGCCCACTGACATAGGCGCCGGATCCTTCACCAAACACATATGCCTCCTCGCCGTGCATGGAGTAATCACCGACCAGCAATTGCTCGTCTGACATCCTCAGTGGGATACGCAGGACATATTTGATGAACATCATGATCAAGCTCGTCCACACGACGTTCCAGCCAATGATGAACATGGCGCCTGCAATCTGGTAGCCGACTTGCACGCCGTTCCCGGCAATGGCACCGCCGGGGTTCGGGATGTCAAACGCCGCAGAGCCGGATACGGTGGCGAAGATACCAGTGGCGCATCCGCCCACGATACCGGCGACGAAATGGGTGTGGAAGACACCCAGAACGTCATCGACGGAGCGCATGAATGGAACTTTCTTGCCGAAAACGTTCATGGAGAGCCAAGGCACAGTACCGGACCCGAGACCCATTGCGATGGCGCTCCAGCCCGCGATGACACCTGCGGCCGGGGTGATGGCGACGAGACCGCAGATCATGCCGTTGACGGCGCCGATGATGGAGGGTTTGCCGTAGTACGCCACGTCGCAAAGCATCCAGCAGAGCATGCTCATCGCAGTGCAGATGTTGGTGTTCAGCACAGCGAGGCCCGAATCGATGCCGGCGTTATAGGGATCACCGCCGTTGAAGCCGTTCCAGCCGAGCCAGAGGATGCCCGCCCCTATCAAGACGGAGCCAATGTTGCTGGGGCGGCTGTCTTTGCGGTCAGCGTCGAGGCGGGGTCCGATCCACCATGCGCCTACGAAGCCTGCGGTACCGGAGGAGAGATGGATGACGTAACCTCCCGAGTAATCGATCGTGCCTAGGACATACAGGAAGCCACCGCCCCAGAGGGAGTAGGCACCGACGCAGTAGGAGAAGGTAAGCCAGAGGGGGACGTAGACGGCCCAGGCGAGGAAGTTCATGCGGCCGAGGAAGGCACCAGCCGTGATGACGAGGGTGATGGCTGCGAACACGAACTGAAAGTATATCATGGTGGACATTGGGTAGTCTGCGCTCACGTTGGAGGTGGGTAGGAGAGCTTGGGTGAGTTGGTATTCCATTGACAGTGCAGGGCCTGGTATGCCCGCGAATGGCAGCATGTGTTTCCCGAACGCGACTTTATACGCCCATATCACCCAGCAAATGAGGACGGCGGCAAAGGCGTAGAAACCCATGAAGGCGGAGTTGATGGCCCATTTGCTCTTCATGATGCCTGCGTACAGGATCATGAGCCCTGGCACCGACTGCAGCCCGACGAGGGTGGCAGCGGTCATTTGCCAGGCATTGTCGCCCGTGTCGAGCCATGGTGGTTGCGTGGCCATGGTGTGCGATTGGAGTGAGCAGTTTCTGGGAGCTCTCGCAGTGGTATACAGCCGTTGGTGGAATGGGTATACGCGACTTGAGGGACCCTGCAGGACTATATAGCTCAGCGGGCGAGTCTTCAGCCGAGTCTCGAGGCGCATAGGCTATAGTCCCAGGGGAATGTAAGCTATCCCGGCGGAGGTCTCGCGTGCGTTGGGGACTGGACGCCGGTCAGGACGAATGAGAGGCATTAGCCTTATCAGCGCTTTGTCTGTTCGCATGTCAGAAAATACCGGTAGTAGGGTATGTATGGGCGAGAAGGGGATCGGCCGCGACCAATGAGACATGGGGGCAGAGGAAAAGGATGGTAGTGTTGGGTTTGGCGATGGTCATCAAACGGGTCCGAAGAGGCCAAGATTGCGAATTGAGAGATCTGCCGTTATGCATTGTGCATTATGTTGTATGCAGCCTCCTTTCCCTGCAGCCTAGCTTGCCGGCCCACGCGGAAATATGGAGCAAGGCAGGTAATCATCGTAATTTACCAGCACTAGACCGGGATCGACCCCCACAATCCTTAAGCGAGCCCAGCCGGTGAGCAACTAAAGGCGCCACTCAACGGGAGAGAATGCCCCTGCACTGATAAGCACTCTTTCTGACCAATTACATCTCCCCACATCTGACGGTCACAAAAGGCACAAATCCGACTCAACACAAACAAGTACAACAAGTAGAGCACCGTAGCCTTCTCACTCACAACGTCTTCTTATTATCATGACCACCACTGCCCACGCTTTGCAAATTTGCAACTCTGGGGACCATCCCAACCCGAATTTCGGTGACTCATCATCTCCACAGTAATGCATACGGAAAAGTCAGCCGAATTGCAATCCCGCTCTCTTCTCTGAGATCGGCCGCTTACCCGCAGCTGAAAATCACTTCACCTTGGCATTACCAATTGTCACGGCCTGGTGACATGCACTCGAGTCCCGAGGCGGTGGTCTCGTACGAAAGGATTCCGACCTCGGAGACCGCAGGGCTGAAGGGGTAAGCAGGCTTTTTGGATAGGATTGCTGGGCAAACGCTTGGCAATATATGATTATGACTTGAACGATATTCTCATGGCAATTGCAAGTCATCCAAAATCAGCACCTCATTGGCCATAGCTTGTTCCAGATGGCGACGTTTGCAGGCGACTGGTAAGTTAATCCATGCGTATCGCTAGTCAAGCAGTCGTGCCTAAGATATCTTGACTCCAATGCTTCCCATGAAGCCCATTGCCACAGGACACACCGTATGACCGTACAAAGATGAGCTCGCACGTAGACACGTCTAAGCGCCAGAGATCCGTGTCTTCCCAAGTCGTTGCGGGACTGGCTTGGCTTGATCGCTTCCCCGTGTAAATCAGTCCGTGGATAGACCCGTCCAAAAGCCACGAAACCTGGCAAGGAACATCGCCCTGAATCTGTAGTTGACGGTTGACGTTGGAATTACTAACTTGGGAGATCGGGGAATATTTGCTTTTTCGCAGTCCTGATTGCATATCGCACCATTTCGCGCGCCTATGAAACTTCTTTTCAGCGATCTAGATATACTAGCATTATCAGGCGTCCAGAAAAATCAAGCCTAAGGACCCGCAGGCTCGGATTGAGTCCTGAGAAGAAGGGATGATGACGGGAACTCGCATGGTGGGTCTAATAGGGACTGACTTCAGGGTAGTAGGATGTAATCAATCAGTCAGTCAGTCAATCAGATCAATCAATCAATCGATCAATCAATCAAAGAAAGAAAGAAAGGAGACACCGCGCAATTGGTCTGTCCCTCACGAATGACGAGTGGCTCTCGGAGTCCAAGACAGCTGTTCAAGGGCGCCGAGATCCCTGTATTTCCTAGCTGTGGGAGTAGAAGCAGATAGATAGGAAATGAACAAGCTAGACTTCGCAAACATTACTATCGATGGCTTGAGTAGCGGTCTGATGCAGGTCCAAGCGGGTGGAACCCGCACGAATAGAGAAGCAGAGGCTGCAGATATGAGATGCACAGACCAGAAGACCAGAAGACAAGCCGTCCAGGCATGACAGCGCCGAACCGATCAACAGACTAACGCAGCAAGAACCAAAACGGTTTCAGCCGCATTATCTCCAGGCTTTCTGTGGAGGGAGTCAGGATGAGGTTGAGACTTGACCGTTCCCAAGGTACCTCGAGGTATGTGTGGGAAACGTGGAGAAAGCGCTTTACCTATTCTGCGGCTGGTGTGGGGCTAGACTCTTTTGGTCAACTATCAAAATTTTCGATGCGAGGGTTTCAGTATCTTCACTCGCCAGCATCCAAGGATAAAATTCCAGGTAGAATGAAACGAGATCCGAGCCAGCGAAGTTTGCAGCTGCTTTGGTAACAATCAAGAGACTGCTCATTGATTGGCTTCCGTAACAATTTGCTGTTAGTGTTTCTCTTGAATATGGAATCCTGTACAGCACTTCAAGTACATGAGATTGATGTCGAGTGCACTCATTGCTAAAACGCCCCAATTCCTGCATCAATTTCATCAAGAGCTAGGGGAAGTTTTCGGACTCTCGAATTGCTTCCTTTCAATTTGAACATCTCCGTCACAACGAGCCTGTCTCTGCCGCGGCATCTCTTTCAATCCAAGACTCGTCATACGAAACACCGCTCAACTCCACTCAACCCCAAACCCCCCACGACCCGACACAACCATCCATCATGCCCCCAACAACCCCCGCCCCCCCCCCAACCACCGAAGCCCCGACCCTCTCCACCGACGCCGTCCTCAAACCCTCCGCCCCCGTCCCCGCCGGCGCCCACCCAGTCTCCGGCGTCGAATTCAACGACTACGCCGACCGCGACATCACCGTCGCCGAGCTCGTCGCCGACATGACCACCATGGGCTTCCAAGCCAGCGCCGTCGCCGACGCCGTCCGCATCATCAACGACATGCGCGCCTTCCGCGACCCGGACACCGGCGCCAGAACCACCCTCTTCCTCGGCTACACCTCCAACCTCGTCTCCTCGGGCCTCCGCGCCACCCTCCGCTACCTCGTCCAGCACGCCCACGTCTCCGCCATCGTCACCACCGCCGGCGGCGTCGAAGAGGACCTCATCAAATGCCTCGCACCCACCTACCTCTCCTCCTTCACCGCCGACGGCGCCGCCCTCCGCGACCGCGGCCTCAACCGCATCGGCAACCTCGTCGTCCCCAACAGCAACTACTGCGCCTTCGAAGACTGGCTCCTCCCCATCCTCGACGCCATGCTCGCCGAGCAGGAAACCTCCCGCCGCGCCGGCCCCCACGACCCCGACCGCCTCGTCTGGACCCCCAGCGCCGTCACCGCCCGCCTCGGCGCCGAGATCGCCGACCCCTCCTCCATCCTCTACTGGGCCCACCGCAACGCCATCCCCGTCTTCTGCCCCGCCCTCACCGACGGCTCCCTCGGCGACATGCTCTACTTCCACTCCTTCCGCTCCGCCCCCGCCGTCCTCGACATCTCCATCACGCGCGACATCCGCCGCCTCAACGACATCGCCATCAACGCCGCCCGCGCCGGCATGATCGTCCTCGGCGGCGGCCTGGTCAAGCACCACATCGCCAACGCGTGCCTGATGCGCAACGGCGCCGAGAGCGCCGTGTTCGTGAACACGGCGCAGGAGTTTGACGGCAGCGACGCGGGGGCGCGGCCGGACGAGGCGGTCAGTTGGGGGAAGATCAAGGCGGGGGGGGACAGCGTCAAGGTGAGCGGGATCCCGGGAGTGTACCGCGGACGACGGAAGCGAGCCGGCGAACTGACCGATCGAGAAAACCAGGTGTACGCGGAAGCGACGGTCGTGTTCCCGCTCATCGTGGCGGCTACGTTTGCAAAGGCGGGGCAGGAACAGCATTGAGTGGCATGATACCGGCGGTTCAGGACCGAGGGGGAAAGAATCGTCCAGTAGACGTCGACAGGGACCCGCGTGCAGGCAGGGACGCTGGCACTCGGAGGGGGCGGGGTGCGTAGTAAAGACGGGGATGGGTCTGGGATGTGGGGGATACAGCAGGGTAGAGATGCAGAGAGGAACGCACGGTGGGCTGTGGTGGGGAGAGCGGATGGATGGACGCAACAGTCACACGATCCAATCATCGACGCACGTCGGCTCGAGATGCGTGCGACGTGGAGCCACAAGCAGGCAGGCAGTTGCGACATCACGCTACTCACTCGGGGCGAATGATGAAAAAACAATCTCTGGGATTACTCATGCTATGCTGGCCGAGAATGAATGACTGTTCCGCAGGACCGGGCGCGCTGTATGATACAGGACCTGTTCTATCCATCAGAAGCCTCTATAGGGAACCAGACCCCCGCTATCAATCAATCTCATGCACAATCGTAATGTCATTCTCTCATGCCCGCCCTCTCGGACGTGGGCCTCGCCCTCAAACTTTCCAAATCTTCACCACCTGCTTGACCATCTTCCTACAAATCGGGCAGTCGTGGCCCTGCATCTGCCTCGCACACTCCTCGCACGAGCTCAAATGTCCGCAAGGCAAGAAGATCGCATCGATCTCATTCTCCCAGCATATGTGGCAGAAATGATCTTCCTCGTCTGCATGCTCGAACTCCATCGTTC
Organism: Platismatia glauca; assembly: GCA_963556305.1. Taxonomy (NCBI): domain Eukaryota; kingdom Fungi; phylum Ascomycota; class Lecanoromycetes; order Lecanorales; family Parmeliaceae; genus Platismatia; species Platismatia glauca. The sequence continues at coordinate 437,691 of OY745781.1, read as the reverse complement.
CCTTGCCGAAACGTTTTCGCTTTTTGAAGCCGCCAGTATAGACATTGCCATGTTTGACGTACACCATTCGGCCCTGACCGTTGGGATCGTCGGCTGCCCATTCGCCTGTGTAGCTGTCGCCGTTTGCGTATTCCATGGTTCCCCGGCCACATTTCCTGCCCGCGACAAAATCGCCATCGTAAGCATCACCGGACAGGGGGATCAGGATTCCGTTGCCGTGGGCCCGGCCACCTTTGAGGGGATGGGCTTTGTAGCCGAAGCCGAAATAAGAGCTGTTGGCTTCGTTGCGGAAGTAGGAGGGGTTGTCGAGGCCGCGGAGGAAGTGGAAAAAGTCGATGGGATTAGCACACTTGCCTTCGGCCTCGAGCGACGCGATCGAGCCCGGGATTCTGAACGGGTCCGTTGTCCTGGACAGTCACATCAGCAGACATTTCAAGGTATGGAGGGCAAGAGCGCATACATCTCTCCAAGGGGACGGCGCTGGGCGATGAATATATTGCCGTCTCCGCCCCTGTCGCCGAATCGATGTTTGAACGTCTCGTGGTCACCCACGATATCTTTACGCCCAAGCTTCAAGTGCCGCTCGTGGTAAATATCCCATTCCTCGCTCATGTCCCTGTGGAGCAATCGTTTGGCCTCCTCCGAGATCTTTGCGTCCCGCCTGACAAAGTGGCTATTGACGCCACGGAGAGTCTGCGCCTCGGCATCAAAAAGCTTCAGGAAGAAGTAGATTTCTTTAGGGTGCACAAGCGTATGAGGCTCAAGATTCTCCGAGTCACTCGCCATCGGGATCTCGTGAGCCCCGATCGAGGCTTCAGCCATATCGGTGTCCCCATGGCCTGAATCTCCGCTACCTTCATCGCCAGATGCCGGGCCGGCTGGCTCGACGATTGCCCTCGTGCCTGCCGATCCAGCACTACCACTTGCGTCTAAGTGAGTCCGTTCGATTCGTTCCGGGGCTGGCGATGGGCCAGGCAGCCCGAATTTTGCCGCGGTTACAGGATCTGTTGTCTTCAAGGCCATCCAGAACCGACAGCCACCGCTGTGGTGAATCATGTCACCCAGCTCATCCTCGCTGTGATCGTTGAACAAGAGGAATTGCGGATAGGCATTCGGCATACAAAAAGCCCTTGTGTCGAGTGACCATAGCTCCAAACCGACTTCGTCCGGCACGAGCCCCTGCAGGTATTCTTTCACCTGTCGAAGTGTCGTCGAGGCGGCAAACATGTGTTTGTGTCCGGGCATATCGCGGCACATTTGGTTCCGAAACCATGGATTGAATACTCCACGGCCCGAATAACCTTCGAAAAGCTTATGGCCATGCACGTAAACGGGAATCTCGTGCTCAGCGTCTCTGCTGTCGGTCATCACATCATTTGCCGCGCCTGAAACTTCGGGCGCATGGTCAAAATCTGCCGACTGCGTGTCATCACAATGGAACGGAGTACACAGGATATGAGGCACGATGTCGGTACGTGCGTAGAGGACCACATACGCAACTGCTGCAGTTCCATCTCCATTTGTGGCACCTCCCTCGTGAGCTTCGATGGCTTGCTTCGTCGTCAGGATGGTGACCCCTTTGGAACTGCTCTCATCGGCATATTTGAGCCACTTTGTTCCAGGTCCCTCAGGCCGTATGACGGAATAGTACTCCGTGGACTCCAAGTCGCCCGAATGCACAATCATGCCGTAGAGACTGTAGTCTACCCCCTTGAACGTCAGATCTTCATCGATCTTGATCTGATGGGTGAGTTTCTTCCACTTCCTGGCTACCCTGTCATAGTCCTGCCGGTGTAATTCGACCTGCAAAATCGAAGGGCTCCCAGAGGGAATTTGAAGTTGTCCCGCAAAACTTTGCCACACCCGGAAAGAGTTGGCTGGACCTTGAGAAGCTTTGATCAAGGTTTCCGTGACGCTTCGAGGTTCGGAGTCGATAATCTCGGAATGGTATTCCCCACCCAGGCTCTGATACTTGGCAGCGGATGTGTCTTTGTCCATCAAATCTGGCTGCTTGAGCAGCAGTATCTCCCTGAAGTGATCGCTGGCGAGCCCATTTGCATCTTCCACGGTGCATAGATCAGAGAATTCGAAGTTGATAACGCGTCGTAAGGTCTCCCAGATCATCACCACGTCCATTTTTCGGTCCACTTCGGCACCATAAAAATTCAAGGTTCTCACGAGATTCGACAAGGAAAGTGCATTATCGGCAGGACTGAAAAGATCCGAGTCCTGGTTGAGAATGTCCTGGAGTTCCTCAAGCACCGGTCTCATCCGCGTCTCCGGCTCCAGAACAGGATCGGGTATATGGGTGGTGCGGATGAGATCAACAACGGGAATGAGATGCAACCATGCCGACAAAGCAGCAATTATGGCACTCGACTGGTATTGTTGGCACTCGAAAGCCCTGATACCGGTCATCGCCAGGCTATTCCATTTGGGCTTGTCGACAGGAGGGCTCCAGAACAAGGCCTTGGTATCGTCGTCAACGGTCCGGATGTATACGGTGAACGAGAGGGTATCGTTTCGGAGAAGTGCTTGCCGTTTCAAGCGCCGACGTTTGTGTATCTCTTCCCAAGGCAGTGTGTCCGAGCCCTCCCCATTATATCGAGCCCATCCATACTCTGGATTATCCTGATAAAAGCGGTGACTACCCTTGTCATGGACGTAGACTCGTGGCTCGTCAGGGTTGTAGATGACGCAGCTTACTTGCGCAGCCACTCCCCAGGACTTTGGCTCTTCGGGCTCTCTTTCCTTGGGCGGGGTCGGAGTGGAATCTGCGTCGTTTTCTGATACGCTTGGGACACTCGCATCCTCCCGAGCCGGTCGCGCAGATGCGGGTGTAGCTGCGTCACGGTGGAGTTCATCTACAACGATCGAGTCCGGGTTTGCATTTGGCACCACCTTTGACGCTGCAGCATCACTTGCTTTGTGTTCCGCCTCCTCGTACGGGTGCGGCGAGCATTCGATATAGATACTCATATGATCAGTACCTTCCTTCCCGCGAGGGTAGTATTTGATGTTCCAGTAGTATCCATCTATGAAAACCGACGGAGACCTCATGATGGTTTCTCTGTTCGGCTTTTCCGGGGTGCCACGTACTCCGCGGACGGTCCAAGCAATACGCCCTGACTCGGCGGGAACATACTCTGGATCATCGAGCGGCTGATACACCAACTCCTCCCAGTGCTCATGATCCAGCGCACTAAATTCGACTCCCTTCTCGATCTCCCTGAGCTCTTGCTCATCTGGAAATGATTCATCTTCCCGGAGATTCGCCCAATATGGGTGCTCTTCCTCGTCGGTGGAGTCATCGCTGTCTTCTCCGACCCCTTCGGGCACATCAACGACTTCTCGTGCCAATCTTCTAGCTCGCACCATGTCCCTCTGATCGATTCGTCGTAATTCTGCCAGCTCCCTTTCTGCAGCTACTACCCTTGCATCCTGGGTGTTGCCGTCCAATCCTGGCGGTAGACGTGCGGATGCTGCTGCAAGAACGGCCTGTTCCCTCAATTGTGCAGCATTTAGATCACCGGCGGAAGTAGGGATGGTGACCACGCGTAGGGCAGTTGATTCGCCCGTCTCTGGGTTGGTCTGTATGACCACACTGGTCTGTGGTCGTCCGAGTTCCAGTTGCCTGAGGTCCTCATCATGGTCTGGAGATGTATCCATCACTTCTGCCTCTGTTGGAGGTGGAGGTACGGTGTCCATTTCTGCATCTCCTGGCTCGTTCTCTGGGCTGTGATCCTCGTCACTGGAGTCTGACTCATCGCTCTCGTCGTCCGTGTCCATTCTATCATGATCTTGGCCTTCCGTGTCGGGCTGGAAGTCTGGAGTGCTGCTTTGATGTTGCTGGCCGGAGGATGCCATGGCCCGCGAAGGGGTGGGCGGGGCACTGATGTTTCTGGCACTGGTCAGGGCGGCTTCGAGGATGAATTGAGGGGGAGGCGGGTCTGAGGCGTCCGGTGTTGCGTAGCGAATGTGTCTTCGATGGTGTGGGGGAGAGGACAGGTTGAGTGAATGGTGGGCGGGCAGGGTTTCATCCGATGCTTGTAGAGGCTCGGCACCACTCATGGATGCTGGATCCATGGTGGCCCTCGGATGTAGGACGTCGACTTCGGTGATCCGGAGATAGCTGGTGGCACCTTCTCACAGTGAGGAGAATCACGAAGTCCGTCTAGTCTGGTGATTAGAACTGACGACGGTGAAATGAACAGATGAACGAGGCACGAAGCCGGGATGAATGATTTGAGGGGCAAAGCAAATTTTGACTTCCACGCTGGATGCATACGACTGTAGGGATGTGTAGGCAGGCAAGAATGAGGCTGCAATATGGAGAGGAAAGAAAGGGCATATGAATTACCAGCTGCAGCTAGGTCGGTACTCCGTAGTAGGCACCGTACATACAATCCGAGCTTGGCTCAGGTCGGTAAGGCTACCTTATCACACCGCTAAGGCCTACCTAATGGGCAGGCTCGCAGGCAACTGCCTCCTGCCTTCTCCACATCTCCATCACGCCGCTTACTCACCTTGGAGCTTGTTATTATTATTCACAGGGTCCATGACCATGACCGAGGCGCAAACATCCGCCCGTCCACGACCGTTGGAACTTTGGAGGCGCCAAGTGGGGCCTTTTAGCCTCTAAAACTGTCGTCCGCCTACTCGAGAATGGTATTAATAGAGCATGTCCAACCAGCTTATCTTCTTGCATGTACTCTACATCTACTTCGCTCATCTACATGTGTACATCTTCTCCGCCGAACCGCCTGGAATGACATCTCAAAGTCAATGTTGAACGGGGCGCATCCCTGCATTGGCAGCATGCTATTGGTGGGCTGCGGGCAGCGTTGACAAGTACCTAAGTAGCTATCCATACCTACCTAGGTCAAAGACAATCCAGGCTGTTTCATGTTAGCGACTCCAAAGCTACCTAGTCACATGACCAAGAAGTTATGCCTTGAGAGCACATGTTTGTCGATTTGACTCTATACTTTAGGCCTCTCAAGCTTCAATCCTCACAAAAGAGATCTCCGGATGAACGATGGATCAGACAGATTATTCATGATAGGTGTATGTTGTTGATAAAGCTTGGCCGATGAGATGAATACCGTAGCTTCAGAGTAAGTGCTTCATATCATCGTATGATTCTTGACTGGATGACTACCCGCCATTCATCCTTTTGTCTTCGCTATTCCCTATCTGCAACTGTCTCTGTGATATGTACTCTATATCTCGCCCTGATCATCTCAACCCAAGACCTACTCACCCGTCGGGTATAAGATATCACACATCTCACATTCACTCAGTCTGGCAATAAGCCTGACACAACCCATCTTCTCTCCCAGCTCCCTTTCCGGTAAGGATACCCGACGAAATCATATCGAGAAGCGAACCGGAAAAAACGCCATCAATTTGCCGAGCAAAAGACGTCGGCTGCCTCTAATCGCGTGTCTTGGATTCCCTCGACTGGCATTGGGCCAATGTGACATGATCTGCGACGATGAACGATGGGAATATGGAAAGGAATGGGATGAATGATGACGAACAAGAGCGGGGTCAAGGCTCTAGATACATACATCATGGCTAGGTGGGCTTGTGGGTAGCAGCTTTACGTCTTTTCGTCATGCGTAGACATTGGGTCAAGTAGTCCTCTTGGCATTCAGCCAAATGACTTTGGGCCAAAGTATCGAGATACGGCGGAAGCAATTTCTTTTGGTTCTTCCGTTCCAAGGCTTCCATTGAGCAATGATTGAGGCCCCTTTTTTATGCTAGAGTGATCATCACATCTCCCCTGGCTCTGTGAATGTGCAGCTGCAATGGATCCAACGCAAATCTCAAAGTGGATCTATATATCAAAGACTGATGCTGAGATCCTTTTCCCCGAATGCTTGTGTCGTTCAATGCAAACTGGCGCCGCGCTTAAGATCACTGCAATTCCTAGCCCAAATCGTCCAAAACTCCCAGATGTATCCAGATGTATCACATGATAATGCAATCCTTATCCTTCTTGTCACCCTCCAGCGAGACGGCCGAACCTGGTGCACCGCTCCGCCTCCGAACCATGCCTGGCGCACCATCCACCCCACCGATACCTCTTCCCGTGCCAGAAGCTGAAGATCGAGGCATGTGGCCTCTTCGTGAAGGTCCATACGAAGGCGAGTGCCCGTATTGAGTAGCATGTTCAATATACGCACTCGACGATTGCCTCGGCCTCGTCGCCGGCACTGGACCTGGTCTTGGCGAAGCGTGTGGATGCACTGGATGGTTTGCAGGAGGAATGTAGGCGGGACCATTCGCGGCTTGCTCGTAGGTAGGCGGTGGCGCATCTTCATCGTCGCTGGCGGATTTGGTCGGCGCTTGTCTTGCACTTCCACGGCCGCGAGGTGGAGGGCTCGGGCCACCCCCACTTGCGCCAGCGCCGCGGCCGAATCCTGGGAAGGTACGGCGACCTTGCGAGTCTGCTGAACTAAGATATGCTTGGGAGAGCTCATCGTCACGTTTTCGTTTGGCGGCTTCTTGGCGCTCCCGCTCCTCTTCCTCCTCTTGCAGTTGCATGGCCAGGGCCAAGTCGTGATCCTCTTGCTCGCTGTTCGCAGATACGACATTTGGATAGCTATCGTTGATACTCAGTGTATCAAGAGCCGGTAGGTTGGAATTTGATCTGCCTGATTGTTGGCCTCGTCGAGGTCGACTACTCACTGTCGTCCAACCTGAGTCGTCTTCTGTTTGGTCGCTCGTCGGTTGCTGTTGGGTGTCACCAGCAACGTTACCCACGGGCCTGAAATCGCCTGCGAAGAACTCGCAGCCTTCACCACTGACGTCCACTAGGCTTTCCCAGACGACTTCGTCGTGACCAGCGTATCCCATGTCGGTCACCAAGGTCAGGAGCTGGCCCGACTTTGGATGCCGGTACAGTGTGCTGAAGTGGTCGTTGCGAAACAAGATCGCCACAGAACCCGGTGTGAGGGTCTCGGTAACGGTATCCAGGCCGTAACCAGTGAGCTGAGTTGCAGTGGACGACAAGAAATATTTGACACTGGCGATGTCCTCGAGAATCAGTTGCTCGTCTGGACTCAGGCCTCGTCGCTGGAGCTTCTCTTCGAGCTCCTCTTCTCTAAACATGATGTTTTGCGCATCCTCGTATGTTTCTGCCGTACGCTTCAAAGCTGCAAAGGCGGGGTGATTCCTGGGAGGGATCCATCCATGGATCAAAGGGATTGAGAAGGTGCTGTAGAGCCGCATTTCTCGGGTGTCCTCAAACCCGCCGGCTTTCCGAGACTCGTGCAAGCTCATCGGGATGCCAATTGGAGCATCCATCAGGTTGACTGTGGGCTCTTCTGACGGGACAAATCGTGGGTTCACATTCATACCTGTATGTAGTGTGACAAGGAAAGTGTAAAGCTCGCTGACATCGGGCAATATCCCGCCCGAGCCTCGTCTTCGACCTGACATGAGCTCGTCGATGACGGCATCGAGTAGGAGGCCCAGGCTTACCTGCTCACGGACTCGTAACGTCTCTACCAATGCCGTAGTGGTATCAGATCGGGTCGTGAGCACCAAAGCATTGACCAGCGCGAGAAGTGGACAAGGGCCGTTGGCGTTTTGTACCATAATAGGCGAACGTCGCGGATTAGTAGGAGACGAAGCATCGTACCAATTGACCAGCCGGATTTGGTAGGTTTCGCCGGCTCCGGTCAGTTTCGTGGGTTCGTCCCGAGGCAATTGCACTTCTGCTGTAGATGCTGCGTTTCCACCGTCATCGAATGTCTTTGGAGGCCTAGGGGGTTGCGGCGGTGGCCTTTGCGGTTGTGGGAAATTTGATGGTAGTTCTGGAGTGATGTTCTGAGCATTGGAGCCATTCACAGAAGTATGATTGATAGTCCCGGAAGTCCGTCTCGCATCGTCCCAAACGTTGTAGGAAGGGTCCGCAAGTGTTTCTCCGCTACCTGTAATCTGTCCCGGCACATGGTCTCGGATCCCTGACGGGCCCACATCCATTCCTGGAACTCCTGCTGCTTGAGATTCAGATTGCAAAGCTTGCTGGAAGGGCCTCATGCCCTCATTCGATTCAGGCGCTGGGTCTGCTCCAACTTCCGGATTTTGTCCGATATCCGCAAGATGGAGTCCAGGATCCAACTGAGGCGGAGGCTGCTTTTTCGGCGTTTTGTTGAAGTCCATCCACGGCTCAGTGAACGGAACTCGTGCGTCATTCTTTGGACTATCGCCCCAAACATCAGCACTGCTCTCTCCGCCATAGTGGGGCCGATCTGGCGCTGTCCCGTTGTGATCGTTGTTGCGGCGAAAGGGATTACTGGAAGGTGATCGCTCTCTCCGTTGGAAAGGTTGGCTGGTAGTACCGGCACGATCTGAACGTAGATGTCTAGCAGAGCCAACGGACCTCTGGCTTTCGGATGAAGTCCTCGGTGTAGCATCCGCGGATCGGCTTTGTAACGTGGGTGGCAGGCCTCCGATGGACGGCGTGGTATCATTGCCTGCGAATCCTTCGCCCAAAATGAACGGAGGAGGTAGATCATGATTTATCGTGCTTTCAAGGCGCTGCGGGCCATCGGCAAGACCAGGCGTATTGATACTCCCTGCTGCTCTCTCAGCTAACCCTTGTGATTGCACGTCGCCAGGAGAAGCTGGAAGCTTCTTGCTTCTTTCGATCGGTGATGTAGACGTTATTGGATAAGGGACCGCTGGTGCAGTTTGACCTCTGGCAGAGTTGACTGACTTGCGGACCATCATGCTTTGTTCTTATCGAATTTAGATCAACATGCGCTATGATTCCAATGACGCCTCCTTCACCTCCAGGTCGGTAATGCGATAGGGAGAATGTTTATATTTGTATCATGAAGATAGCGCTTGAGGCTGATTTGTCGTTCAATGACGAGGTGGTCGTATCAGGCAGAGATGTTTATGGAGGCAGTGCAGGTTGGTAGGGCGGGAGATAGATGCGCGTCGGTCATGGTTGGAGATGCGCGAATGGGGGCAAAAGCTCGACAAGGAACCGCCTATATTCAGAAACCAACGGAGAAGTTTAGAGAAGAAGTGTATCAGATGCACGAGAGTTGGGAAGCAAGCTGCAAGTGGGCGACGTAAGAGGTTACGAACTCCTCAATACGAATCGATACGAATTGACAACAAGGGTCCCGCGGCTGGCTTATCGATAAACCAGGTTAACTCTACGGAGGACTCGTAGCCCTAAAATTTATTCTTGAGCCTCAGGAACCGAATGATGGAGAATCCTCCCACACACATAGCAGTACGGACCAAATACCTTGCAACGGCCCCTTCAATAAAGGATGAAGCAAGAGCTCATTCGGCCAAACGCCTATGTTGCGCTACGCCTGCCTTCGGATGCGACCATAGTCGTCCAGGTCCTGCCCAATACGTATGTCAAGTAGCTGGAGTGAGCAGTCTCACCCTTTCCTTCGCGGTGCGCTGCTGACGATAGAGCAAGTACAATTTCCATTGGAAAATACGGAGCCTTCCAAGCGAACAACATCCTGGGTCGGCCCTACCACCTTACCTTCGAAATTCGAGACACCGTCAGCGGTGATGGCATCGCACAGTCAGGCCTTCGGATAGTGCCAGCCGCCGAACTCTATGCCGACATCAAGGACGACGCTTCGGAAGCTCCGACTGAAGCGGAGGGTGGGAATCCTGGCGCGAGAGGAGATGGCGTGGAATACGAGATACTGGGCCAGAATGGAGAGGTCGTCATGCGGACCAATCGTCAGATCACCGACGATCCCAACAGCCAGATCATGACAATGGACGAGATCGAAGCTTTGAAGGCGCAAAACACAGGATCGGGGAAGGAGCTGATTGCGAAGATTCTCAAGTCACACTCAGCGCTGGACCAGAAGACGGTATTCGCCCTCGCCAAGTACACGCTGCGGAAGACAAAGAAGTACCTAAGGAGGTTTACCGTTCTACCCGTGGATGTAACGACGCTGGCGCGGTGGATTCTGACCGAAAAGGAACCCATGAAGATCATGGAACTAAGAGAAGAGATACTGTCATTGATTGGCAGCTGGTCAAACGTGCACTGTACACCCTCGACATCGACGACGTCGCTCGATGGGGACGGCGTGCAGGTGAAAGGAGGGAGATGGCTTGTCATTGATGAGACGGCCGGGCTGCTGGTCGCCTACATGGCGGAGAAGATGTCAATCCTCCATCCTCCCGATCACGATGAGCGAGAAATAGGGAGCAAAGGACCGTCCAAGCATGATGCCGATACCGTCATTGGAGACGACGTAAGTAGAGATCCTGCGATCCTAGATGTAGTCGCACCACCTCCGCACCACCCTCGCCCTCGGAAGACAACTCGCCCAGCCACCACAAATACAATCACCCTCATCCACGCCAACGCTCAACCAAATCTGTCCCTGCTCAAATACTTCCACTTCGATGCGTTCAATCCATCCGCATCCCACCCGCTCGAAAGCCATCTCAAGACCCTCTCGTGGCTCCAGCTTCTTTCGCCAGAAGATGACATGGGCTGCGCCGAGCCCGAGATGGCCTCGGAAGAAGCCATTCAGAGCTGGAAGAGTGGGAAAAGAAGCAATTACTATCGGAAACGTCGAAGATGGGAACGGATAAAATGTGTTGTGGATGAAACCCGCGCTGGTGGATTCGACGGCCTGATTGTCGCCTCCGTCATGAACCCCGTCTCAATATTGCGGCATACTGTTCCGCTCCTACGCGGTGCAGCCCAAGTCGTCGTTTATTCGCCTACGATCGAGTCACTGGTCGAGTTGTCAGACTACTACTCAACCGGCCGACGGACTGCATTCGTGACGAACCCACCGGAACCAAATTCGATGCCTACGGAGGACTTCCCTCTCGATCCAACGCTCCTACTGGCTCCTACAATACAGACAGCGCGCAGTAGAAGTTGGCAAGTACTGCCCGGGCGAACACACCCTCTCATGACAGGGCGTGGTGGCTCAGAAGACTACGTCTTCACTGCTACTAGGGTACTGCCAGCAGAGGGGAAAATCGAGGCAAGAGGAAACTTCAAGCGGCGAAAGATTGATGATGGAGTGACACGGAGCTCATCACAGCAAGGAAACCTTGCGTCCGGGGGCAGTGGCACAGTGGAGTCTGATATACCATAATGATCTGTGCTTCGGAACAAATGGAAGTTTCAGGACAAATGTAACATGATTGAAACCCGTTCCTATACGTACGGTATTTCTTTTAATTGATATGGTCCCATAAGTTCATTCTGAATCGGATCCTGCACGTCTCACGAACCCCAATCCATGTGTTCAGGATGGTGATCCTTCGTTGTCCCTGTCCGCGATTGCCGGAAAAGGTCTTTCTCTCCGAGATCACATGACCGAAACGGACCCAAGGTAAAGGTCGCGCTTGGAAGGAACCGGGAACCCAGAAGCATTAGTTGACGATACCCTTTCGTCGGCAGCCAGTTATTTTCGCCGGGGAGCAGTTTGGCAGCAGACTAGCATAAGGCGGATCCACCTACCCTTCCACCCACTCCACTCTCCGAGAGTGAGCGGTGTCGCACGTCGCACGAAGTTACGAAAGACCTCATTTTCTTTTGGAGCACCGCGTCGTCCTTATTTCCCCCCACACGTCACGGAGACATTTGTGCGACAAAGACGCACCTGTCCCGCTCTGTTTTGAAATCACTGATCAGAGCGATGGTCGGGGATGAGAATGCTTTTCTCTCGGCGTCCGCATGGGGCCATAAGCAACCCATGACCATCGAAAGAGGGGTTCGCAGCAACGCTATTGTAGTCTTCCTGCAGGCTGCCATAATCAGCGGCAAGGAGCGTACTCCCAAACCGATGCATCAATATTGCGCTTGACGGCGACCCAGACGGGCCTCGAGGACACCCCTTTTCCACGTTGTCGCCTTGATATCTTGAAGCGTCACCAACGGATCTCCTGAGCGCGTGGGAGCTGGGATATCTTTCCGGCCCCTAAAGCCTAAAGGCAGCTTCCGTGATGGTTGGCCCAGGCCGCCTATGGCTAGCTTGGCAGACTTCAATCACACTAGAAGTTTGCTAGAAGAGCAGATCGCTGGCCCTCATACGACGGCGGCGGCATCACGCTGTGCAGTAGACAGGAGGCAAGGCCCAATCATACGTGTAAAGTTGCATGTGACGGATATGTATGGATCAGCAGTCGAGCGGTAGAGAGTAGAGCAGTGGCTGGCGCCTTCCGGCAGTCATGGTACACTACTAGGATTCCGTCCGTTGGAATGTGTTATGTGTGCACGAACGGCAAATTGAATTGAGCGGCAAATGATGAGAAAATTAATGATGATGATGCAGCGAGGAGCAAGACTCCGTTTACATATCTCGTATTTTATTATTATTATTATTATTATTATTATTGTAGTTGGACAGGTCTGTCTTTTGATGGAGATGCCCCTTTTCCACGAGGGGTATGTTTGTAATGAAATCACGCATCACGCACGTTTTTTTGATTGCCTGCAAGGATGCGTCTCGCCTCAAATGATAATAATGATGTTTCGGGGATGACCATTGCCCATTAATTCACGACCGGACAACCAAGACCCTCGCCCCCAAGCGAGAAATTATTGGTTTAGCGGCAAATCCTGGATTGGCACTTGGCAGATCATAATTCTCGTTCATAATTCTGTCCCTCGGTCATGGGAGAGCTCTTTTTCTCACCAGTAAAGAACCAGTACTTTCACACCTTGCGCCATCATCCTTTCACATCCATCTCATCTTTCATGCCGCATTCTTTCTCATGACCATTGACCACGATATCTTTGCAGCGTGTCCAAATTGATTCCCGCTAATCCTCCACCCTGTCGTTAACGGGCCCAGGTCCTGCATGCGTGTCCCCGAAGCCGTCATCCTTCCTCGCGAGCCAAGCTCTTTGTGAAGCTTCAGCGTGGATGGAGAGCTCTTGACTACTCATCCACGGCCATCATCAACGTACTTACGACTATCGAGCCACACCAATCTGCTTCGGCTCCTCACGCTCACTGCCAGATCCCTGTCACGACTCCCGTTACGATACACGAGCACCGAAGAAACGATCTACGACCTCCAAATTCATCGATAGATCTCAATCAAATCCACACTAATATCTCTTTAACGTCCAACCATCGCGGCGACAGAAGACTCTCGAACTGGGCCCTACCGCTGTACTCGATCCAAAAGAAAGACTTGCGGCGAACCCAGCTGTCGCGTTGTGATACTTCAAGACCGCGAGTCTTGAACAGCTTCCGCCCGACACCGGGACGCTTTTCTGGTCATTAGAGCAAGCCAAGATGAATAACCATCTTCATCACAACGAAATCTACTATGACCAGGCATCGTCGCGCTCTCCGGGCTCTCACCGCCATCAGCAGCAAATGCTCCACCGCCAACCTTCCCGCCACTTTGATGCCTACGGCCAAATGCCAAACAATGTGTATACCCCCGACGATCAATCCATGAGATACGAGACCAGCAGGTTCGATAGGATGAACGGTCAAGTGCAAGGGAATGGCTACAGCTACGAGCTTCCTCAAGCGCAGACGTGGAATCCCAACGCCTTCAGCACCAACAATAATTTCGCCCCGCCTTTCGTGGCAGCTACCGGGAGGATGAAGTCTCAGACACGGGGACGAAGTGCTCTGCCAACCGTATGTAAATTGCGTTTGCGACCTCTCCGGATCCCGTTTTCAGTTGCTGACGCCGAGGTTTGTAGGGATGGATGGACGCGCAGCAAATGTCGAATCCGAACCTTTATGGGGGTGGTCATGGCCCTTCGCCTCTGGGCATGTCCCATCTGCGGTCCGAGCAGTATGCGACCGATCCTGACGAGGAGCTCATCCCGACCGCTATCGTGATCAAGAATATCCCATTCGCCGTGAAGAAGGAGCAGCTGGTGGATCTCATGACATCACTGAACCTTCCGCTGCCGTACGCCTTCAATTACCACTTCGACGGTGGCGTCTTCCGTGGCCTCGCTTTCGCCAACTTTACCTCGCCGGACGAGACTCAGCAGGTGATTGAACAACTGAATCACTATGAGCTTCAAGGGAGAAAGTTGCGCGTGGAGTATAAGAAGATGCTACCGCTACAGGAAAGAGAGCGGATCGAACGGGAGAAGAGGGAGCGTCGCGGGCAGCTCGAGGAGCAACATCGACCAATGGGTGGACCTCAGCTGCACAGTCAGCCATCAATCTCCTCCTTGTCTTCCAACAGGCTAGCAAACACTCCGTCACCTATTGGCGCCAGAAATGAAATGCCAGGTAAGCGGAAGCTGTTTGACATATGTTCAGCAGAGCTAATCATATTTCGCAAGACATAGATCTCAACGATCCCCAAACCTTGTCATTCTACAGCGAGCTTCTGCTCTTTCGCGACGACAAGTCAAGAGAAGCGTTGATCTTTCCTTCAACGCTAGCTCCACCTCAACGGCGCATAGTGCACACGCTGGCGCACCACATGCAGCTGGCACACGTCTCCCGCGGTAATGGAGAACAACGACAGGTTCACGTCTACCGTCCAGACATGAGTCAACAAGGCATAAGCCCCCCCATACCGCAAGTTTCGGCCCTTCAAGGTGGAGATCCATCAAGAAGCAGGGGCCTCAATCGAGCCGCGACGATTGATTTCAACGAGGCTCGGAACAATTCTGACTCAGGGATGTACAACACCCTCCGAGGCCAGCAGTCTTCCGGCTTCCTAGGTATTCCTGACTCCCCAAGCGGCTTCGGGACGTCCCAAAACCTCCGAGCGGCCAAGTCTGTCGCGGATCTACGTTCCTACACCCCGTCGCCTGTCCCGTCTACGGCTAGCTTTCCTCCTAACCTACAATCTAATATCGCCAGGTTTCAGGACTACGGGACCGGAAGTGCATCGTCCGCCACACCGACCTTGACGCCGACTGCTTCTTCTGGCTCCGCCCTCGGGCAGTACCGCGATGACGGTGCCCTCGTCAACGGATTTGGCAGTATGTCCTTGGGAGGGAGCATGGGACCCAATGGAGGAAGCCCTCGGCGCCTGAGAGGAGCTTTCTCTTGGGATCAAGAGAATCAACAATCCGCTGCTGGACCGTCCGGGCCGTCCGGCGCTGGAGCCATCGGCAGCAATCGGTCCTTCAGCATGAATTTTGACAACTCCTCGCAGGACAGAGGCTTGCCCATGAGGCAGCCACGCGGGCCATCGGAGCGTGGGCCTCCGGCCTTCTCCCGGGGACGACAGAACGGCCATCAAGCCCGAGGTAGCGATGAGCTCAGACAGCAGTCTAGCCAAGTGGAGATCATTGTTGAGTAAATGTTAGGCTCCTAAAACCGCTCGGCTCTTTTCAAGGAACAATAAGAACGAATCACGACGGATGATGATATGACAACTAGACAACAAAACAGGGGCTACCCTTTATCCATTCCCATGCTTGGTTTTTGATGGGATACGCGGGTCTTTGAGTTTGGCCAACAAATTTCCAGCTCCTTTGCAACGCATCTATTCTCACCATTTTCGCTACCTGCTTTCACCTGCACCCTCCTATCAATTATGGCCCTGAGATTCTGCCTCCCTGTTGCTACTGCAAACGCTGGAGTCTGGGCGCTCCGAGGACACTCACTACGGCAAGACAG
The DNA here is from genome assembly GCA_963556305.1 of Platismatia glauca. Taxonomy (NCBI): domain Eukaryota; kingdom Fungi; phylum Ascomycota; class Lecanoromycetes; order Lecanorales; family Parmeliaceae; genus Platismatia; species Platismatia glauca. The sequence continues at coordinate 422,096 of OY745781.1, read as the reverse complement.
AAATCTACACCCACAATCGCCGCATCTGCTCGGCCGGGAGCAGACCACAGCCTCGCCTCATTCCAGTTTTATTTTCAAGTACATTTAAAATTTTCTCGATGGTTTAACGAGCCTGCCGGATCAGGATGTATTGGGGGGTGCAATTGTCTTTCGTGCGCTCGGAGCTGCAATAAGATAGTCGTGCCTATACTTGACCGCATTCATTAATAGATCTAATATCATACCTTTTGCCTCCAGTCGCGCCTGTGACGTGTACTTCTTCGAGGCGACGTCCCGCTGCTCTTGCTTCTTTTGGTCGGGCGTTGACCCTCTCGAGTGCTCCCATCTGGAATCGTGGCCTCGAATTGGCTGGCTATTGATACATCAATAATCCCACCAACAGCACCTTTTGACGCTTCCGTGTGTTCGACGCTAGATCTGGGTATAAATTCCGGATCGCGAGCAATGGAGAAAACAGAATTTCTAATAAGGGCCGTATAGGCAATTTTACTTAAGATACAAGTAGCGAAAGGTGAAGGGAAAAAATGAAGAAGCTTCTACTCTTTTTAGCTTTATCAATGAACTGGCACTGATCATCGAGCTTGGATCAAGAATCTCGTCGTGGTTGACTGGAGCATCTCGAAGAGCTTTATTCGTCACAAGAGATGATCTCCTTCAAGCGAAGATGAACGCTTTACTCTAATATCAAACTTGAGAGATAATTATCATTGATGAGACTAATGTCAAAGAGTTTTTAGGAGATGTCAACGTCGTCGAGAGTAAGGGGGTCCAACATACGCGAAGCAGTCGCGTTACTTGGACCCTCGAGCAATTCAAAGCGAGAGTACTTGATGGATTCAAACTTACACAGAGAAACCAAGTTGAGAGCCCTCGATGACATTTGAAGCATCTCATACCGATAGAAGATACGGATGAGGCTCTACTGAAGCAGGCGGAATAGCACATTATCGGAGCAGCTTCCCGGCACCAGCGAAGGGAACATGGGAGGAACCCTCGGCGAAGAATCCGTCCCGTCGATCCGATCGCCCCGTCGGTTAAGGACAGTTGAGAGGGTTGAGTTGCCGAGAAGGCTACGGATTTCTCGACGGTCCCACCCGTCCCACGTCGCCGGCACAAACTGTCAGAAGGCCAGCTGATAGACCACAGGGGCACCAGACCGTGAAGAGACGGTGTTCTGGATATGGCTCATTCTCCTTGGATGCATATGCGCGGTAAGAGATGAACCAACTACTCATCACAATGACGCCTCATATCCACGCCGCCGAACGTGCGCAGGGAATGCTACCGTCCTCCGACTGCCGTGGTCCCGGCCTGTACCAGAATCTGAAAGGAACGCGATGGACGGACATGCTGGCAGGGGATACAGACTGACCGAACAGACGGTGAGGTGGCTTCTTACGCTGGCACATCGGGAGAGGAAATCATGGTCATTCGCTGTTCGTTCAGATGTCTCCGAGGCGGGAATCTCACCGATGCAGACTACGGCGAGGGGAACGAGCTTTTGGAGTCAACATACACAGGAGTAGCTTCCTTTTCTAACGTTGAGTATTTTGAACGGAGGTCCATGCCTCGTATGCGAGGACGTAGGTCTCATCCGATTCGATAGGGAAGAAGGTGGAGACTGGATCCGGGCTTGTGGCAACCGATTGGGCTTTTGGCAATTTGGGAAGGACGCCGGATTCTCTGTATCTCTTCTGCAGAAACAAAGTTCTGCGTCATTCACTGGGGGTTTTCTCATGAATCTTTAGCATCTTGCCTAAGCAGAACTTCGGTGGCCACCGTACATCTTCCACCCTTGAGCACTGACTTCCGGCACTCTTCGAAGCACCATTGCATCGTAAGTGAGAATTCGCTTACATGTTCAATAATACTTGACCACACAGAATATCAATCTTCAAGAACAAGCCGTTCAAGATCACGAAACGGCTTGTCACTCCAGGTACCGTCAAGGTGCCCATGGCAAGCAAAGCTCCTACCCTTCAAGTCTTCAACATCACCCTGTATTCTCCTATTCTCCTATCTCGCAGTCCTGTTGTCCTGCAAGACTCCCAATGCAGACACCGGACAACGACTCTCGTCATCCGTGCCGCCTCTTCGTCGCTCGCTGATCAGCCACGGCCAATCATTACCATCCCGGCGGAACGGAGCGCGATCTGTCTTGTCCCATAGTGAGGACATGCGAGCGCCTGCGCTTGAGGTGAATGGTTGTGTGGGGACCGGCCGGCGGGATCGCATACGGCGCTGCTGTGGGATCTGGAAGGGAGGGAGGATGGAGGCGGACTTGGAAGCGTGGGGCGGGTGTGGATGTTGAGAGGGGAGGGGGGGGGGGGAGAAGGGGTTGGAGGATTTGATACTTGGTGGAGGAGAGGGATGGGGTAGCGGACTGGGTGTTCTCGGCGGGGATGAGATGGTACTGAATGGAGATGCTGGGAATGGTCATTTCTGCGTCTTGAGCAGAGGTCTCTTGAGTGATTGCTGAACAGCCTATGACACGCTCGCTATGCATCCCTGCCTGCAACGCCAGCCATGCACGTCTACACATTCTTCTCATTTCGACGTATCTCTCAACGTCCTCCCGCCTAGTTTCTGCCCGCCTCCCGCACCGGGATCTTTCTTCTCCGCCTCCTTGCCCTTTTCCATCTTCTCACCAACATCCGGCTCCCCGCCCTTGCGCTTCAGGCCTCCTCTCAGCGTTTGGCCCTGCCCTTGGAACTTGGGCTTGCTCTCGTCTTCCACCTTCTCTTTCTGCTCGCCCGTCTTGCGCACAGGTTTGACTTCGTAGCCGAAGAACAGTTTCCCCGGCGGCAGGCGAAGAGGTTGCGGTCCGTTCGTTCGTCGGATGGTGGTTGGAGGGGGGTTCGTCGAAGCGCCCGCGACCGGGGTGGACGCTTTGGGGGTGGGCGCTTTGCTGCCTTTCCGCGCGTTGAGCTTTTGGCCGCCGAGGAGGAAATTCGAGGATACGGCTTTTGCGCCATCCGCTGCCGTGGAGGATGTAGGTGCGATGGAGGCGTAGTTGATTGCTTGGGCCATGGTGCCGGAGTTGCGTAACGTTCCGCCGGCCGGCAGGCCGCCTGTCCTTGATCTGGGTGTGCTGGTGCCGCTGACGCGTTTGGGCTCTTCGTAGCCCACAGGAGGGGCGAAGTCGACCTCTAGATCCGTCTCGAGTACGCTGATGGCCCCTTTTGCGGCGATGCCTGGTTTTGTTTCGAGCACTTTCATGGAGTAGACGCTGTCGTTGTACGCGAAGGTGAAGATGTCGCCGACGGTCAGGCAGGAGAAGTTGCGGAAGGCGTTTTCGAGGACGGCTTTGGGGTCGGATATATCGAGGAAGGATGTGGATTGGGCTTGGAGCTTGACGAATTGGCCGGAGGGGAGATCGCTGGATTTGATTTGGAGGAGGTCACCGGGTTCGAGGGAGAGCGTCTCGAGCATCTGGACGCCGCGTTTCTTTAGCGATATGCTACCAGATGGCCATTTACTTGGAACAGCCGTACCCAGTAGGGCAAATAGATCTTGCCCTCCTCCGCGATGAACTCCAAGACACCCGCGTGCGTCATGCTATCCTTGTTCCCATTTATCAACTCGAAGAGCATGGGGTACGTGATGTGCAGTCTTGTCAGTTTGTCGAGCGCGCTGGGCGGCATTATGACCTTTCCTCCGTGATTCACGTTCTCTCGCTCGGGACCAGGCAGCATGGCGACGGGGTAACAGCGGTAGTATTCGTCGAAGCGGCGAGGTGGCATGCCGCCTGCTCTGCCCAACATGCCTGGGGGAAACACGCCGGACATGGGGTCGTCGTCTTGATAAAAACCTGGGTTGAACTGATGGTGAAGGTTAGTGCTGTAGCGTTTGAGAGCTCGCAGGTGGGGGCAGGTACCATTTTCAAGGTTGTAAGGCTGAATTCAGAGTGGTTTGGTTGGGGATCGGGATGTGTTGATTCAAAGAAGATGCGGAGCTGGAGAAGTAGTGATGTTGTGGTTGAATATGCAGCTGGTAGCTCGGCAGGGCTACCGTAGAGTACGTATAGTAAGTAGGTGAGCGTTTATACTTACTTTAATTTGGTGCGGGATGACGTCTGAAGCTCGACTACGGCTGACGAAGGCTAGGGCTCCGACAAAAAGAATCGGGATTGCTGGAAAATGAAATCAAAATCTCTGCATAAGTATTAGGCAATGAGCTCTTATAGTTGAGTGAAACAATAATGTACTGCTACTTCTTGGAGATCTGGGTGAAATTCTGAACTCGAGGGTCGCTGGAACCTGAGAAGGGCCCCTCCAACTGGGTAACAATATTCTGAAGCCAAGACATAGTGTACTCAACACAGAGGTCTTGGCCAACAGGAGCAGGATAATGTCCACAGCCATACCAAACTGAACATATGGCGTATTCTTGATGAGCATCCTTGATCAGATTAGACATTGGGGTCATCATCAAGCTTTTAAATCGAAGACTAGGATCGACACTGTGGGCATCAGAATTGTAGATGATTAGAATCTTGCCTCCGACACCTTGGGAGTTGTTGAGAAGTGCGGCGCCGCAAGCATGCCATTTTCCCCCATCGACTGAGGGTTTACCAACGTAAGTGGCAGTAGATGTGCTAAAAAAAGCAACACGATTGACAGCTCCAGGAGCTTGTCGCCAGAAATTAGAATAAAGACCTCTGCCGGCAACACTCGTATCAGGCATGGCCTTTTGCCAGTTGCGACGGTTCTTGACACTCCTAAAAGATATCACCTTAGGATGTATGTAGGCAGTTGTGAGAGTTGCAAGCTTCCGTAAGTGTTCATTGAGTTCAGATGCAGGAATGCAAGCATACAAGCGCGGGAGTTCGGCCATCGGTGGTGATAGGATTGGGTGGTAGGTGTGGGACACGGTGGTGATGGTGAAGATACTACCGTACAAGATCAGCCAGGCATTGTGTGTGGGTAGCTCAATAGGAAGATACCTACATGAGGTAGCTAGGCTGAAGAACAGCAGACCGGAAGACCGGTGAGGTTTGCTGAGGAGGCGGAGCGCGGAAGACTTTGCTGAGGAGGCGGAGCTCGAAGACCGGTGAGGCTTGCTGAGGAGGCGGACTGAGGTGGTAGCATCGGGTGGTGGCTGCGGTGGTGAAGATGCTACCGTACAAGATCAGCCAGGCATGAGATGTGGGTCGCTCAATAGGAAGATACGTACGTGAGCTGATGACGATGATGATGGGAAGCGCGATTGTGTGAGCGCAATGCGGGAGCAAATGGTTTTGTCCGAGCATTCTTTTTGTCGGAGCCCTAGCCTTCGTCCGCCGTACTCGACTCCCTCCATGGACCCAACCTTACCTACTGATGTGTGCTACGTCTCAAGCCTCTTGGATCTACTCCTGTCACTTTACCCTATGATCAATACTTACAGCTGCTCCTGACCTTGGGACAACGCCCAATCCCACGATGTCGAATCGCCGTCCAGCTCCCCGCCCCAGTCGCGGCGGTGAAGAGTTCGCTCGGACCCACTACCTCGACGCAGAGGGTCCAGCGTTGAAGAAACCCCGCTTCGATGTTCGCAACCCCTCTGCACTGGCCCCAGATGCCCCGGAAGAAGATGCCATTCTCGAAGCCGATGAGATTGGGAAGCGGGGCCAGCAAACGAAACGCAATGCCGTAAACATCGATGGCTACGAGTCGGATTCTTCGAACGAAGGCTTCGATGCCAGGGCCGACGCTAAAGCTAAAAAGGTAAAGAAGAACGGTGGTGTTGGTGGCAGTGGAGACGGGGGGAATCAGGAAGAGGAGGACGACATGTTTGCGGATTTGGATGAGGATTTGAAGGACGGGGATGAGGACGAGGAGATCACGGGGGAGGGGAAGAAGAAACGCAAGGAAGTGCATTTCCTTGGGGAGGACGATATCGAGGGACAGGTTGCTGGGAGTAAAAGCGGAGGCCATGTAAGCGCGGATCTGCTCGTGAATGGAGATGGCGTTCCCTTGCGAAAAGGCAAAAACAAAGAGGTGGACAGCAGCAGCGAGAGCGATGTTGGGGAGGAAGAAAGAGCTGATGTAGGAGACGTCGACAAGGAGGTTGGGGCTGGAGGAAAGAAAGCACACGCGCCGAAGCTGGATGCGTTCAACATGAAGAATGAACAGGAAGAAGGCAGATTTGATGCACAGGGCAACTTTGTGAGAAAAGCGGCCGATCCGGACGCGGTGCATGATTCATGGCTGGAGGGAGTATCGAAGAAGGACATGAAGAAGGCAAAGGAGGCAGCGGATAAGAGGGACGAGGAGAGGCGGCAGAAGAGGAGAGAAGATGATGCCGTTCTGACGAGTGACATACTGAAGACGCTGATACCCTATCTGGATCGCGGAGAGACGGTGCTCGAGGCTTTGGCGAGGCTCGGCAGAGGGAAGAAGGAGAAGAGGCCGAAATGGCAAAACAAGAACAAGCGGAAAGGAGAGGATGCCATGGATGTTGACGCCGACAGAGCAGCTGAAGACCCAGCAGAGACGCGGCGGCGGGAAGCCGTCGAAGCCATCACCGGAGCAGCGGATCAGCTGTTCACTCGCGGCCAGACGGAGATCTATGATGCGGAGCGGGAGGTATTGATGCGGCAGTACAGCCGTGAGACCGGCGAGGGCTGGGTAGACGCTCCCCGGGATGAGGAAGGGGAGCAGGGCGCGGACGGGAGTGGGGATGCAAAGCGATGGGAGTATCGGTGGTCGGATGGACGAGACGGAGGGCAGGTCAACGGGCCGTACGATGGGAGCATGATGGTCGCGTGGAGTGATGCTGGGTATTTTGGGCAAGGGGTCGAATTCAGAGAAGCCGGCCGGGGACGGTGGAGCCGGGATGTGAATTTTGTATGAAAGAAACGCTGCATAGCGAATGATACCCTTGCATGACCGAAGCAAATCCGTGGTCAGGTTCTGTGAGTTATCGGTCTCACGCTGGGTATTATGGTACAAGATCTATCGCCGCTTTTCCCACCAGAACGCCAACGCTGATGGCTGCAGCCCCTCCTCTATGACATCTCCATCGCATCACCGTTCGTGATCGCGAAGCTGACGGCGCCCTCGTCGCCGATGAAGCGCTTCTCGAATTCGCTGACAAACTGGACGCTCCGCGTGGGATCGTAGAATAGCGAGTAGCTCCGCTCCACATCCTGCTGGTCGATCTTGTCTGCTTTTCGCTTCTGGCTCAGCAGCGTGGATGTGGTGATCAGGTTGCTCGCGTATCGCAGGCCTCGTTCCTTGCCGATCTTCGTGAGGAGTTCGAGGGCGTTGACCGTGACTTCGACTTCCTCTTCCTGCGCTCGGATGGACAGAATCCGTCGGATCTCGTCTTCGCTGTACGCTTGCGTGCTGACTATGACGACCCGGTCTAAGAAGTCCAGGGGAAGGCCGTGGGGGGAGCGATAGGTCGTGCCTCGAATCCTGGTGTTGCCTCGGTTGCTCGCCATGATGACGATGGGCGCCAACTCGTCTTCGAGCGCACGGTTGATGTATGAGAAGCACTCGATGTCCAGCATGTGTACTTCATCGATAAATAGCACACCGGGCACTATCTCAGCCTTCCCCTCCTCTTTCCACTCCCCCACCTTGGTGTTGATCTGATCCCGTACTTCGCTGCGGATCTCGCCCGTGTCACCCGAGAAGAGCGCCAGGAAGCCCTGCGTTCTCGAGTTGATAACGTCTATCTCGTGCAAGCTGACCGTATGTATGACCTCTTTCCGCTTCTGGAGTTCTCCGTCCGGACATTGTACGAATTTGGTGTCTGCGCCCATTGCATCGTAGTCTCGTGATCGTGTGTATGATCTGCCTAGCTTTGTGATTTTGCCGGACGATTTGTCTATTGAGATGACGTCGCCGGCCATGACACGCTCCTTTGACATTGAATCGATCATCTTCGTGCCCATATCGTAGATTGTTTCCATGTCGGTGGTTTTGATGGTTAGTTTGCCTTGTTTGTTGCCCTGCGATGGTGGTCTCGGTCAGCTTCGCACGGAGTCTTGATATCCAGACTGATAGCACGAACCCCTGTCACGCTCCGGTCTATTTGTATCTCCACAACTTCTCCCTCGATCATCTCACTCTCCTCCTTTATTCGCACACCGATGGATTTTCTGAACGCCTGGGTCAAAGCTTCCGTCTTGGACATCTCCAAGGAGAATATTTCCGACGATGCTAGCATAGTGAAAGGAGTGTCCGATCCTAGCGACTGAGCCATCCCCATTGCTATCGCCGTCTTCCCGGTGCTCGGTGGACCAGCGATCAACACAGCTCTTCCGGCGATCTTTCCCTCCTTGACCATCTGTAATATGACTGCGGCTGCCTTCCTTGCTCTTTCTTGACCGACGAGCCCCTGGGAAGAAGGTCGCGGCGTCAATGTATCTTCATCGACGCCTAAGCCGCGAATATGGGAATGGGCAGCGACGAGGTTGAGACCGCGAAGGTCGCGGCTCTCAGAAACTGTAGTGATAGCCTAAGACGTAGATTAGTAAAATAGTTTGGCTTCGAAGATTGAGGCCTTACCGCTGCCATTGTGAAGGTGATGTCTAGCACGACAACTTCCTCCTCTTAATCCTGCTGCAAGTCACTGCGGATGCTGTAAGGCTATATATAACGGCGCTAATGTAGCGCTGTTCGGTCGATACCGGCTCTTCAATGCGACGACGATGTTTGGGACGCCTCAACTCCTAACAAGTCTTAACACATATTGAACATCCTTATTGGACTACTATCAACTTGTGATAGGCGATGTCAAGATTCGATCTTTGCGCAGCTTCCAGCCATGTCATCTCCGGCCTTGAATGCTCCTATGATGTCCTCAAAAATCAGACGGCGATGGTCGGTCTGATAGCAGGCTCAAAGAAAAAGTCCCTCCGTTGCTGACCACGAATATGATTTGCGTTTCCTGGATCAACACACATCGAACACACCTCACGCTTGCCGTGATATGGCTCCTACTCTAAAAGCCGCTGCTATGGAGTCTTTCGTTGCAGCATCAGCTAAGGTGCGCCAGCAGCTGGGTGCACGTGACCATTGTTCACACTAAAGTCGATCGGGTTAGCTTCATTCCTAGCAGTTTTGAAAACACAACATCACGCCTCGCCGCCTTCCTGACCATCACACTATCATCCTCTTTCGATTTTTCAACAAAGATCTCGCGTCCACGCAAAGATATCGCCACATCGTCACCGATACTCTTCCGAGGTCGCGTACCCATCCTCAAACCTATCAAAGCTTTCAAAAAATCATCGAACACGAAATGGCTGGCGGAAAAGGCAAATCCACCGGTGGGAAGGCAGGACCGAAAGAGAGTCCACCGCATAAGCAGAAGTCGCACTCTGCCAAAGCTGGTTTACAGGTTAGTACAGACCTTCTCTCACTACTCGACCCTCGTCTCTGTCAAAGCTGAGCGCGTCCTCGGCGCCTCATCTCAAATCGCAGCAAAACAGTTGCCTTCTGTCCATTGGACGCCATGAGTCAGAGCGCACGTAGTGCGCTCAGGCTTCCATGTATGGGTATCAAGGACGCGCCGCAGCTCATCTCACTCTATTTGCGCGTGGTTTCCGTGTAACCTGCCGCTTAGCCTGCCATATTTCCCGCCATAGATACATATTCAACGATTACTGACTTGTTGTATCTTAAACACAGTTCCCCTGCGGCCGTGTCAAGCGTTTTTTGAAGAACAACACGCAGAACAAGATGCGCGTCGGCGCCAAGGGTATGTCTACCTCTTTCTCACAGCAGACTCTTCAGTCTCCAAACAGAAGACAATCCGTTCTACCGCGAGGCTCATACTAATCTTTGGATTATACTAGCCGCTGTCTATGTCACCGCCGTCCTCGAATATCTCACAGCCGAGGTCCTCGAGCTTGCCGGTAACGCCGCCAAGGATCTCAAAGTGAAGCGTATCACTCCTCGCCATCTACAGCTTGCCATTCGCGGTGATGAAGAGTTGGACACCTTGATTCGCGCGACCATCGCCTTCGGAGGCGTGCTGCCGCATATCAACCGTGCTCTGTTGTTGAAGGTGGAGCAAAAGAAGAAAGGAAAGGGCGAGGCTTGAGAGCGGCGAGGTGGAACAGAACCATGATATCGTGAAGTAACGGGATACCAGGAAGCATTAGCATGAGATAGCTGTGTAGTCATATGGTGGCCAAAGTCGGATTTTTTGTTTCTGATCCGGCGTGCGGGGCGTGATTCAACTTTTCCTTGTGGCTCTCAATTATTTCTCGGCTTGCTCTGTGTGCTGTTCCTTAATGAGAAGACAAGCCAGCCATAAAACCACGCGCTTTTTCAAAACTGTGCGCGACTTTGCTACTGACGTTTACGGGTGAAAACCGGTGCCTAAGAGTCTGCCCTTGCTAACTACTTTGAGCTTAACCGAGAGATGAGTTTGTTCTCACGATGTCTTGGTAATGGCAAGCTGACAACAGCCGAAGAAGATAGTCGAAAGCTCCCCACAACGGTGATGGCAAGCTCAAGTCAGTTCGACCAGCATATGGCCAACCGAAATGCTGGCAAAGAACACCATATATCTTCAATGCTTTGAAATCTGACTCCTCGACACTTACGCGACTTGAGGAGCTGTGCTCAAATATCGCAATTTTCATGTCTCGCCCATGGACGTCAACATTGTCCATCTGTGCGGCTTCTAGTTACACGAATTGATCTCGACTTCATAATCCTTGCATAAGTTCAAGACACAGCCGTCTAGAAACGAAAAACCGTCTAGGATTTGTGAAATCTGTCAGAAAATCCAATTTCTCAAACAATCAGCCTACCACTACGGTTTCGTGAATTGTTAGACTTGTGTCACTTTTCAGTCAATACCGCTCTCTCATGTATCCTCGACAGAAGGTCCGTATACATGCGATCTCCCTGGGACACTCCAGATATGCTCCTTCAGAATTGACGAAGATCAAAATCTCCGCGTTCTAGCACCATCAGAAAAGAATCAAAGCAGACACTGATGATCAGTCGCCGTCAACCCACCATAGCCATCTCGGAGACGGACACTCGGGTACGGACATTGAGTCATGCTATTCGAAGTTTACCTACTAGGCCAATCTTCTCGATGTTAAAATCTTAGACAACCCTCTTGGGACTCATGCCCTGCATCGCAATCCCCTTCAGCAACGGCTTATCCCTTATCCGGTAATAATTAGAAGATTTGAAAGAGCTTGAAACGACTGCATACCCGAGAAGTCGAGATCGAGCACAACGAAGGATGTCGGAGCAGTTGAGCCAGCGACCAGAGAATGGCAGCCTACTTCACTTCCGCCACCTCCGCAGCCATTCTACTCGAATAGCGCAGTGATACCCGAAGTGCCCGACTGGTGATTGCGCTGATATCACGAGATGACACCATGCCCGCTCTCACCTTACAAGCGCTTCTCGGTTGCTGACATTACGGGCCTCCAACACAATGCCGAGCACCAGCTATGGATCCAAGAGAGTTTGAAAGTGCGCTCTTGTTGGCGTCGGTCGATATGTGAGCACGGATGCGGATGAGCCAACTGGATTTGATGTCGCGTCTTGCTACGGTGCGTTATATGGAGTCTGGTCCCTTGGGAGACATTTCATCTCTTACCTGTGTTCAAATTCCATTCATCTCCTTCCCTACACATCTTCTGATCTATCAACACTCTAAGCAACGCGTGAATGCCAAATATCTTATCATCTTCCACCACTATGCTACTCCATAGAATTCTTTCGAAAAATGGCAAGTTGTCCTTATCCTGATAAAGCATTCATCACCGCATCGTATCGCCATGATGGCCGGCACGGAGCAACCAAAAATCTCAGCTTCTGAAAAGAAATTCACGCAGGCTAGAGCGTCACTGCCTACTAAGCTTGATATGCCCTGGATCTTTCTTGAGTTGAACACTCTGGTATAAGAGTGTTCAGAACACTGACATCGGAAGTAGGCGACACATGCACAACGGCAAACAACCTCCCCGAGATGGCCCGGATGTTTGTGTACCTATACAATTTTACCTTCTCGCTTTCATTGTCTGGCGTACTTTCACCGCCATAGGGTGTAGTATGAGACACGGATATCTTGTATACACTGGGATGCTTCGTCTACGCCATGGTTAGCGCTGTCGCATGCGGATGGCGCAATGCAGGCCAAATAAACTTCATTGTCGTTTATCAATCGAAGTGGTAGGTCCTGCCTTCCCCATACTTTCAAATGCAGCCCCCAGCGCAACGGCCAGCGCCGAGAATCCCTGCAAATTACCTTAGGCTTCTTTTGCCATTGGCTATCACAATAAACTCCCATGCAGATGTGTACGGCCATTACTTGCCCTTATTACTTATGTTGTGACACAAGATAGTACACCACTACGAGCATATGGAAGCGAAAACGCAGACTGGCCTTTTGTAGAGCGTTAACAATTTTAATTTCTTGTCTTTCCTTATCAACGCGTGCCTTACAAGGTTTTTGGAGACGCTCTAGGTAGCTTCCAGGGTGCTCAAAGTGGCGCCCTAGAGCCCCGCATATACTCCGTACGATGTCTTTATATTGCTGCTCAGAGCCCGTATACTTCCTGGGCAGTGTATACAAGCATCAAGGCACTGGAAGCTTGCAGGGCGGGGTTGTACAACAGGCGACTCCTGAAGAAAGGAAGCATCATGTTCAAGAGATTTACACAAGGTACGTAGCAAAATCCACGATAGGCTTCCCCTACTCCAGTGGAAATGTACCTATTGTGGCTGATTCATGAAATGTGCGCCAGGTTTCTCATTGATCCTATCATCTTCTGAGTTCAGTGGGTTATTATCATTGGATAATTGGTTTGGTTTTTTCTTTTTCACTTAGCTGCATGTGTTGATGCAAGCTACCTACCTACCCCTACCCCATGGCCGCACACGTGGCGGAGTGCATACACCCTATCACATCATAGCTTCAACGACAAAGTCTTGAGTCTTGCTAATTCGCTCAAATTGAATTCCAGCCTGCAGATGGACGCTTTTCTATTAATATTGAATTTTAAAACAGCAACACAGGTGAGTACATTTGTGACGGCGATGGCGACAGTAACGAGGTGTGGTGACTAAGATCATATCAAATAGTGTTCTATAGAGACGACGAGGTGCAATGAATGAGTGGTCTTCGTGATTCCGCCAGAGCAATATTGCCGTTAGAATGAAACACCGGACCTGGGAAGTTGCTTGCAGAAGATGTACTCCAGATGTGCAGCGTCTAAGCCTGTTCGGAGTAAGTTGGACTTTACGATGGGAGGGTGGCAGCACTCGAGACGTGGTAAGAGCTTAGCCGCTTTTAGCGTCTCTTGGTCTTGGCACGAAGTCGGATCTCTACCTACTTATCTTCATGCTCATGCTCTGTTGACCATAGGCATCACTGAAACAGTCGAAGACTCTGCTATACGCTCCTGAATAGGGATCTCTTGCAATGACGGGGCCATTTAACGAATAGATCCCATGGATCTCGGACTTCCTCGCAGAATGGCAGAGACATAAAATGGCCTACTGTCACGGTCACCTATTGTAAGGAGGAGCGTTTGCCTTCTTTGGTGAATGACAACGGTCAAGGGACGGAAATATTCATACTTTAATACCTTTTCATGAGTATCTGGTCTATGGAGTCAACTCTACACTAATTGATGAAAGCCACCAGATCATGGCAAGGATGGCTCAAGAACGCCGAGGACTTCGCTGACATCTCAGGCTTTTTGATGGCAGAATTATCTCATCGAGTCCTGGTTATCTTGGTGATGTCTCAGTTGCCCAACTCGACGTCTGGATCATTGAGCTGCCCTTCAGCAATGTCGAGCGTAGGGGTCTTCCCTGGAGCCTTCAAATTCGCCCTTGATTTGCGTTTTCAGCTGTCAGGAGAACGGCCGTCTTCGGACCCTGCTTAGAAGCTTCTTTTCCCCCTTTTGACCGTTGTTCCATCAGGTTTCGGGTTGGATTGATCATTTCCTTGGTGTGCTGCGTGTTCTCCCCACCTTTGGAGCTTCCTTGCTCCATAGGCTCGCTCGAGGCTCGGACTACGGTCTCGCATGTACTTCTGCGGTCGCAAGTTTGGCAGTCCTGCCCATCTGGAGCCTTTCTCTGCTCGGGCTTCCTCTCTTGACCAGGATTGCAAATCTTGAGCACTTTTCCCAAGTCCTCCAGATCGGGCAGAATATCGAGCTCTTTGCGACCATTGCTGCTGCTAGCACCATAAATGGTCTTCTTTGGAGACATATCGTGGTGGTATGTAGGCGAGAAAGAGGGTATGCAAGACGTGATGAAGAGTGAGGAGTCTTGAATATAATTGAAACGAACGCGTTGGCTCAAGCTTTATCTGTAGGTCAGTCTATATGTGTTGTCAGGCGAAAAGTGTTAGACACTATTTTTAACTTCATGCTTGACCTAGGATAGTTGACGCTTTGCATCTGGGCCTCGTCTTTCCAAGACAACGTTATTGTGTATGTCTTTGTACAAAGGCATACATCCTTGAAAGAATGCGATTGTTTGTCCGTGGACTCGATCATCTAGCACAATGCTCTTTCATATATCTGTCAACCATAGATCCTCACCTTTGTCGATGCCTTTCACCCTCTGGCCTTTCATCATGCACAATACCCTTTGTCGTGAACCAAGACACGAAATGAGACGCAAAATGATGAGCAGACTTCTTAAACCCACTGTCGCGCAGAGTCATTCCTTAAAAACCTCGACTGTGGCTCCGAGCACCTGATCTCTGCAAGTCTTGTCCCACCTATATCAGGCTCTTCACAACTTTCTTACCTGCAACGAGGAAATTCGGCCACGTGTTGAACACGATGACGACTTCAATCTCGACGCCAATGGTCTTTTCGAGCGACGATATGGCAGATGAGATGTCCTACGAGACTGACGACATTCAGAATCTCAAGAGATCGAGGTTTGATGAAGTTGAGAATTACAAGCAGGTGGGTAACGTTGGCTCAGGTGGCTACGGAAACTGCTTACTGCTACAGAAGAGGTCCAACATGACTCTGCGCGTCTGTAAGATTCAGAAGCGCTCCAAGAGCGTTTCAAACCCACTCGAGATCGAAATTCTGCGGGATATTCTTAATGATCACCCTCGCATCGTGCGTCTCCACGAAGTAGTCACCCACACCAATACGATGCAGCTCTACTTCGACTACTACCCGGGAGGGGACCTGTTCAAACTCTCGTTTCGCTACTTCGAAGAGTGGGAAGCTGTACCGGAGTCATTCATCTGGCATGCTTTCCTCCAGTTAAGCGAGGGTTTGGCCTATATACATCACGGGTACGACCGGCGACAGCTGTGTAGTCCTCCACCTGCTTCAGAGTGGCAGCCAATCATCCATGGGGACATCAAGCCTGAAAATATCTTTCTTGGTCCCCCAACTCCTTACAGCCATGGCTATCCGTCTCTTGTTCTCGGCGACTTCGGACTTGCTGCCATTAATGAGCACAACTTTCCTGGCACTTGGAAGTGGCAGCCTCCAGAGCTGCCAGTGACTTCGAAGAAGGCAGACGTGTGGGCGCTCGGCGCTGTAATCCACTCGCTGGCGCATGAAGGCCGTCCCCCTCTTCGACCCCGTCCAGAAGGTATGGAGAATTCTAACTTTTATCGTTGGCCAGGAGCGAGAGCGCCGTGGTCACTCCTAGGCAAATACAGCCAGGAACTGCATGACATTGTCATCCACGGAACTCTGGAATTCAATCCAAATGCCCGGTACTCGAGCCTTGAGGTTCTTGAATGCGTGGTGGTTGAAGTTGAGTTGGGGGTGGCATCAGATATGGAGTGTGAGCCATTGATTGGGTCCGGTCCGGCCAAGACATTCGATGAGAACGGAGTCACCAACAACACGACGGCAAGTTCTGACCAGAGCTTTCGGACCGTTGACTTTAATAATCTTCGAGGTATTGACCCCACCCAGTTCACGGAGTACTCATCTTGCTGAAGTATTGAAGACTCTGGGTTTACTTGGGATAGGTGGCGCTTGTGAGTGTCTTTCCGTAAATGTTTCGCTAATTCCATGGATACCTTATATAGAGTCGATCAATCAGCAAGTTTCTCAAATTCTAGGTATACGATGCCCATGAAATAGGTGTCCCAACATCTAGTATGTGATCTGTATTTGACCTAATTTATAGGAGTTGTTTAAAGGCTTATTTTTCCCGATCTCTTAGTCGACCGGTTTTGAAGTCTCTTGGTGATGTGATACTAAAGCAGGCCTCTGAGGAAAGATAGTCAGTAAGCACTTAGTAATTCCAGTATCTGCCTACGATGTACTACTAAAAGACCCTCTCCAAAGCCGTCCTTTGTTTCGAGGGTCTCAATACTTTCCGGGCCTCAGGACACCATCACGAGCCCGACGGAATAGATGAGATACTTTATCAACTGTGTCGGAGACCCGAATCACCCGTGACTGCATCGTACAAATTTGTCCCCATCAATGGCCAGACCTTAGGGAAATATCCCCACATGTAATCTGGGCCTGGCTAACGCTTCACTCTCAGAACACAATACATTGGCAAGTCAATAGTCCGCGCTCAGCACAGCAACTGTCTCCTTCCACCAACTCTTCCTCACTATCTCTATCACAGCCTCAAACCTTTCAATTTTCACAACCCTCCTTCACCCCAAAGTTCCTCACTCTCACGACCTTCCAGCACTCAACTCCCATAACTCTCCTTACTTCACCCAAACCCTTCTCACTCTCACTGACAACATCTCACCCCTCATCCACCACACTTCCTCAACAGCAACAGCCCATGAAACCTCGCAGCGTCCCTCACTTGCGGCTTTGCCTCGTCCACAACCAAAAGCCAAGCCACCGCAAATAAGATAGCCGCCAAGATGCAGTGGGGCCCTGATGCTGATGCAAAGGTACGTCCTCACTCCGCGTCCGCTGCCTTGGACTTGGACAGCGACATTTTCCGCGGCCTCTTCCTTGAGTCTGAGCGGGTTTGTGTGATATGGTGTATTGAATTCTGTCGCAGTTCTTCATGCACGTGTTGAGAGTCCATAACGTCAAGCTTGACTACAACGCGGTGGCTACTGCTATGGGAAATGGTGAGTTGCCTTTTCTTTTCGCTCGCTGTCTCAATGTCTAGCCTGAACCAGCGGCATCGAGCACCCTGTTGTGTTCATGTGACAAGCCTAGCTCTCAAACTTACCTACACTTCCTCGTTACTATCTCCTTTCTCACCCGCATCATCGCCACCACCCCGATCCCTCACCACACTCCCTCACCAAACCCAAAACAACCCCCCTTCCCCCTCCCCTTCACTCACCTAACGCGCATCCCAACCCCAACCCCAAATCCCCCACCCTCAAATCCCGCTAACCTTCCCCCCACAACAGACGTAACCCCCAAAGCCCTCATCCACCGCATCGCCAAACTCCGCTCCATGGCCAGAGACGCCTCCGGCCCCGTCCCGGGCGCGACTTCCAGCCTCGGCCTCCCCCAGGCCAAAAAGCGCACCCCCGCTAGCCATGGGCCCTGCGTCTCGGCCACCCTGGCTCCGGCGGGCAAAAAGGGAGCCACTGGCGCCGTCGGTGGTAGTGGTGGTGGTGGTAGTGAGGGCCCTGTGGTTGGTATGAAGCGTAGTGCTGCGGGTGTTGGGAAGGGCGGGGTTGGAGATGGGGAGGCGGATGGAGGGAGGGAGTTGAGGGATGCGATTGCTGCGTGTGATGGTGAGGGTGAGGGTGAGGGTGATGGGGTTGAGGGGAATGATGGTGGTGGTGCTGAGGAGGATGAGGGTCGTGGGAATGAAGACGAGGCGGACGGCATGGGGAGACCTGCCAAGAAGCTCAAGACCAGCAACGCTGATGTTACGTTATTGCTGGTGTGTTTTTCGGGCCGTGGGGGCTGAGGGGGGAGGATTGGTTAGCGGGGTGGTGGTGGGTGGATCTAGCGTTCGGCTTGACGGTAAGAAGGGCGGGCGTCATTGTGGTTGTTCATAGCGCTGGAAATAAGTCCACAGGTCATCAAAAACAACGGGCGACATTTTCTGCGCATGGTGATTCCAGTCTACGATGACTCATACTTGCAAGAGGTGCAGTGGCAGGAGGGGATGGATCATAGGGAAGTCACGAGAGTCGGGGCAGAGAGTTCGCGAGGCTTTGGATTTGCTGGAACGATCCACAGTCTGCCACAATGTCGGACGCCTCGGCCAACTCGTTTGGCACTTCGTCGCTTTTGGCCTGCCGTTGCGCCTATCGCTTTGCGAAGAAAGGGATCTGATTGACGTTTTCATGGTCATTAGCAACCTCTGGGTACTTAGCTGGCAAAACTACCCGCGCGCTCGATGTCGCCCGCGTTCGAGTACCCCCGCTAAAAAAAGCACAACGACGCAAGGTCTCGCGGTCGCGACGACGTTCTAGACCGCGGCCTCCATCTTCACGACGGCGTCCGTCTCGGCGTCGTTGAAGGAGCCGTCGGTGGCGTAGGTGTCTTCGCTCTCGGTGCCGCTGGGCTCGCCGAAGGCATCGTCCATGGTGACAAAGGGGTCGCTCAAGGCCTTGTAGTCGGTTTTCTTGCCGTTGCGAGGAGAGACGCGCTTGGTGACGCGGCCGCCGATGGTTTTTTGACGTTTGGCTGAGGGGACGGGGGTGGCGGGCGGGGCGGGGGTCTTGTCGTTGTCGGTCTCGGCGTCGTTGTCCGTGGCGCTCTTCTCGTCCACATTGTCGATGACGGTGTCCGGATCGTCGCTGGAACGTCAGTACAGGAGCTGATGTCGCGGGAAGCTGCGACGCACCTTGGATCATCGCTCAGCAGCTCTTGACGCTTGCGCCCGTTTCCCTTTGGTTTGTCGTTCCTGGCAGCGCGAACAGCGGTCCCGTTGGTTTTGCCGGAAGGGGAGGAGCCGAGCTTGAGACCCAACGCGGCGCCTTCTTTGCGAATCACGTTGAGTCGGTACGAGATAGCGCTACCGGGCACGTTGGGTCCTGTATAAGACATTAGTCAGCCTTTTCAATGTCTTGGTATGGCGGACTATGAGGTCAAGCGCATAGCGATGCGACCGTAGATCTGCTTCTGATGGTCAAAGCTCGCAACAGTTGCGGCGGACTCACCAAAGGCTGCAGCGATCAACTTGTAGTCAGGTGTTCCATTGAGTAGAGCTAGGACTGCGGCGAATAGCTTGGCATTATTGGCGGGATTTTTCCAATCCACTGCCGGTGTTCCCTGAACCATTTTGGCAAGCTGCCCGAATATGTTAGTCAACGGAATATGATTGTTCAAACAGAGTTGCGGAGTAGGAAAGATGGCCTTGCTTGGAAAGAAGTGTGGAAGTTGGGTAAAGGATCGAGAAGATGATTGCGTATGTTGGAAGGTGAAGTAAGAAGGCTCGAACTGAGCTGAACATCGTTAATGGCAATACCATGTACCGGAGTAGACTCACTTGGATTCTTTGATTTGAGTAATTTGGAAATGCGCGGGGAGGATGAAAGCTTGAGAATTTGAGCAGTAGTAGTAAGAAAGTGATGGTGGTCGGGAGGTGCTTTGAAGTTGAGATGTGAGTGGGTGTGTTAAAGAAATAGGTCTTTGAATCGAAGAAATAGCTAATTTTGTGATTGGTACCTTTAAGCAGGCAGCTACCTATGGAGTGAATGTTGAACGCTCTACGAATGGCTAGGTTATCCAAGACCAGAAGACAGTTCGAGGTCCAGGTCAATATCTTCACGTTCTACCTGAGCTTTCGAAGTTGCGGCGGTCCCAGAGATAGATCTTGACGATATGTTTGACGTTGACGGATAAGTGAAGCCGTGAAGGAGTCTACGTGGTAGCGAGGGCACGAGATATTTTGCATAGTCCAACCCTCCCACCACAGCAGCGTCCCAGTCGTACCTAGCAAGCTCTCGAGATCATGTTCCCAGATACGAGCACTCTGCCCCTCATAGAACATTTGCAGGTTCATCGAGCACAAGAGCGCTCGAGTTTTGTCCAAGCGGATACTCATGCACAGCGAGCCACTCTCTCCCTGACCCCTCTGTGCTGACAGAGATTGGCCAGGCAAACTTTTTGCAGTGCCTCCGCTTTGACCACCCCAAAGGATCCACTCCCTTGAAGAGTTCTTCTGCAGACTGCAGTGTCCCCTTGCCTGTTGCCAGCAAGCACGACTGAGTCACAGGTGCAGTAGAAATACCTACACGATCCTGTAGAAGATGCGATGACATTCAACCACAGTTGTCCAAACCACCGTAGCGCAGGGAACGGGCCCATTCTACTTAGTAGGCGACGCTATAAGCGTTCTTAATCAAGGTCGCGGAGCTGCGGAGAAGATCCCCGAAGCTTGGCATTGAAGACATCTCATGCCTTGCACCACGGTACCTACAGAATGTGATGAATCTCAACGGTCATGCCTCGCAATCGTGGCATATCCGCGCACGTTTGAATGTGATGTACCCTCTATAAACTCAAGGAAGCGCAATGCAAGCAAGCTACTCAATCTAGAAGCTTGGGGGAAATGGAATCCCCCGGAGCTTGTCAAGGCCACGCTCACCATGACTCCACGAGACTAGGTACCTTGATCAATCTCTCCCAAACCAACTGTGATCTGATTAACACCGCCCACCTTCTTCCCTTAGCAACAAAACGAGGACAGCCTATGTCTTCTGCTGCTGCCAAGTCACTCCAATAGCAAGGAATCCCTCTTATTCAATTTCACATACTCACACACTAGCGTCTCGCTTCTTCATCTTGAATCACACACTCTTCCTCTCAACACCCTCTTTTCACCTCACAATCTCTCTTCTTTTCTTTTTTACAACAACTCCTTTCGTCTTGCAACCTCTTTTCCGCCCCCAGACGAGGTATCCTCCGTCCTCCTCCCTCATACTTCCCCTTCCTTGTCTGAACTTATAGCCACTCGTTTTCGTCAACATTACCCGTCAAAGCTTCAACTCACAAAGATCACTTAGCTTTCAACAGCCAAAATGCCAATCAAGTGGACTCCCGAGACAGATCAGATTGTAAGCAATCACTACGAATCCTCTCATCTCTCGCTTCGCCTTCGCCTCAGCCCTCACTTTCAGGTAATTTCCTGTCATGCTACGAAGCTAATTCGTCTCGCAAAGCTCTTGCTCAAAATCCTCGAGACCTCTGACGTGTCTCCAAGATGTGCCTTGATCGCTGAGAAATGGCGTAAGCCCCTCCCAAAGAGCTCCAGCTCCTCCATGTCTTGATGCTCACGGGACTGCTCCAGCTACCGGCCGAGAGCGTCCTACTCCTCGCGCAATCTCGGAGCGCATCTTCAAGATACGCGCTAATGCCAAGGCCTCGGGTACGGCCTCCCACTTCTCGGTCCCCTCCACCCCACGCAAGAATGCCACGAGGAAGACCAACAGATCCAAAGGCGGAGCAGGCACGAGCAAGCGTAAGCGTGGTGGCATGTTGAGCGACGAGTATGTCTATCTGCTTGTCTAGTCTAATCCGAATTGCGATACTGACGTTTGCAAAGGGAAGGAGCTAGTGACGATTCCGAATCTGATGACTTCAAGTCTGATAACACTGGATCCGACGCTAGTGACGTCAAGTTCCAGCATAAGAAGGCAAAGGTCAATTCCACAGGCAAGGGCAAGGGCAAACACCCAGCTAAGGTGAAAATGGAAGAGGTAGAGAATGGGGCTTTGTTCGACAACAGCCATGAGATTGATGAAGACGGTGCTACCGAGGTGGTCGATTTCGCTTGAGAGATAGGCAAAGGACTTTGAAGGAAGCTCGAGGGAATTCAACGTGGCAGGCAGGGGCGGTGGCTTGTGTGGCCGTAGCCTAGCACAGCATTGCACGACCGCAATTGAAACTACAACATAGCACAACAAGGTCCCCTACATGATCCGTGTGATGTTTTATCCTTTTTTAGCAACTGGTGAACGGTGAACGTGCTCGCCCAATAACATTACCCTGCCGGAGCAGGCCAACATCGTTCCGTCCGGGTTCTCCGTGCCCTCCGTGTCCCCCATGTACTTAGAGTGCTTGCAGCTGCATCTGTCCCGATCGGAGTACGCGGTCTCACGCGTCGCAGAGTCCCTGCGTCGCCGTCGAGCTAGATCTGCAAAAGACCCATCTGTGCATTCTGATTTCTGAAGGACCTCGAGTCATGATTGCAGGGACGTCTACGTCACGCAGTCCAGCTTCCGAGCAAAACAATGCTGCCGGCTGCATGAGGTTCGCCAATAAGCGTACATGCGCAACTCCCCCGTCCGTGCCACCCATCGTACTTCCGCGCCTGCCTCTTCGCACGCTCCGATCATCCAACCGCACCCCTCTATCGTTCAACGTCGCCCATCAGAATTCAAAAGTCAGACCATATGACTCCGAGATGAGTTGCCTAGCAAGCCAACCCACGAGCTGGCTCTGCGAGTCCTGATTCCGGGGAAGGACGGCACGTGCAGTAGCGCCTCGCGGAGCTAGGCAAAGCGAAACGCCGACGGCTGTGAACGATGTCATTGATTGACGACGTCGCTCGTGGAGACGGTGCGCTTTGTTCTACCGTATTGTATTCCATGCATGAGGATGCAGGGAGGGTGGGTGTGACTCATTCGTAGCGTGGGGCGCTGTGCTGGATTTCGGGGGGAGTAAGGACGCTGGCTGCTGGGAGATAGGGGGAGTAGGGTTGGATGGGCCTCTTTGGAGGAACAGAAGGGAGCAGAGAATTGACATAAATAGCTGCTTCGTGTCTACCATTCTTGCTGTGTGTAGATTTTGCTTGTTGTGCTCTTCGAGGAGAATTCGTGGACTTTTGTGCTTGTCTCTATTCCACCAGCTTTTCACCAAACGAGCACTTCGGACATCAAGCCCGGGCTCCGAGGTGGTCATTTCGATTTTGAGGTCCTCCATCACTCGATCTCAAGTCGGTGCGTCAACTTTCCCTCCTTCGAACACAGATCCAGTGCGTCAAGTCTCCCTCCTTCGAACACAAATCTTCATCTCATCCTCCATCAATACAGCAACTGTGAACTCTCTTTGTGACTTTGAGACTCGGAAAATTCAAAAGCTCACGTCCGTACAGGCCACGACAGCTGTGTCTCATCGTACACAGCTTCATCTTCAACGCACAATATCGCTCTTCAAGCTACCACCTCTACGATTCCAACTCTCTCTCAATATGCCGGTCAACTGGAAAGACCCAGAGGCGTTCACACGCCTTCTAGCCTCTATGGTAGCTGCGCAGGATTTAAAGGTATACACTCACCTCTGCTTCATGTTCTGCCGTGGTAGATTTTCCTTCCTCTGTTCGCAGTGACTATGCCTCTTGTGTGGCTAGAAAGTCGTTTGGTCCCTCGTCACAGTCCTGCAATCTCTACGTTTCCTCTGGCATTATGGGCACCCATGTCTTTTACTCGGTCCTGTTCTCATATTGAGGCCTCAAACCCCGCAAGATCAACGCTGATGTTCAACTCACAGCTCGACTACCGCAAGATTGCGACCATTTACGGTAACGGTACGTATCCATAAGACACGCTTCAATTTCATCTTACCACCCTCTCTCCTGACACCTCCGCAGGAGCCACCTATGATGCCATCGAAGGGCGCTTCCGCGTAATAAGGAAGGAAGCCGCCAAGATGAAAGCCGAAGTGGATTCCGGCGAGCGGCCACAGGCTCCAGCTCGCGGTTCTACGACGAGCACGCCACGGAAACCGAGGTCTACCCCGAACACGCCGAAGAAGAATAAGACTATCACCGGCCGCGTGAGCAAGAAGAACGGTGTCAAGAAGGAGATGGACAGCAGGTACTGTTCTATCCAATCGTGTGTAGTTTTCAGATGCTAACGCCACGAGAGCAGTAGGAGTTCCGTTGAAGCCCGTAGCACCGAGGAGGACGAGGCTGTTGCGGAGGATGAAACTGGCGTCGAGGGCGGGATGTCGGATTTGTATTATGGCGGTGATTACGTGGACGACAGCATGGACGTTGGAGCTTTCTGAGCTCGGGAGTGAGTTGTCTTTGGGGGGGCGATGGGGGCTGTGTCTCTGAGATGATGGATTGGAGACGCGGTACGTGGCGATGGTGTCGGAAGGGGATCTCAAAGTATTGATTCTTCTCCGTTGAGATCTTGAAGGCGCTGGCAATGATGACGGCGCTACTTTACCATCTACTCCGTACTACAGCGCACAGACAGCTCATTACGCCCGGTCATACATACATCCCTCCTGCACGGGGGTTAAGTCATAATCCACCATGCGCCTACATCCATCACAGACCGCCAGATCACACATGCACATCGTGACTCCCACTCGCAGAGCGTGGAAGGCGGCTTGATTTACAGCCAACGCGATCCGAGAGATACCTTTCCATGGCCCGAAGTCAGCCGACGATAAAGACAACCATGCTCGACCCTTTTTCCCTTCATCCAATACAATCTCCGCGCTTCCATAGCGAATGCGGGAAAAAAGTCACAGCACGCTCGCCAGTGCAGACCACAACGACTTCTGGACAAAGATCGGACTTCCTAAAGGGCCCACGTAGAAAGTCGCTGCTCATCGATCCCCAGCTAGGCGGCGTCGTCGTCGTCGTCGTCGTCGTCGTCGTCGTCATCGTAGAGACTATTTCGTAAGCATTAGCGTCGCCGGATCCACACTCGAGACTTGGCGCCGAGAGTCCAGGGAGCGGGCTGTACATACTCGTCATTCTCGAGATCCACGCCCGTTCCGTCCTCCTCGGCTTTGAAGGCCTCGGCGCCGGTTGCGTGCGCCGAGGCTTCTCTCTTCAGCTTCGCGGCTTTGGGGGTGAAGAGGGTGGCTTCGTCGTCGTCGGGGTCGAGGTCGATGTCGGCGGCTTTGCGCTTGCGGGCTGTGGCGGGGGTGCCGGTGGCGGAGGTGGGGGTTTTGGAGGGGGTGCTGGTGGTGCTGGTTGGGTCGTCGTAGAGGGCTTTGTGGCTGCGCTTGATGCCTTGGAACTTTTGGCTGGGGGGGGGGAGGTTAGTTGTCGGTTGGTGGATGCGGTCGAGTTGGAAGAGGAGAAGTTGAGAGACGGTCTCGAAAGGAAATTGGGTATGCGGGGTGGGACTCTGGCAGTTGTGGTAGGGCAAGCCGGCTGTAGAGAGAGATACGATATGAATGGAAATAAGTGCTCACCGACAGGCATCGCCCGTAAGACCTCCACCCATACCTGCCGCGATGGCATCCCAGACACCGCGTTCGATGGTCGGATTCGCGACCGAGATTATCTTAAGCAGCAGCTTCTTCTCGCGCGCGTCGTCCCACTTCTGGAACATATTTGTCTTGAGTCGGTGATGACGGTGAGGATTGGATTCTGGTGTGCTTGAATGTGATTAGAGATGTGTGATTGAAGAAAGAGGCTGGCAGAAGGTGGAGTTACGAGGAGAAGAGTAGGTTGACGGTACGAGAACGAGAGTGAGTTGAGGTGGATGATGGTTGAGGGTTTCGTACTAGCTGTCGATCATCGAGTAAGTGAATCTGCATTCGATCACAACCTTGACTCGGCTCATCTTGTATCTTCTGCGACCAATTGAACAGGCACAGAATGTTGCATAGCATTTCGTGTCCTTTGAACGTCTACCAGGCTGCAGCATCGATGAGAACGTGAAGCGAATAGATCAGAATCGTGGGAGTCCCTGCCGATATCAATTTGATAGCTTCTAATTCATCCTAGATGGTCCTTGAGCACTCGAGGCTCGATGAGCTTCGTGCCGGCTCTGACATGTGTTTGAAGTGCGTCCCTCCGCTCTGTGCCATTGCGATGGGAGGACTTGCCTTCACTTGCAAACCTTGAGCTGAAAACACCTAGAACAGACCGATCGTCTTTCCGAAAACGCCTATGCTTGCCTTCATGATTGATCACGATGCATACCCCAAAACCACGTTCAGCAACGCTGAGAACAAAGAAATGACGGCAAGGATGTTGTCATGTTTGCTTTTCTCCGTACTCAAGTTTCTGCAAAAGTCTCCGTTTGACGCGGGAAGCCGTCGAACAAAGTTCCAGGCTTCCAAGACAGAGGAACAAGGACATTCTTTGATGTCGCTTTGCGCGACAGCAAAGCTGTCATTCACTGGTGTGCGCGTGCCTACGTTAGCGTTCAGCAGGCTCACCTATTACTACTCCCCATCACTCCATTTCACTCTCATCAACATCCTCCAACAGACTTTCCCTACCAGATTCATACCAAGCGCTGTGCACTTGTCATTGATCCCCAATATCGCCAGATAAGACCTCCCACCACATCTTCACACCCAGTCTTCTCCTTCTCGAACACCCTCCAGGGCTACTCTCCAAGATGGCAAGCCTTAGGAGGACCCGCACCATGCCAACCGATGGCGCAATATCCAAATTCCTCTATGTCATCATGAAACAGCTGGACCTGAAGTCGGTGAGTTGTGCTCCTAGCAAGACCATGAATTGTATACTCACTCATGTTCTTAGATCGACTGGCAGCAGGTCGCCGACCAGCTAGACATCACCAACGGTCACGCCGCCCGTATGCGCTACTCTCGCTTCAAGCAGCAGATGGAAGGTGTCCCACCTGCTCCACGCAAGACCAAAGCCGCCGTTCCTCGTCAGAGGAAGACCAAGCCAGACAAATCCAGCAAGAAAGCAAGAGAAAAGGCGGAGGAGCATCAAGGGACGGTCTTCAAGTTGGAGAAAGAGGAAGATGTGGATGCGATGCCAGGCGTCGAGCGAACTGTCAAGGAGGAGCATTTCGTCAAACCGGATATAGTCATCAAGGCAGAGCTAGGGGGAGAGGAGGATGGGACGTGGTCGCCGGATGAAAGTGCCGATACTGGAATGATGCAACAGATGTCCCTGGAAGCGGCAGCTCTTGTGGACCATACCTATTTGCAGCCGTATCCTCCAATGGAAGAAACCCGCCTGACTTCGCCAGATCCGGTTGCGGTAAAGTCGGAGCCAGTGGTCAAGATGGAACCTCTCTGGGAGGACTGAATCAATATAGCGTCCTCATCAATTCAGATAGCATATCACCTTGCGATGTTTCAACTATAGTGGAACCAAAAATGGACTAGCGCAAATCCTTCACTATTTCTGAATCCTCCCACAGCAGCGCTCTTTTCCAATCGTATCTCCGCACACATACCTCTAGAATCCTCCCTGATTGAAACATTTGAAAGGACAAGTATCCCTGATGATCAATCTTGAAGCACTCCTGGAGATTAAGAGACGGCTATCACGTGACACCACAAACCCCTTAGAGCTGCATAGGCACTAACTGCTCAATTTAGAAACTTCGACGGCATCAAATTCACCTTCAGGGGACGGAGCAACCCTCCAATAACAAAGGCACGCTACAACATATTTCCCTGTGTTCAACACGCCTTCAGAGGCAATGTCAACAAGCAACAGATCAGGATCAAGCATCAATACTGACAAGGGAGGGTCTTCTGATCTCCACGGCGCATCTCCAGAGCAAGGAAACTTGACAGCAGTTCCAAATCTGAGAAAGGCAAACAGAAGGATAGAATTTACAGAGAACGGAGATTTTAATGAGAAGACGGATTCATTGCCCGCTAAGAACCCCAGCTTAGGCATAACGAAACCAAATGCTGAGCTCGAAGAAAAATAGATAAGCAATCAACTATGATATGATACCGAAAGACAAGGGTTTGATGGAATGGATATTGACAGCAACAGTAAAGAAGCTGAGCTGGATTCGAAGCTGTGAGTACCTTGCTCTAAAGCCTCCAAAGGGTATTCAATGACCTCCTAAGGATAGGATCGACATAGAACATGGGGAAGAAGCCCCAAGAAGAAGTCAAGGCCGACCTGATCAGGGCCGAGGAAGCACTGCGTCATCCTTCACCTGTTTCATTTACTGACCACCTTTCGGAATCACTCCCATTGTTACAGGCGATCATTCGGACCATCCAGCTCTCATCGATAAACGCCCATTTTCGTTCAAGCTCCTCGATACTACTCCTTGGAGAGACGCTTACTCTTTTGGATTTCCGGGGGGGAGGGTCCTACCTTGATAGTGGGCTGAAGAGCAACGCAAAGGATGGCATTATCGGCAACAGGAGACAGCAGGAGTTTTTGAACATAGGGACATACACATGGATGAATGGATGCAGTTCATGCACAGATACTGCTGCTTCAATTTCTGCTTACGTACTCCGGGAGGGCTAGTATAGCGTGCTCCATTTTATAGAGCTGTCAGAATGTTCAGTCATGCCTCCAATATAACTTTCTACCACACCATGCAATAAGCTGCTCATGTAGTTGTTGATCTAGGTCAATGAAGCTCGACATTAGGCCCTTTCTCCCCGCCATTGGAAGAAACCTTGGATATCCTGACTTTGGAACCATCTCTTGTTAGCTGCCGTTGTAGCATGATTAGTCTTCTCTTGTCAAGAACAAAACGACTTTCAGCACATGTCTCCTTCCACATCTGACTTTCTACATTTCTGCTAGACAAGACAATAAGCGGTGGATTAATAGCGAAGTGCTCTAATGCATCGAAAAATAAAAACCGACCACCAAGGTCACAGCCTCGCTGTCGCTGATGATCTCGTTTCCCGAAGGCACATTGGTGACTCCGGTCCCAGGAAAACTTGCGCCGAGGGAGATTTGGCCAAGGATTGCAACAACGCAAGTGCCTACCTTGTGACCAACCTCTTCCATCTCAAAAAATGGACAAGATGAAAGCACACAACGACAAGGTCGTCCGCAGACCTGAGGAATTAAAAAGCAACCACTATGGCTACTTTCCATGGACATACTGCAAATCCACTCCCAAGAACAACATGCGCCGAGAGAACCATGTCCAGTGTTTGCGGCTAAACGGACTCATGCCCTGGAGGTTTTTCTCCAAGTTGGGAAGGCCCTATAATCACTCGGCGCCTGGGAATCCTAGGCATCTCATGGTCTCGCAGAAGAGAGAACATGTCACAGGCCGAGGTCGAAAGAAACTGGTTTGGCTCCAATCGATTCGCACTTGATGCATTGTCTGACAGCGTCAGGGACTTCGCAGAACGCCTTGGCTGCTTCTGATCCATGATGCCTTTACGCAACACGGACTCGTAGTGGTTTCCAGACTGGCTTGCGGATCCAATGTCCACCTCATGACCAACCTCTCCAACGACGAGCATACACCGGAGAAGAGAGTGAGGGTTAAGACAGAGGCGGAGTGTGAGGTTTTGCATGGGGTCACAAGGATCGCGATACCGATGTGGACATGGTACCTCCTTAGACACACCTAAGCTCTGTTCACTGGCGCTTGGAGTTCGAACTCGGCCTCGGCACTGTCATTGGGCGTTTACCCACGGATGAAAATTTCTCCCTGATGGGTTCTTTGGATTAGCAGCTAAGTTCGAGGGCTATCCAAATCACCTTCTGCTTTGCAGATTTTCAAAAGCTTCGGACCAGGACCAGTCCTGCATCACGCCCAAATCTTCTTCAGCAACCAGCGCAGTCGGTGCCATGGTCTAAATCAGCGCCAAAGGCTACGATCAAAAGAGACGGGCAGGGTCTAAAAGACCGGTAAGCCGAACAGAACAAATGCTTAGCATCTTTCCGGCTTGCAGAGTGGCAGCATGGAAGGTGTCGGAGAGAAGGATTTGCTTGTAGTGCTATCTATTCTTGCTCGGTGCTAGGACTCTGTGTATTGGGCAGCTGCGAATGGCAGACACCATGAGGACAATCTCTTCAGGACAGGCATTGTACATGCTCGTAGACGTTTAAGAGGCCAGAGAGAATTTGAAAAGGCCTGCCGGAACTTCCGTCCTATTAGCGGACGTATACCTCAAACCAAGTCCCAGTTCTGTAGTTCACCTTTCCAATTTTCCCTGACAACTCCCCCCCAGACCGCCAACAAAACACGCAAAGCGTTCACCGAACCTCTACGTCCTGCCGCTCTCGCTCAAGCCAACACCGAGGGCCATCGTAAATCACATCGCCTCTTTACAGCTGCCAGTGGCCCGTCCTGACGATGGTCCAGCAAGCGAAGCCGGGACCTTGACCGAGCAGCCGGGCGAGGAGGAGGCTACGGAACGTCTTCGACGCATACAGAGGTCTCCATAGCATTGTTCGGATAGCTGGGGATCGATTTCTTTGGAAGATGGATGGGTGTGCTACCTGCTCGCGTTGGTGTCGGTAGTGGTTGGATCAAGGGCGCTGTCGTTGTGCATTGCGCCGATGGACTACGGCGTATCTTTTCTGGTCACCGTGAGAGATAGTTCGTTGCAGTGTCCGGAATCGAAGCCGCACTACCCTGACCATCTGTAGCTCCTCGTGACCGTGATTGTAGCAGATGGTGCTCATGGGGTAGGCCTTCCATCGCTGTTCCCTTTGAAAAAAGACAGGGCCGCCAAGCCTCACTCCAGAACCTAGAACTTGCTGTAGCCGAGCAAACAACACCATGCAACAAACCATTAGCTCTCCATTTTCTTTTGAAAGCCTCGCGTAGCTGCACCATGTCTTCCGCTATAGATTCAAAGCCTTGCAAGTTTGCGACGTATCACCGCGACGTACGTATCCGACTCTTTCTTCCCCTTTCGTTCCTCACAAGCATGCGCTGCGGACCACAAAAAGCCCTTTCACCCACATCTGCCGCATGATCAGAATTGACAGCATCGCTAGCCTAGCAAATTCCGGAGCTCAGCCGTGCACAAATACGTGGACGCGGCCGGCCCTGTTGAAAGTGAGTTTCAGTAGTCCAAAAAGAAACGATCATCCTCTGACCCGTCAAGATCGCTGCGACTGTACTTTCTGCCGCGATTATCAGCCAGAATACCGAGCCGAACATTCGACTTACCAAGACCTTCACCCGTTTGGCTTAGAAGAATTCTCTCCTTCGAGTGAGGAAACGGCCTTTTTTGTCATCGAAGGAAATACAGCCTCAACTTCACCTTCGACTGAAGAGACAAGTGTCCTTGTAAACGACGGAGCTATAACCCCGCCTTTAGGTGAGAAAACAGGCTTTCATACCACCGAAGAAGATACAACCTTTTCGTCAGGTGAGGAAACAATTATAATACTTACTCTCACCACCCAAGACGTCCCTCTTTCTTCAATTAATTTCGACTTCATCGATACCGTCCGCCCCATAACAATGGCTCCTGCAAGCAATGAAGAGCAGTTCAAGTTCCTAATTAGCTGTATCCGCCATAGCAACAATGGCAAGGTGAGTTCCCATCTGTCAATCCTCACTCATCTATACATTGCTGACTGCCATCAGGTCGACTTCACCGAGGTCGCCAAGGAATGCAACATCGTCAGCAAGGGCGCTGCGTAAGTCTTCTCAGAGGCAAACTCCCTCCTCTTGCACACCTCAAGCTCGCCTTGCTGTCCTGTTAGAGTCTCACTCTTCATCAATTTGAGTTCTTCTCTCCACCCGCAAAACCCTGAGACTCCACCGCCGCGAGGTCTCCTCTCACCCACTGCAACCTCAAGCTGACCACATTCACTAGTGCCAAGCGCTACGAACGCATGATGAAGGCCAACGGCATCCACCAGAGCCAGAGCGGTGGCACCACTGCTTCCGGTATCCGCGACACTCCTGGTCCCTCTCCTCGTCGCAAGACATCTCCTTCCGCTGGTCCTAGTAATAGCAAGAAGCGCAAGCTCGAGAATTATGCTGGGACCACATCTGACATCAATACGGACGACGACGAAGTCTTTGACAACTTCAAAGCCGAACTCAGCAGCGCTGTCAAAGACGAGGCCATCAAAGCCGAGCCTGTCAAGCAGGAGCCCACTGATCAAGAAGGTACTTTGAACTCTGAGGCCTCCACTGACGCCTTTCAGCATCCTTTTAACGGCGCCATGGGCTTTGATGGCTCGGATGATAGTGCTCTGATGGACGACTTTCTCGCTTTCGGTGGGTCTAGCGGACCTGACTATGGGACTGCGGCTGCAACCGAAGGTGGAGCCTCGGAGGAAGGATATGCTCTGGCGAACATGACTCCAGCCACTGGGAGTGGCGACGGACAAGGGTTGCACGAGAGCATCATCATCACGGACTGAGATAGGTTTGGGCAGCGGGCCGGCTTTGCGGACGGCAGTAGTCCCGTCCTCACAGCTTTTCATTGTTAGAACGTTCTACGATTTTCAGCTTCATGCTATCAGGCAGACAAAGGCCGGTCTTCTTCTATAGCGGTAAGCGTTAAGCCACTACGGCAAATGCAAAGGCATGTATCAGGCAAAAGCAACGGAGACCACCAGATAGCTTTCCACCGTCCATTTCCTTTACAATCAATGCAACAAGCGACATTCGCAAAAGCACGCGCGAGCAGAGCGAAGTCTCTCTACTTCCCAAAATCGTCTTCGCATCCAATTATCGTGCAGACGCTTTTCCGCTCTGCTAGTAGCGTCCTGGGCGACGAAGTCCCCATCTCTTTTGCAAAAGATAATACGAGCCCCATATTCCAAGGGTAGATCACATTGTTTGGGTCACTACAAGCCAGAAAGTGAACGCAAAGCAAAAGGTGATCAGCATCACGGCATGAATAAGAGCCAGACGATGAATGCAAAGCCGACCGGTCAAGGCAACTCAGACGGTGAATAGCCTCAAGCAGATATGGAAGCCCAATTCATGAAGCAAAGTAGACTGTGAGTGGAATTCGACTGAGGCGTTAATTTAGACGACGGATGCTCGTCAAACGGGGAACTCAAGTCCAACCGGTCAAGGTAAGCTAGACGACGAATCCAAGGTCGAACTCGATTGTGGGTGCAACAGCGTGCAGGAGGCTTCACATTGTATGTCGGTTTGGGCCGGTCTGAGGTTCTTTGCGTTAGCTGCATCTTTTCGGTGACTTGTGTAGGCAAAGCACAGCGGACAGAAATGCCAACAGCCAGGAGGCTAATCCTCCATTTCTCCCCTCTTGGAGATTCCACATTGGCAGAATGTGGTCTCTCCTTCTGCTATGGAATGCCTACTCAGCTTACCTATGTCAGTCATCTTTCCCAAAAATTTCCTCCTCCTAATCCCGTTGCCAGGCTGCCCAGCCTTTCAGGGAGTGGCTAGCCACAGGCTCTAAGCCTCATCCCTTAGCTCATATTCAAAAGCAGCTGTACGTCGAAGGCTGGAGGCACAGCCCTTCGATGCCGCATACTCAAGACTCGAGGCAGACAGATAGCCTTGGACGGGGAGGAGGCAGGAGCTCTCATCTAGGATCTGAAGTTCTTGTTTTACTAGCTCCCGGCGGCAAACGCGTCTATGTCATATCCAAAAGTCTACAATGGCATCCCTTTTCTCCTACAAAATTAGGTCAGACAGGAGATTCCGCTGTTAAATGCTGTGAAACTGTCAGACCAATATGTGATCAAAAGGAGAGGCCCGTGCGTGTGAAGTTTGATCAGCCCTAGTCGCCGATAGGTGCATTCACCTGCCGCTAGCATGGGTTTCTTCGAAACTCAGATTCCGACGATCGAGTTCTGCTCGCTCTTGACACCCACAAAATTGACCGGCCTCTTACATCCATTCCATCTCTACTGTCTCAGGCTGTTTCCATTCCGAGCCAGCTAGTTACCAGCACCTGCACTACCTCATTCTCCCAAATTTGAAATATCAACACAGATTTGCCAGCTTTCTGTCCTCACATCCAAACCTCACTCTGCTTCCCCCACCCAGCCCTCTCAAACTTCATTCCTGCCTGAACGGGAGCATCTCAAACGATCCTATCGAGCAGCCCCACTTTCGAATCATCCAGCGCTTTGTCAAAGCATATCCTGGGTTCAGAGACTGACCATTTCCCAGCACCTAACTCCCAGCCCAGTCTCACTCTCAAAAAAACATCACAGAACAATCATTTCACCCACCAAGCAAAATGGCTGGAAAGCAGACGATGACCTGGAACGGTAAGTCGGCCTCTTTGACTCTCACTGCCTGCAAACAAGTACATGGAGCTTCGGCGTCCAGAGTCCAGCCTCCTTGACCACTGGCACGTCCCGCATCTTATGTCATTGATATTGTCTTATCCTATTGATCTCGCACTCCTAGGGCACCACTGACCACCCCTCACAGGCGAAGCCGACTCCAAGCTCTTACTTGCCATTCTCAAGGTCAGCGCCGTGAAGCCCGACTTCGAAGCAGTCGCCAAACAGGCAAGTACCCAGCCAACGTCACCGTTCCCAGACCCGGGACCTAATAATTCTCTCCAGCTTACCACCGACCAAGTCTCCTGCACTCCTCGCGCTGTCATGGAGCGCTTGAAGAGGCTGCGCAAGTCCGCTCAGGCGGAGACCGATGGGCCCACTCCCACCACAGGTTCTAGCAAGGCGGCCGCCACTCCTGCCGGAGTCAAGAAGACCCGCAAGCCTGCTACTGGAGGCAAGGGAAAGAAGCGCAAGGCAGCTGTCAACGCCAACGACGCTGGTATGGGTTCTCTCGCTTCTCCACTCTGTCTTTGGCTGACTCTACTACAGAGGACTCGCCTGTCAAGATGGAAACCGGTAGCGATGAAGGCGACTATACTCCCAGCTCCAAGAAGCGCAAGCACGAGTCCGCCGTCGACGCTTCTAGCGATGTCGGCGAGGGATCTGTCGTTGGATCTGAGCTTGAGGATCTGGCTTAGGCGGGGTCTGACAGTGAGGTTACCTCCCAGGTACTGTCCATACTTATCAGGCCGGGGGATTGGATTGCTGTCTGGCATTTTCGATCGGTCGAAGGCCGTGCTGTGCGCTTTCTTTACGTTTGCTGCTTGAGATAGGAGAGGATGGACGAATCAGATGCCGTTTCTGATAGCTGAATGCAGTTTTTGCCAGCTGCGCATGTCCCTCTGCCTACAAATAACAATTGTCTCCCTCCACGTCTACCATCCATACATCTGCCTGCGAAATTTATTCGACCCCTGTAAATGCTTCCTCCTCATCAATACCCCGACATTGAACAATTATCGTAAGAGAATACCTTCCCTCTTCAATCCCCAAAGGCGCCTCCAACTCACAATATCTCGCGGCATCCTATTCACATTAGAAACCTAATTCACATCACCCTACTAAAAGCAAACCCTTCCCTTCATCCAGCACCCATTCACACCGCCCAATTCACCCGCCCGCAAGCCGGAATGCCGTCACTTCCGACATACTTTCCGTCCCGTCACTCCTCGGTGCCAAGTACCCCTCTTTGTGAATGCAGCGGGCTGCAGATCGTAGAAACCGCGTGAATCGTGAGGACTTGGACCGGTGAAATCGAGGGCCAAGACCGACGAATGAAGCATTCCGGCCTAACGCAGAGAGGAGAACCACTTCACTTGACCTTGGGAGGGTTTCGAAAAAGTGATTGTAGGCGCCTGGGGGGGTATTTAATCCTCTTCCATCTTCGCACCCCCACTTCCTCTATCATTACACATACCTTCAGCAAGAACACTGCTCCAGACCTTCTTCTTCTGACTCTTGCTACGTCTCTGCAACATATCCACCAACGGCTTCAGCTATCACAGCATATCGTTCACTCACCAGGTACGTGCATGACAGAACATTGCGCTCCGGATTCTGCAGAGCGAGGACCGTTGGCCCCAATGTCGCTAGTATTGTAGAGGACGTCCAGTGCTGGCGTTGGTATGGCACAACCTTCACCGGTATTGGAGAAGACGTCCGGCTTCGGCATCAGGAGCCTAAACCTCACCAGAATCGGAGAAGACCTCTGGTGCTGGCGCTGGTAGCTTCGAAAGGCGCTAGTTGCTGGGCAGAAGCTTGTTGTCATGCTTCCGCTGGTTGTTTCCCCTGTCAACATCTTCCTACCTTACCACAACACATTTACCCCAACCCATCTACTTTCCCACACCTTCACCATCGCTTTCACACATTCGCTATTGCTCGTGCATCGTTCCCAATATCATCGCGTCGTGCGCAGCAGAGACCCATCCATCACCATGCATCTGCCGAGTCGTGAGCAGCTTGGTAGTGTCCGCTACCATCAACAGCGCCTTCACGCCACTGACGCCTCGCCTCCAGCTGTTTGCACCCTGGGGTAATCGTGAACGGCAGATTTTTGCTGACTTCTGTTGCGTGCTCAGGCAATTTCCGACACTCCTCCAACTACCCCGAAGAGAGTCCCACCTACCCCTAATAACACCCCAGCATCTACTCCAGGTACTTCGGCCACCAGCACAGCTGTCGTCAGCGATACCACCAAGAAGGCCAAGAAGACGAAGCATACTAAGAAACCAAAGAAGTCCAAGAAGATGGCTAGACAAAACACGCAACGCGCTGAGAAGCGTCACCTAGTGCGCTGGACTGGTACGTGTTCAATTTTTCTTTTCCTTTTTTTGAGCATATCGCACTCCAAGAATTTCTTGGCATCCTCAATCAACACCTGCACCAACACATTTGAACCTACACTGTCGCAAGATGCGGACTCTCTCGTCGATCCATTAAGCATTTCTTCCCAAGGCTTTCTTCCCAAGGCATTCATCCCCCAAAGTCTTCCAATATCCTCGTGCGGGTCATTAGAAGTGTCCACCAACCTTTGAGCATCGCCCTCCGATCATACTATGAGAGCAGATTATTGTTGCGAGACATCCTGCCATCACAGCTTCGTGCGCTCTTGATGCTGCACATGCTGCACCCTCTGTCAACATCCTCATGTTTTGTCTTTGTGTATGATGGCCTGCTAACGCCATCGCAGAAGAGATGGACAAGAAGCTGCTCTTGGCCATGCAGTACCAATGCAACTTTGCAGGCCTAGGCGTGCCATGGAACGAAATTGGCGTCATCATGGGGCCTGGGATCTCTGGGGGCGCTGTGATTCAGCACCTAGCAAAGCTACGCGTCCGTATGATTGCCCAAGGCCTCTCAGTCCCTCCACCACTAAGACGTGGAGGCGGGGCTTCAAGAATTTCCACGACCGCATCGACCGGCCCGAAGGCGAAGGCGAATCCTACCAAGAACGGCAAAGCAAAAGCCGCTCCGGCCTCAGCTAATTCTGCTTCCGCGAAGCCAAAGAAGGCCAACAAGAGACGCGCTGCAGGATCTTATGAATCCGAGGAGGAAGATGACTTGTGGGAGAACGATGACTCCGATGTAGAATACGGGGAGCCATCCGCTAAGCGTGCCAAGTCTGATGCCAAGGGGCCTATGCGCCGTAAGGTCAAGACAGAGGATAGTGAAGAAGAGGTTGCGACGCCCAGAGCTCCCAAGCGCAAGCACCGGAGCTCCAAGTCGTCCTCTCACGATCTTTCGGCGTACGGAACAACCGACATCAATGGGAAGCCGATCGATTACGACAGCGACGATGACACTGAGCCTGGTGTTGTCGCCGCTGGTGCGCCCTTCTTGGATTTCGACGATGACTATGTTAGCCAACCCAAGACTGGAAAGAAGACCCCTTATATGAAGAAGAGTTTGATTGTATCTCTACCAACCAGTGCTCGCGAGACCAGAGCAGACAACCACATCAAAAACGAGGCGGTTGACCGGAACGAGGACGAGTATGAAGATGAAATCTTGAGCGATAGAGTCGAGAGCTGCGTGGACGATTCACGTGTCCTGAGCGACGAGGAGACGGAGCTAGACTTTCCGACTTCTCCATACACCTCAAACATTGAAGATCTTTCTGCGGCACAGCCTGAATCAGCATCTGGTCCAAGCAATCACAATGGCTTTTACGACTCCTTGTATCACGCTGGGCCACAGGCCAACGGAGGTCTGTATCAGAATCACCAAATTTTTGAGGATAGCTTCGCCGACCACTATGACGATCCCTCTGGCTTCCAAGCAACTGACGGCATGTTTGAAAATGACGGATTGGACCATATTCAACATGGCGGAAACTTTGACATGGGCCAGACTTCGACGAACTTCAACGGGGACTTTGGAGATTTCAATGGTGGATTCCATGTCGACTTCAACAACAACAGCGGTCTTGGTACTGGTTCGTTGAGCGGTGCTGGAACATCGTCTGGGATCGCTCAGGGGAATGGTACCTCGTACCAGAGCAATGGATATCGTGCATTCAACGGTATCAACACCAATGTCGGTGGTCTTCCTTTCGGCAATAGTAATCATCGCGGCCAAATCGTACCCCCTCCAATTGAGACATCTTTTCCCAACAACCCGTCATCAGCTTCGACATCCAACACGTCGTTAAATCAGACCCCCGCCGATGTCGGTGGTGGATACTTCTTCCGGGCCAACCTTGACCTTGCATCTTTCAATGATTCTGACATCAACTTCTCGGCGAACGACGGGTCGGATGGCCTCTTCGATGCCAGCAACGTTGATGGAAACTTCATGAGTGGTGGATTGTATGGAAGCAACGCCTATGGTAATTGAAGTCCATCTTATATCGTCCCAGGTAACATTACTCGTGGTGGCTGATCGATGCTGCGTCTTTTCAGCCTCGACTTTCCTGGGCCAATGAGATGGGCGGCCCCCGTGTACTCATCACTGTGTGCCATTACCTCCTTTTTCCTTGGACCAGTACAACGTAGCCTGTGCAGCACTCACGAATTTCTTCAGCAACGGCATCCTTTTCAGACAACATGCATGTGGTCTTCAGCTGCGTCACCAAGTCCTCAGGCGGGTCTTTCGATCCTCGATGAGTGGCTTGAGGGTGGCGGCGGGTCTCAGTAATGGGCGATATTCGAATCCTTTTTCCCCCCAGCACGACCTTGTCGGTCAATAATGTTTCCTACTCTTGCACATGATCGACCACATTGCTATCTCCGGACACATGAGGCATTCGACGGCTCGTTCGACTTAGATCGTTCGTATCCGGAGGGTCCTCGTCCTAGTGAGAAGATAGATCCATTAGCTAGCTGAACTCAACCAAATGCATGCATTGTTTCCCAAACTTCTGCTGCTTGCTGTGATAATGTGCTGCGCAATACGGACTTCAGGGAATCTCATTAACGAACCTAAGAAATGGGTTGCTTCTTTTTCTAACATGACGAGGAGCGCACTGACTTACCTATGCCAAGTAGTCAGTCGTACGCGACGCTAATGTCTGCAGGGGCAACGTACCATCCAGGTAAGCCAGCCTTCACCTATGCACAATGCAAGAAGTTCCACTTCGATGACGAAAGCCAAGTCAGCTCCATATCTAACCTTGAGATCTCATCTTGCGGCGCCTGCATATACAAATCAATAGTGCATTTGCATTTCTTCGCGCTATCGCAAAGTTGCAAACGATGCATCCACGCAGAAGCTATGGGTCAGGCTCCATGTCACTACGGAGCGTCTGCGTATTAATGACAGCACAAAGTTCTGCATGGGCCCTTGCTGATTCGGTTGTCGTAGGAGACGTGTACCCATGGGCAGAACCTGCTGAGATGTGTCAGGATCGCTGCTGGTTGCCTAGCGAAGAATGTGGATTGGTAAGGGAAGCTGACTATGAGCGCGCGAGCTTCGAAAAGAGGTAATAGTCTCAGCTTCCAAGCCTTTTGCTTCGTTTAGTTGGTGGTTCTGTCCTGTTGACGCGATTTTGAGAAGTGTCAGACTTGATAACTTTTCATTTCGCGTCGCTTCTTTGCCTGAGCAAGGCCTGCTGTACCCATGGTCCGAGGGTCTGATGTTGATGAAGTGGATGATGGACAGTCTCCGGGGCAAGGACCTTGAGATGCAGTCCGTGAGCTGGTGGGAAGGATCCCGGCTTACAGTCGTCATGGCGATGAACAAGAGACAGTCAGCCATATTGTGGAATGCTCTTACAGACCTTTTCCGACTGATGGAGTATCTTCTTCTGCTTTAAGTGTGGGCTAGATGTCGTCGCAAATGAAAACAGTGAAAAGCGTGGGTGTATGCGTTCACACAGTGCTGACTGAGAGACTTAAGATCATAATCGGCTTATATAGGCTGGTCTAATCGAATCTCAAAGTATTCCATGTGTGAAGGAAGTCCCGGAATGTTTGCAGTTTGTCCAGAAAGATTGTGAACCCAGTGTCGAAAGCCGTCTCTAAGCCAGTGGACTTTGTCCGTCTCCAACAAGGCTTAACAAGGTCCTACACAGGATCACAGACAGATACGGTCAGCACAAATAGAACCTGACCCACGCAAAGGCTTTACCTTGAAGCTAAAGTCTTTGAGGAAGTTCGTGGATGACGGATTCAATGCCATCCGGCTGGATTTCCTTTATCTGACTGTAAGAGGGCCTGGCGAGACGCTACACAGGCTCACAAAGATAGACATGGTCAGCGCAGAAGAACCTGGCTCACAGGAAAGCTTCGTCTTGGATGTTAGAAGTTGTTAAGTAGGAATATTGGTTGTGTGCTGAGACCGAGCTTAAGTAGTGAAAGATGTTCAGTTAGAGGGACGGCCCGATTCATAGGGAGAGTTCACGTAACGACAACACATCACTGCGGGTGATCGTGAGTGACGCGGCAGCAGGAGTCATTGCCTCTCAATTTTGGAGGGACTCCAATCACTCCCCAATTGCCGGCTTCACACTTTTGCCACGGACGCCACCCTCACCTTGCCCCTCAAAGACTTCTGTCACTCTCCCATCGGCTCTCCCATGGTTTTAAGATGGCCGCCGGCCTCTCCTTCTCCCTAAGAGGTTCTGTTCTTCTGCAATTGGAAAACGCGCAATCTGGTCTCGCCGGTCATCCGCACAATCCCTCCAGTGGGCTAAGAGAGGTCCTAGCACTTTCTAATTGGCAGATCTAGGTTCTGACAGCGGTGATCATCTTCTCTGCCTCTTCAGCTGCTTGCAGATGTTCTATTGATATCCCGTTGGCGCCTTCAAGTTCTCGTGCAAGCTGGCGTTGGTAATGGCCAAGTATTCGACGGGGATCTCCGCTGCACCTTTAATGGCTCAAAGAGACCCTGTCATAGTTCAGTGGGGGTCTTTATATTTCAACGCGGCTTGAAGCTGGAGAATGTGAAGACTTCGGAGCCGTCTGCTTCCTGCCTCTAGCGACTCGAAGGGGTCCGGCATCCAAGCTGTGTTCTTCACGTTCTTACGTAAGTTGGAAGTGAGGGATGACCAGCCTGAAGTGATAGCATACTCACTGCAGCTCTGGCGGCAGGGAAGGATTCTCTTATTCTCCAATTGGCACGTTCATGTTGTCATGCGGGCCGCGAGTGGGGGTCGAGAGTGGGGGTTTGTGAAGGGTCTGCAAACACGTTCTGCATCTCAAGGGATTACGACAAGTATCATAGCCAACATAGCATCCTTCGCGGGCTGAAGAGGATTCTCGTGCGAAATAAGATTTCTTCTTTAAGAGATGCAAGAGGCCATGCAAATGATACTGGTTGGCTTACTGTACACTTCTCTTTTGACCGCGAAATTGGCCTCACAATTGAATAGGGTCTCAAGGCTATCTTGATATCCTACCAAGCTTCATTGCCTCCATTACGTACGATGGTAACCATGACTCTCTGCTTTTTGCACACTCACCTCGATTCTTGCTAGGCTTATCCTTTGACTCTGGCTACCTAGATCCATTTAGAGTGGCCAACGATTTGCAACTATATGTTATCCAATTTTATGAGCGCTGGATATCACAGGTACAGACTCGTGGGTGAGAAGCAGCAATGGTGTTGAAGATGTGGAAGTGAATAGACGTTGAGATAGAACCGGAGAAAGTCCATCTCCACAAACGGCAGGGGCATGCGGTAGCCTTACGCTTTTGGGATTAGTCGAAGAATCGTCCAGAAATAATTTTGATGCTCTTTCCGGGTCTATATCAATTTTTGCATTTCCACTCATGACCGCTCTGTCCACGGTCTTGTCTACGTATTCCCTATCAATTTTCCATCTTTGTCCTGAGAAGCAAGCCCTGTTGAAATCATGCAGCGAGCTCTCAGCTCAAGAGGGCGAACTTCGCTCCTGCCCTCAGTCTCTCCATACTCTAGCACACTCTCAAGGTCTCGGCCGGCCGCTGCTACCGCCCTCAACTTTCAGCAGCAGAGGTTCGCTCATAAGGTGCGCGAGGTCTTTCCGAATGCTTTCCTAGCTCGCCTCCCCTAATTTATCGACCCGTTACCGGACATTCTTTTCTGAAAGCAACGTCGATAGCTGTTCAACTGCTAACACTTTGCTGTATAGGACCTCAAATTCGGCGTGGATGGGAGGGCAGCCCTGTTGAAGGGCGTCGAGACTCTCTCCAGAGCTGTAGCAACTACGTTGGGACCTAAAGGACGAAACGTCTTGATCGAATCGAGCTATGGCTCTCCTAAGATCACCAAAGGTGCAGCCCTAGAGACCATGTGAGAGGGAAGACGGACATGCTGACCATCAACCTACAGATGGTGTGA
This sequence comes from Platismatia glauca, assembly GCA_963556305.1. NCBI lineage: Eukaryota > Fungi > Ascomycota > Lecanoromycetes > Lecanorales > Parmeliaceae > Platismatia > Platismatia glauca. The sequence goes on along the minus strand of OY745781.1, from coordinate 380,037 downwards.
CCGTCGCTAAAGCGATTACTTTACAAGACAAATTCGAAAACCTTGGTGCCCGTCTCCTGCAAGATGTTGCCTCGAAAACAAACGAGGTAGCCGGCGACGGTACCACAACCGCCACTGTCCTCGCTCGCGCCATCTTCTCCGAGACCGTCAAGAACGTTGCCGCCGGATGCAACCCTATGGATTTGAGGAGGGGAACACAAGCCGCTGTTGAAGCAGTGGTGGAATATCTCCAGACGAACAAGCGCGATATCACCACGGGCGAAGAGATCGCTCAGGTGGCCACCATCTCAGCCAACGGCGATACCCATGTAGGAAAGCTCATTTCAAATGCCATGGAGAAGGTTGGCAAGGAGGGTGTTATCACTGTCAAGGAGGGAAAGACCATCGAGGACGAGCTTGAGGTTACCGAGGGCATGAGGTTTGACCGCGGCTTCACTTCTGCGTACTTCATCACCGATACCAAGTCCCAAAAGGTTGAATTCGAGAAGCCTTTGATCCTCCTGTCAGAGAAGAAGATATCTGCAGTGCAGGACATCATACCCGCACTCGAAGCCTCCACCCAGATGCGTCGTCCACTCGTCATCATTGCCGAGGACATCGATGGAGAAGCTTTGGCGGTCTGCATCCTTAACAAGCTACGTGGTCAGCTACAAGTCGCCGCGGTCAAGGCTCCTGGCTTCGGTGACAACCGCAAATCCATCCTGGGCGATCTCGGTATTCTCACCAACGCCACTGTGTTTACGGACGAGCTGGACATTAAATTGGAGAAGGCTACGCCGGATATGCTTGGGTCAACTGGTTCGATCACGATTACGAAAGAGGACACCATCATACTGAATGGCGAGGGCAGCAAAGACGCGATAGCACAGAGATGCGAGCAGATTCGCGGAGTCGTGAATGATCCATCAACGTCGGACTACGAGAAGGAGAAACTACAGGAGCGCCTGGCCAAGTTGTCCGGAGGTGTCGCTGTGATCAAGGTCGGCGGTGCTTCTGAAATTGAGGTCGGGGAGAAGAAAGACCGCGTTGTCGATGCGTTGAACGCGACCCGTGCAGCCGTGGAGGAAGGTATCCTACCAGGTGGGGGGACTGCCCTCCTGAAAGCTGCCGCCAATGCGCTAGGGTCGGTCAAGCCCAGCAACTTCGATCAACAGCTGGGTGTTAGTATCATCAAGAGCGCCATCACACGCCCCGCACGGACGATCGTCGAGAACGCTGGTACCGAAGGCAGCGTTGTCGTTGGCAAGCTCATGGATGAGTTCGGATCAGACTTCAACAAGGGCTTCGACAGCGCCAAGGGCGAGTACGTTGACATGATCGCTTCCGGTATCGTTGACCCGTTCAAGGTCGTCCGCACCGCACTCGTTGATGCTAGTGGTGTTGCGTCGCTGCTTGGTACCACCGAGGTCGCCATCACGGAGGCGCCAGAAGAAAAGGGTCCGCCAGGTGGTGGTATGGGTGGTGGAGGCATGGGAGGAATGGGCGGCATGGGCGGTGGAGGCATGTTCTAGAACTACTCGCCGTCTTTGTTGCTTCTCCTTGATATCCACGGCCGGCGTACTGGATATGACTGTGATTCTAGGCGAGTGTGGTTATTTACCCCTTTGGTCTCTCCACTCAGGTTACTTTCGCATCCTGATAGCATAGCAAAAGCGGTCGGTTTCCTGTAAGATACAATTGTAAAAACGTCCATAGCTTCAAACATAATGCAGACATTCAAGGCACCTCTTCCCTCATCAATTCATCGTGGACTACTGGACTTCATCCTGCATCGTTCGATCATCGATTCATCTGGAGCGCATTCGAGGAAAGGGCGCTAGTAAATATTTGCTGGTGGCCCCACCAGCCGCCAAGCAAGCGATAACAATGTTGTTGCTCCCCGCTACCGCAAGGATTCTCACGGTTGGCTACTTCTTCTCCACATGACAATTAGCTACCAAAGCGCCGCCCACAATATTGCAAGCTACCAACAACCCGTACGTGAATATTTCCATGCTGTTTCCACGTCATCCGCTCGTCCCGTCTACACGTCCTTGTGCCAGGCGCCAGGCGCCAGGCTGCAGAATCGACTCGCTGACGCCGTGTATATCCAGCTGCCTAACCACCTTGTCCTCGTTCATTCTCTCCATTTTCTCAAGTCTGTGCAACCATGGTAAGCTTGCCCTCCCCGTACCTCCTTCGCCGACGACATGACAGCACGTGCTGACCATTTCACAGAGTAAATCCGGGTACGCCTCCCCCGTTCCTGCCCGCTTTACATTCCCTAGCGTGCACAATACACGAAATCAGTGCAGCTATGCGCCCACTCCAACTCCATCCTGCTAACACCTTTGCTTCTACCAGAGTCTCCGTCTCGCCCGAGTGCATCTCCAAGTTCAACGAGCTCAAGTTAGGCAAATCCATCAAATACATCATCTACAAGCTGTCCGATGACTACAAAGAGATTGTCGTCGAGGATTCGAGCTCTGATCCAGACTGGGAGACATTTCAGAGCAAGCTGTTGAACGCAAAATCGGGGCACAAGGGGAAGGAGGGAAAGGGACCAAGATATGCCGTTTATGACTTTCAATATGAGTTGGACGGGGGTGAGGGAACGAGGTATGCTGCGACTACTGGATGAACTGGACTCGGGATGGGAGGCAAAGCTGATGAAAGGATAGGAACAAGATTGTCTTCATCTCGTGGAGCCCAGACGAGGGGACTCTGGTTTTCGTAAGATCCTCATCGACAATGTACTTGTTGACATACATCTGACTTTCGGGATCCTGTAGCCAAGAATGACATACGCATCGTCAAAGGAATCCCTCAAGAACGCGCTCAACGGTATCGCAGCCGAAGTACAAGCCAACCGGGACGACGAGATTGAATACGAAACCATTCTAAAGGACATCAGCAAAGGAAAGCGCTAGAGGACACTGCTGACGAAGTACGGCATGGGCAAGATGAAAGGACTATCGATGATTTGGAGGGCAAAATAGTTTCAAGAAGACTGTGGTGCATAGATCCCATGCTCACGATCAATCATCTGTTTCGCTCCTTGTACGACTCGAAGCTTGACGTCTTCCTCGTACTCTGTATCCATCGTCCGATATATCGGCGACAATGCCTATCGGAGCCTCCCAACCCAGACGCCGCTACTCTCGAATGCCCATAGCCTGGTGTGGCTGTTCGCCAAAATATATTCGGAACACACGTTCCAATACCTTGTACACTGCCCTCGGGAACCCCGACTACCTCTTTTCCCAGCTCTCCCGAAACTTATCAAACGCCTCCCCAGCCTTCCCCTCATCCCGTATCCTCTGCACCAAGAACCCCTTAAGATCAGTCCAGAACTCCTCCGCGCCCAGCACCTCCTCTCCGCTAGGACCCTGCGCAATTGACGTCTCTCCCCCCGCATCCCTCATAGTTACATCCTCTGTCTTCGCTACATCCGCTTCTTTGTACCCCATAACCATGATACCCAGCTCTATCTCTTGACCTGCCTCCAGAGTCTCGTCTCCAACAAGCTCCTTCAGCGTCTTCACATCCCCCGCCGGCTTCTTATTGTACAATACGCGTATCTTCTCGGTGCTATCCAGCTTCAGATCTGAAGCAACCTTCTGCTTGAACTCAAGCACAGTAGTCCCCAACTCCGTACCCGGTAGGCTTAGACTCAGCGCCGGATTCCGCGAACTCTTCAGCGTGACATTGAGCACGCTGGGCTTCTGCGCCGCCTCGTCGACTAATCCCGAAGACGTCGCCTTCTTGAATGGCGTGGACATCTTGGGCAGCGTGTAGGGTCCATTCAGCTCGACGGTCTTGGGGTTCGCGGTGTAATCGGGTTGGAGTTTGAGGGGGCGGGAATCGAGGGTGGAGAGGAAGGTCTTGGCGAAGGAGAGTTCGGTCATTTTGCCGTTGGAGAGGTAGGAGGGCGGGTGGGTTTTGCTGAAGATCGAGAAGAGGGTCTCGTGGTGCTCGGATTGCATGGTAAGGTAAGAGGGCGCGGAGGGAGCGTCCTCCGTGGTATCTTGGTGGTTGACAGATGCCAAGGCGCTAAGATAAGTGGTAGCTCTATCGCACGAACTTTTTCTGGATTCTGAGCTTGGACTGTTTGACGTTCTTCGAACTTTTTTAATAGAGGACGGTCTCACGAGAGTACACTTGCAGCCATGGGAGTAGGCCGCCGCATGAAGAAGCAAGGCCCGCCGCCACCCTTGGACGAGTCCGCCATCTCCTCCCTCAAGAAACGCAAAGCTGGCGGCGGAACTGACGATTCTGCGAGAGGGAAAAAGAGGAAAGCATCTGGAGAGATCAAAGTGCCAACGCCTGCGAATCCAGCCTACAATCTTACCACGAACTCGGGCCTCAAGCATGCTACCAAGGGAAGGTTCGCCAATGGCTTCGGCAAGGCGCAGAAGGGACGAAAAGGAGGGAATGGCTTGAGGATGGCTGATGCTGTCATGTCTGGTGCGCTGCAAGAAGGGGAAGAGAGCTTGGACGATCATTCGGCGGGATTTTTCGGAGATGGTGACGAGGGAATCAGTACCGACGATGATGCGGCAGATCTCCTTGGAGGTGGTGAGGAAGAGGTCAGTACCGACGATGATGCGGCGGATTTGTTATTAGGCGAGGAGGACGAGAATGTAGGCTTGCTTGGTGGAGGGGTAGAAGGCGTGTCGGGTGACGAGGGTCTTGGGGATGAATTTCTAGGATCTGGATCGTCGGTGTATGATTCGGACCCGCAGCAAGAAAAAGCCAGATTTTCGGAGGATGAAGATGAATCTGATGCTGAAGAGAAACTCACGGCCGCGAACATCGCGGGGCTGTCGAGACGATTAGACAAAGATCAAAAAGAGGACGCGGCGGAGGCGCAACTTGAACTCGAGGAAGCAGCGTTACAAACCAACATTGACGGCGACCGATTAAATGTCCTAGACGATGAGGATGAAGATGCGGGTCCGGCCTCACGAATAGCGCCTGATCTGCAACTCCTCCGATCACGTATTACGGACACCGTCCGCGTCCTGGACGATTTCTCTAAACTCTCCGAACCAGGTCGGTCCCGTGCGGAATACACAGCCCAATTCATCAAAGATGTCTGCCTCTACTACGGCTACTCTTCCTACCTCGCCGAAAAGCTCTTTAACCTCTTCACACCCCGAGAAGCATTCGCATTCTTCGAAGCTAATGAATCTACCCGCCCGGTTGTTATACGCACAAACACCATCCGAACTCATCGCCGAGAGCTGGCACAGTCCCTCATCAACAAAGGCGTGACGCTTGAGCCCGTGGGGAAGTGGTCGAAAGTTGGGCTGCAGGTATTCGAAAGCCAAGTGCCCTTGGGAGCGACGCCGGAGTATCTCGCTGGCCAATATATCATCATGGCCGCTTCTTCGTTTCTCCCCGTTATGGCTCTCGCACCACAGGAACATGAAAGAATTCTGGATATGGCAGCAGCGCCTGGTGGAAAAACAACTTACATCGCCGCTCTCATGAAGAACACCGGCAGCATCTTCGCAAACGACAGTAACAAAGACAGAACCAAAGCTTTGATAGGCAATATTCACCGTCTCGGCGTCAAAAACACCATTGTTTGCCACCACGACGCCAAAGACTTTCCAAGGGTGATCGGCGGCTTCGATCGCGTACTCCTGGACGCTCCGTGTTCTGGTACAGGCGTCATCGCGAAAGATCCTAGCGTCAAGACGAACAAGACGGAGAAAGACTTTATGCAGCTGCCGCACCTACAGAAACAGCTGTTACTCTGCGCCATTGACTCGGTCGACCATACGAGTAAGACCGGAGGCTACATAGTCTACTCGACGTGTAGCGTCTCTATTGAAGAGAATGAACAGGTCGTGCAATATGCTCTCAAGAAACGACCAAACGTCAAACTTGTAGAGACGGGCTTGACATTTGGTGTGGATGGCTTTGTGAGCTATATGGGCAAGCAATTCGATCCGAAAATGAAGATGACGAAGCGATTCTACCCGCACACTTACAACGTCGACGGCTTCTTTGTAAGCAAATTCAAGAAGACGGCGCCATCGCCAAATATGTCGACGAAGGAGGGAGTAGCGAATGGCACCAAGAATATCGATTCGTCCAGTATGGCAGACAAGACGCCTATCGCAACCAATAACGAAGACGAGGAGCAACCTTTTGGTGGCTTCGATGACTCGGAGGATGAGAGATACATGGAGAAGGCAAGAAGAAATCGCTTGAGGAGGAAAGGGATCGATCCAAAGGCGGTGGTGAACGGGAAGAAAAAGGCGGATGATCACGCCAAGCCCGTTGAGAAGGAACCATCGACCAATGGTACCGCGGCTCTCAAGAATTCATCGGATTCATCCAAAGTCGCTCAAGCTGGCTTGAATGGCATCAAGCCTTCCAAAGTCAAGGCCTCCACGAATGGTGGTCTGCGGGTTAAATCACCTACTGTTCGTGCTAGATAGTACAGCAAGTGTTCTTTACGTTGTTAACATCATAAGGAACCTGCGTCCAAGACCTTGAAACTGCTATAAGTCCCACAGCACATTCACCACACATATCCCGCTCATTCCTCCACAGCTTTGTCCCTTTTCCCTCGTCCAGAGGCATCCGTTCCTCGAGGCGGCTCATACGACTACGCGCTTATCGTTCTCACCGTATCTCAAAGGAACCATAACGAGATAACAGATATACCGATTGGTTCGCAAGCGCAGCCTGCACACTTCAATCGTCAGTAGGCGCAGCGGACACGATGGAGAGTCCATCCACAGGGGGCGGGGGGCAATGGATCTTGGACTGCGAGGACATCGAGAGAAAGTAGAGGTGTTTTCGATGGTTTTAAATCGCAAAGCGTGCGCTGGAGGAAGGAGAGGATGGGTATGGCGGAAGAAAGGGGTACGGGTTGTTAGTTTGAGTGTGGTGGGTGGGGTTTATACGTCGAATGCTGTGCGTTTGTGGATTGAGAAATGAAGAGCTAGGTGTGATGGATACGCAGAAGGGTCTGAACGAGACTTGGACGCTTGTCGGCATAGCTCTTTTCGCCTTTGCCCGAAATCCTGGTGGGACTTGAGATTCATTGCGTTTTCGCCTGCATAGAGCATACTCTCATTTATCCCTGTACTGCATTTCATTAATGGAAATGTGATGCTTGACTTCTACAGATAGTGAGGTCATGTATGTAGTACGGTTATCCATATTGCCGTATCCTTCATCTCATGGATAAAAAGTCGTTTCGTAGCCAGATGTCTTGTTCATGAAGATAATGGGTCAATGACTACTAGATACTTGCTACTGCGTCTATTATTTGAGTTATTTTTTCACATCTACAGAGAACGAGTACTATTTCGAAGCCTTTGCTGGGTCAACAGCTCCTGCACAAGATAGCGAAGTGTAAGAATGCAGTAACTCCCGAGACATTTCTACTTGAACGTCCCGCTACGCTTAAGACGTCATGGATTCAATGTCTTCGTCGTTTCATGGAAGTAGTGTAAGACTACTTTCAACAAGACGGAAGAAACCCAACATCCGAAAACGCCACTCCCTCATTCTCTCCTGTCTCTCCCACAACATCCGCAAACGCCACTCCCTCATTCTCTCCCGTCTCTCCCACAATGGTCCACCCATTGCCACAAAATTCGTAGCGCCGACGACAAAGTACTCTCTCTGGATCCGGAGCGTCGATTCCCTCATCTCCAATGACTCGGCCCCGCCGTACCTTTCCAACATACTCCCGCTCAAATCGCCCACAATCCGTCGCCCATCTCATCTCCAAGGAGATTCTCGCCCTTGCCGCTACCTCCGTCCCCAAAGCAGCTAGTAGCTTCTGTGTCTGCGGGCCCCACGCTCTATCTTCTTGGTTCTGGCGCGTTGCGTTCCGCGGCCACAGATCAATAGCGAGAACGCGGAGGTTCGGCAGGGTAGGCAGATCGGGCATATAGCCTTCGATCAATGAGACGCTCAAGTAGTGCATCGCTTCGAGAATTTCTGGGGGCGTGGTGCTGCAAAAGCGCTGCAATGCTCGGCTGTCGAATCCGAAGTTGAAATGTAGGCTTGATACTAGATGGTGGAGGCACTCGGTTCGATAGAGACGATTGACGAGACTTAGGGAGAGGAGGTCCTGGGCGAAAGGGGTGCTGCGATGGAGCGAGAGGCTCCTATTCAATTTCAATGCGGCAGTCAAGACGGGGTCGTGGATCAAGAGAGGTGTATTTTCAGCCGGGTCCGTATTGACGGTTTTACTGGAACGTGAAACCCCCTTCAATACTTGGATATGGCTCGACACCGCCTTCCGGCATCTTCTCTGTCCCGTAAGCTCATAGATGGTTCCAGCAACGATCTCGAAGTGGGACCGGCCTTCGATTTTCATTCGACTCATAGGGGCGAATTCTTCTGCCCAGGCTAACGCTTTTCGCACTAATCAGCGCGTGAATGTCAGGGTTCCGTATTCTTGTACCTTGAAAAAAGGCCTCTTCGACTTCGTCAGACCACCGGTCAGACCCTCGTCGGTTTCCAAACATTAGTTTTCTTCTGCGATAGGCAGCATATGCGCGGGTTCCACGCGACGCGAGCACGGCGGACAGAGACTCGGCATATGGAGACGATTTCTCGGTTTTCTGCCTCTGGCTGATCCATACTGTACTGTGTCCATCATCAGACAATAAGTGAGAGTAGACATATAGCCGCAGTTCGGGCGGGAGACTCTTGAGTCGATCGATCGGCATAGCCATCGGAGCAGATTATCCACTTACAGAACCCCGAGGTGCAGTTGATGGTATTCAGTAGCAAAGCAACATCCCTGAGAGCTCTCTAAATATATGGGTAAAAGCCCGCGGTTAGAAATTGACAGTCGCATTTCCCTTGCATCAACTTCATCAGTAAGGCTACAGGCCCCTTGCTTCGATGCATTGCTCAAACTCCTCTAAGATGAAAAAAGGTAAGGCTAGAGTTAGTTGGAATGGGCCGACGATCTGATCTTGACTCCTTACACCCCCGTTGTTTTGGGACTTTCCATGCTCTGTTGTTTGTGTCAGTGCGTTGGGTCGCAAGTTGATAAAATTACTGGTAATGAACGGCAGAGTCTCGTTGTGGAGCATGGAGCCTTCAGCCTTCGACCAGGTTGATCTTAGCATGCTTTTGAGAGCATTGGGATCCTGAAGTGAGGAGTTTGCTGAAACCATGCAGCACTCTTCGCTCGTTCCCAAATCGTTGCGGTAGAAGCGAGAAATGGAAAGGAATTTGAGAAGCGATAACAGAAACGAGATCGTTGCCACTAGTTCTTAGGCACCGAACATAGGTAAGGCGATGGCTTAGACGCAAAGGTCAGGCGCTCGGCATACTTGTGTTCGAATAAGCGCTTCGGCCTTAGAAAAGCGCGTCAAGATCGCTGGAAGTATTCGGCGAAAGAAGTCTTATTCTCGCGGGTAACCCGTGGCGAAAATAGGTCTTCAACTGGTCGGAGCGCGCTTTTGCGGGAGCTTCTTGACCTCAGCCAACATGGGGCGCCTCCCTCCGACCTACAGTAGCGTTCAATTCATTGCAACATTCCTAGGTGTAGGTACACACATTGAATGCCACATTATATGAATTTCCATTGAAAAGGGTTTCCCTAAGGTGATCTAGTTGTTTCAACTTTAGTATTCTACTGCTTTGGCAATGGCGACGGGGAGCAAGGCATTCCTCGTTTCGGCGAAGGCAGGCAATGAAAGCACACGAAAAAGTCGTCGATATCTCGCTGCTGTACACAGCGCAGAACGATCGATCTTGATCATCATGGACGAATACATATGAAAAGACCTCGCAGGGTATTTCGAGTCACTGGATCGAGGAACGTCGTCATCATGCTATGCCCGGTTTTTAAGATCGCTGTCTTTGTAGATATAAGCATAACCATGCTTCATCCATTGCAGGTTAACTCATGGAAAATTTTGAGTTGTGTCAATAGGTGACTGCATTTCCTGCTGGCAGCTATAATAAAATACTACAGCGATTTGCCCATGAATTTGCGTTTCGTGAAACTCAACCACCACTGCCATATCGTCAATGCTTGTCCCAATGTTCAGTGACAGGATGGAAACACTCACCTTCGACGGTGTATTGCCATCTGCATACATACGCGCTAATAATCGCATTGCCAACTCTTGTCTGACCTGAGACAGATACCTAGATCTCGTGAGAAGGATCTGCGGCGGTACCAGTAGATCTTGAACAAGACTTACTGTCGCAATGTCTCCGCATCCTGCCGATCTCTCGGTGCCTCGAATGCCTGGTTCAATGGGAAGCTAGCATCCCCTGGAATTGCAAATTGGTCCAATGCTGCGTTCAGCAGTGCCTGGAACGTTGAACTTAATCAGCAACACACACTCTCTCCGTAACCATAATCTGGGATACGTTGCTTCTGCATTCGCTCTGTGTGAGTGGTTCTACCTTCTCTGCCTCCCTCTTCCCCATTGTCGGCTTAACCTTCCCCAATGCCTCGCTCAAGAACAGTATGCCATAGATGAGTAATCGGTCTGCCGGTCCTTTGATCTCAAAGTTTCGGAAGAACGTGTTCGCTCGGAAAAGGGAGAGGACTTCGTCTAGAGAGTCGTATGATTCACTGTCGGGATCGATTTCAAGCTCGGAGGTACCCGGAGCCAAGGCGGGAAGAGGGTAGGCGGGACCACGGGTGCGAGTTCGAAGAGGGAGGAGAGCAAAATTGCCTACATGGGGTCAAAACTCGTAGAGCAGATAGAGGGGCAGGGCGAGCATCAAAGTGGAAGGACGGCATCCTGGGAATGTCGGTTGACTGACCTATTAATCGGACATCTTGATCTTGGAGAAAGATGGAGTGATAGGCCTGACCCGCCATCATTAGATAGTATTTCAGTGTTTGATAGACGCGGACTTACGGGCATTTTGACTGTGGTGTTGCAGGCGGAAAATGACTTTGAAATTCCCAAGGCATCCTCGGCAGTCGCAATGCAAATGCCAAGCCTGATAAGGCTGACCAGACTTCCCACTCTACGCGCTCCACGCGCCTCGCGCTTCGCGTCTCGACTTCATGCACCGAATGTCTATACGAAAAGTGCTACACTTCGACTGACAATATAGTATTTTCTTTCTCCCTAGCCAATATGTCAGATTACGAAGATGAAATGGACGTGGATGACGCTCCGATCAAGGAGTCGGTTACGTTTAGCTCCGACAACACCAATGCGAAGGGCAAGAGAAGCGCAGCGAATCTGCCCGTAGAAGCAGAGGATAGTTTACCATGGTGATTGCAGACTCTACCGACAATTTGGAGGCGCCAAGCTTATCATTGCAGGGTTGAGAAATACAGACCAGATACATTGGACGATGTCTCGGGCCATCAAGACATTCTAGCCACCATCAACAAGTTCGTCGATACAAATGTTTACACCCTCGGCTTCCGCGCAATCTACCACGGGCTGATGGTAGTATAGCGACTCCCACATCTCTTACTCTACGGTCCACCAGGTACTGGCAAGACATCAACAATACTGGCGTTGGCAAGGCGAATCTATGGCAACAGGAACATGAGGCAGATGGTGCTCGAGCTCAATGCTAGCGATGATAGAGGCATAGACGTGGTGCGGGAACAAATCAAAACTTTTGCAAGTTTGTAACAAGCATTGGGAATGGAGTCTGCCACCTGCTTACTGAAAGCTTAGGCACTAAGCAGATCTTCTCAGCAGCGCCCAAGGTCGGCGACACGCCTTCATTAGGGGCTTACAAGCTGATCGTTCTGGACGAGGCCGATGCTATGACTTCAGTAGCTCAGATGGCATTGCGGAGGATCATGGAGAAATATACGGCCAACACGCGATTTTGCATCATCGCCAACTACACCCATAAGCTGTCGCCGGCATTACTGTCAAGATGCACGAGGTTCCGATTCAGTCCTCTGAAGGAACGAGATATCAGGCAGCTCGTCGACATTGTGATCGAAAAGGAAGATGTCAAAATCCAGCCGGAGGCAGTCGACAGTCTGGTACGGCTGAGTAAAGGTGACATGAGGAGAGCTTTGAACGTTCTTCAAGCATGTCATGCAAGCAGTATGTTCCCTTTTCAATCTTTTGAGCTTCTCATGCAAGGCTTTCATATAAGCGCGGAAACCACTCATACTATATCCAGGCACTCCATTACACATCAAAGGCCAACCGCCACCCAAAAATCCCAAACGTGAAACCATAACCAACAACACCATCTACGACTGCATTGCCGCTCCTCACCCCTCCGACATCCAGCTCATCCGTGAAACCCTCATGGAAACCTCCGACGTCACCTCATGCCTCAACACCGTCAACATTCTCAAAGCGAACAAAGGCCTTGCCTTGGCCGACATCCTCACAGCACTCGGGGAGGAGCTGGCGAAACTGGAAGTCCCGCCGCAGACGAGGGTGGCGTGGCTTTCGGGACTTGCGGAAGTGGAGTATAGGTTGAGCGGTGGCGGCAGTGAAGTTGTGCAGACTGGAGGCTTGGTGGGTGTGGTGAGGGGAGGGGTTGAATTGATGGAGCATGGCGGGACGAGGTAAGGTCGTAGAGAAACAATACCCAATTTTGAGCTTCGAAGGCCCCATGGTCATCAGTGTTGCATGCTCCTCGCCCTCCTTGGAAACGTCCCGCTCGTCTACCGCATATATCGACCTATAGCACATTTACTAATCATCTAACGTCACACTCTGCGAGCTCGATATCAATCTTACGCAACATGTGCCGCGCTTCCAATACAAAGCCTTTGACACCAAGGGTTCCGCCAGCTACCTAGCAGTACAAAGAACATATCTCCTGTCCACTCGCGCCTTCAACACTTCAACACATCGCTCTCACAACACTACCCTCTCAACACCCTCCAAAACCCATATATAACCTCCACCCCACCCTCACCATCCCCCCTCACCCTCAATGGAATCCACCAACCAGGACCCCCCTCCACCCCAACAGACACCGATGCCTCCATTTCCCTACCTCACCACGACCACCCACCCCACCGCTCCCCATCCGCCCGAAACGTCGCACCGCCCTTATGCTCTACCCCCCCAGCAACCACCGGCAGCGAGACCGGCCCCCAGACCGGCGCCTAGACCGAAGCCCCTCGCGAATCGCGCGGACTGGGTCAATACGCTGTGGGCCGACATATCGGGCCAATTGAGGCGCTTCGCGGTCGTTTCTCCTGATTTGTTCGATGGGTTGGTGTTGAGGAGGGATACGGCGACTGGGGCGGTGGTGCTTAGGGAGTTGGTGAGTCTGATGAGTTTGTTTCTATTCCTTTTTGGGGCATGTTGATGCTGATACTGGGTGTGCAGCGCAGGAAATACGAGGAGCTTCGCGAGGAGAGGGATCTGGCCACTGTGAGGGTTTTGGTGCCGGAGACGGAGACGGCGGCGGGTGGGCTGTGGCGGCTTCTGTGGACGATTAAGCGCCCGCGGGATCCGAATGGTCGTGAGTTTTTGATCCTGGCCTGTTTGCGGCTTTGGTTGGGGATGATGTTGACGGATGACTAGGTCAATTCCACTCCGAGATGGTATTCGATCCCGTTGACAATCGGGCCCGGCTGGAGGTTGATTCGGATGGTGAGTCGTTCTCCATGGCTGCTCATCCCGAGGAATATCGCTGACGAAGGCATCTAGCCGGCCGAACACACTCGGCGACGGCTTTCTTGCTTCCGCCTTTCATTCAGGATTATGGGCCTGGACCGGCGGAATTTGATCCGGAGCCGGAGAGTGAGTTTGATGTGATGCTTCGGGGTATCGTGACCTATGCTGATGCGGACGTGGGTGGATTGGGCGCCGGAAGCTGATGGGACTGGAGGAGAATCGGGTGTGAAAGTCGGTCAGGGTTTGAAGTAGCTTTATGTGTAGGTGACATGTTGATTGAGGGATATTTTGTATGATAATGCTGCTTGGCTGGGTAGAAATCTGTCACAATTTAAAGTTCGGTCTCTGTTGTCGCTTTACGCTTCGAAGTGCGTAGGGATCTTATGTGTCAACACATTATTGTCTCAACTTTCACAACTTTGATACATCACCTATACCATCACCTCTTATTATTAGCACCATTATTCAAGAATGTCCAACCATACTATCTGGTGCGACCGTTACTGGTCCGACATAAGTAACCAACTCCTCCACCTTAACGTCATCGACGAGGCAAATTTTGACGGATCGCTCCTCAAGAAAGACACTACCAATGGCGCATGGCTTTGGGCCTGGCTGGTACCCATCAGTCCCTCTCAATATTGCATGTGAACCGACGGCCCTAACTCCTTTATCAGGGACGCGTGTACCAGCAACATAGCCACACAGCCATACGAACCGCTACAATCAAGGTCATTGCGCCAGGATGTGGCTCTAATAGCTGTTGGATGCTCAGATTGGAAGTCAGGGTGCGGAGACGTATGTGTTGAAATCGAGCCTTAGTGTCTTTGGTCGAGATTTGTGTACTGATGGTGTGATACATAGATCAGACGACGTGGTTCGCTACGTTCCCGCAAGCCTTCGAGCTCCACGAATCTACTGCTGGTTTGGCTGCAGGGCCCGCTTGTGAAGGGATGGCATCGTCGGCGAAAACTTCTGGCGGCGAGCTGTGAAGGGGTGAGGCGCGGAGGTTGAGCTGACAAAAAGAGGTAGATAAGGTGGAGGTTTAGAGCAACACAAACAGTGGAGTACTCTGCCGTAAAGAATGATGCAAGGTAGAGGCAGTAATTCACGAGATGGAGAGCACATCCACCAGATGCAGAATGTAAATTGAGAAACCTGATAATCAGAGTTCTCGACAAGGAGGGCCCCCCTCCTCTTCTTCTTTTTATCTTTGTTTTCTTCTCTTCCTCTTTTCCTATTTCATTGACTTCGAGACATCAACTTCACCTTCGCTCAAGAAAGCGGTTGCAATTAACGTAGTTTGGCTCTGGATCTAGTTGATGTTACTGACCTTGCAGTCCATAAATTGACCTGGCATGGATTGATTTTCTTGCTTGGGGCCGCCACATAACGTAGAACGGCCTGAAGCTCTCGAGAGAGGTCGTCGCCTCGAAGCCACGGCAAAAGCGGCTTCCTTCATTGGGTGAAAGAAAATACTGATTTGGGTTGCTGATCTACAATGGCACCTCTGACGAGCCTTGAATACTGTCCACCATCTTCGTCTCCGGGCCCTCCTCTCCATCTCACTCCAAACCAGCCACACTCGGCGTCGAATAATGCATCGAACCCCTTGTAAAAATATCTTCCCGTATTCAAAAACGCAAGTATACTCGCCGCCTCTGTCCTGAATTCTCCGCGATACGGCCTCACGATATTGTGTATATCACCAACCCTGACATTGTAGTAGGCCACAAAATCGGGGTCAGTGCCGATGCGCATATGGACTGTACTTTCTGGGGTGAGTACAGAGTGATTCTTCCCACGATCGTAAATCACCGTCTTGTGAAGCTGACTCGTGGTTTCTTCGTCGACTCGAATGTATGATTGGTCGATGCCGGTATCAAAGAGCGCGGAGCCATTGTTCCAGTGCGAATCGTCAACGGCAAGAGACATGTCCACCTGTGCCCAGTCGCGCGGTGCTGGAGAGCCCGAGGTGAGTCCTAGCTTGGTACCGGCGAAATCCCGAGTATTCGTACGGGTCAGGCCAACCTCGACACCGGTGGAGTTGATGACGTAGCCAACGTGAATCGCGCGTTCAGGCACCGCAGCTCCGTCTACGAAAGCGATGTTTGTCAAGGGGACCCTGTCAGGCGTTCCACCCGGCTGCTCGGGGCTCCATCGACCGAAACCAACGCCTAGGTAGCGGATGTGCGTGGGCCATAGTGTGATGTTCGTCTTGCTCGATTCTTCACATGTGCCGTTTTTGAAGTTGCCGCAAATGCTCGATTTCGTGACAGCAAGGATGGGCACTTTTGCAGTCAGATTGGCTGCCGTGAAGGTGAGATTGACCGCGCTAGCGTTAACCCAGTAACCCTCCCAGAAGACATGACTGCTGCTTAGAAATTCGCTGCCTGGTTGATAGGTTTCGAGGTCTTTTAGAGACAGGCCTAACTGTGCAGCTCCGATCGTGACGCCCGTAGAACCTGTGTCCATTGAGGCGGTGAAGTTGTACACTCGTGGTGAGTGGGAGGTGGAGATTGAGAAATCGAAAGCGACATCGTACATGAGGCCTGGGTTTATGGCCGCGTTGGTGTAGGGAATGAAACGTGAGATGGAGTCCGCGTAAACGGGTTGAGGATCACAGACGGCATGAGAGGTAGAAGCCACAGCTTTGAATTCAAGGAAGAAAGTAGCGATGGACAGTATTGAGACTATCACCAGCATGGCTGAATAAGTCTTGCAGAGAGGCGAATCTATTATCTCGGCATGTCGATGAAAATCCTAGTAGAGCATCTGAAGAGCTCAAAGTACAGGTATTGGACGATGAGTAAAGACACACAAACAGTGACCTATGTGCTGTCCCAAGATTTCGAGGTCTGGTCGGTAAATTTGGAGTAGGTAGAGGAATAGATTGCGGAATACTTTAAATTTAGGTACTTCAATTGTCACGGTTCTCCGGGCGCTTTCAATACTTCAAAAATACCGTAAGGTAAGTGCGCGCTCGCCGCACTTCCCGCGCTTAGAGACTACCTTACCCTACCTTACCTTAAGTAGCTTAAGTGCTTAGGTACTTTACGTACTTTACTAGGGAGTTTCAGACCACTTTTTTTACCCGTGGATTTTTCAAGTTTTGATGTTTTGATGTTTTCAGTAATTAAGCGAGTCTAGTGCAAGGGCATAATATCCTTGTCGCTTGGAGATCCACGAAAATTCCCTGAAAATTCCACGAATGCTACCTCGGGGTAGCATTCGTGAGGATTTTTCAGTGGACAGACACGGCTCAAGATTGGCCTTTTACTCTAATAAATTGTCAAGCACGACTGTAATGAAAATAATTTTGCCTATTCAAATACTAAAAAGGTTCGTAACTCAATATTACTTCGTAGAATCATCTTTCAAAAGTTGTTCGTTGCATAGTTGTTGAGATCTTTACAATTTTGGGGTTGTTGAAGGTGTGCTCCAGCCTCTCTGGGTGTGAGGATATTTTGCACTTGCACTAGAGTCGCTTAATTACTGAAAATTCCAAAACCTGAAAATTTGAAAAATCCACGGGTGGTCTGAAACTCCCTACTTAAGTACCATAGTACTTACCTAGGTACCCTATTTACTCGAGGTGCTTAGCAATTCTTTCACAACAATACAGAGTTGAAATAACATTCTGTTTCAGCATTCCATTATCGGTTTCAGCTCATCAAGATATGCTATCCTTCAATTTGATGGTCGTGAGACCTTTTTCCACCGTAAATCATAGAATATTGTCGTGGGAGACCTCACATTTGGAAGCGTTTGGATCGATGTTTCGCCGACGGGTCAGAAAGTCTGGGGCCCAAATGGATCAACTCCCCGATGTTCATTTATGCAACGTGACAAAACACACTCCGGGGTTGGAGCTAGGGCAGCAATGGAACCAATAGGTGAATCCACAGTCTCGACGAACACTTGCAGGCTCATGACTGAAGGATTTGCGGCTGGAAGGATTCATCGATTTAAGGAATGAGAGATTGCGGGATTATAGGATCTATAGATTTCAGGATCTTTCAAGCCATGTCGCTTTTTTAGTAATGAACGAACCAGCTTTCCTGGATTAGGCACATTTCTATCTAATTTCACCGATTCCGCCTGCATTGAGAGTCAACTCACAGTCCAAGAGCACGGTACGATGAGGTTGAACATGGAATGCCTGCTTGTTTTGGACTCCCGCACGGCCAAGAGCTACAAGATCCCTATTCAAGACAATTTCATCAGGCGACGGACGTGGGTAAGATTACGCTACCCGATGCCGACGATGACAATGAAGTTGCCAACGTTCAAACTGCTCGCCCGCTCCGCATACTTGACCGTAGTTTTGAGAACACTGCATGTATGGTGTCGTCAATCACCGTTATGTATATATGCCATACACCTCTCTTCTCACGCATCCTCTCTGCTAATACTCTTCTGAAAGGGATGGAGACCGCGGCGAAAGTCGATTTCGGGACAAGCCACCGAGGACTTGTTCCGGACGTATGTGTATGAGGACGTTATGCATTTGCTCGTTCGGGGAGCACTCCCTTCAGCAAAGCAGAAAGAATTTGTTCGGGCCGTGATAAGCGAGGCTGCAATTCCTCCAGAGAGCGTGGTGAACGTTATCTCAGCTTTTCCGTTCATCACTCAAAGAGCCTAAAAAAACAGCAACTAGTGTTGCACAGGCGGCATTCAGAGACCTACAACATGATTTTGGCCGGCATGAGTGCTTTCGCCTCCTCGGACAGCGTCATGGGTGCTACTCGGCATCAACAAAAACCCATGTTCCAAGGAGATCTTGAGAAGGCCGATAAAGCCCTCCTGAGGACCATATCATACATGGCTGCTACAATCGCACTCGTGTATTGCCATAAACGCGGGAAGAAGTTCATTAATCCACAGCCCGGACGATCGCTGATAGGAAACGTGTTGTTGATGATGGGCTTCATTGACGCAGAAACGGGCTCAGCTTCTAGAGTTGAGACTTGTTTGGACAAATTGTGGATATTGTACGCGGATATTGTACGCGGATCACAGCTGCCGCGTTACACGCTGGATCCTCGCTCACGGATCCCGTATCTTGTGCCATTGCGGGCCTAGTCTCCGGCAACGGACCCCTCCATGACGGAGCGATCGAATTAGGGTATGAGGGATTTGAGCAAATCGAAAACGTGGGGCCTTTCATGGAATCCGTCAAGGCCAAAAAGGCTAGTCTCTTTGGCTACGGCCATCGAGTCCTGAGGAAGAGGGACCCTAGAGCGGCACTGATTAAAGAAGTGATGCTCCCAGAAGACTCAACGAGCCCTCTCTTTCAGATTGCTTTCGAAGTTGACCGGGAAGGCAAGGAAAGATCCTCATTTATTTCATTGAGCAAGACCTCCATGCCAATGTGGATTTTTACGGTTCTTTCCATTACTTAGCCTTGTAAGTCACCCTGTACCCCGAGCTGTCTGTGCCTACACTGACTTCATGCTGCTTAGGAGCTTCGAAAAAGATATCATCTCTGCCATAATCATTCTTTCGAAGACCCCAGGTGCATTGGCACACTGGCGTGAGAGTTTAGGTAAGCTCCCCAGCACATCTTACCCTAACATTCTCTTCTGACCGGCAGCAGTGCAACCCGTGAAACTGTGGCGTCCCCGCTTAGATTGAATGCTATCACTTTGGCGGAGACAACACTCCAGCTATGCGCCGAAATGTCGGGCTAGTATTTCCCATACATTGAGCGGCTACGAAAACCCACAGAGAATGAAAAATCGTTTCCGCGAAACTAACCACGCATACATTATTTTCATCTTTCTCATGTCCCACATCCTGATAGAACATGCATCCTTCTTCCGACCGTGTAGCTTTGTTGGTGGGGCCAGACCCTAACCCCTGCGGTATCTGACTGTCGAATTCAGGGCCTGCGAGAGAAAAAGCGTACATGAATTGATGGCCTGCGAAGCCCACTTCGATCCCCGCTGAGTATATAAAAAGAGGTTGTTGTTACTCAGGTATGATCACTATGACCAGACTGGTCCCTTGCGCGCGTACCCAAGTAGCAGCCCCTCTCTATGTCCTCCTTGGGGGCGATTTCTGGTACTTGAGAGCCATATCTTCCCGTCGACCGGACCAATGAAATTGCTGCTGCAATATGCGATGATAAGTTCAACGTGGCTTGGAGACCCGTCATTAGACGTAGATTTAGGCTTGAACCGGTCCATAACGTTCGCTGTTCCTTTAATGTCGACATTGGGGAATGCAATAGACAGAGGTGGGCGACAAGGGGAAATTTGAGTTGTGCAGAAGGCAACGACAATGCAAAGTAGGACCTGGAGAATGTTGGAGGCCAGTAACCACGGAGAGTCGGAGTGTCTCGCTTAGTATGCCTGATACGGTTAGCGTATCACCTGACAAGGCCTAGCGTGAGCATTCTCTGCGCACATAGAATGGCCTTCTGCCTTAAGTAGTAGATACATCACCAACTACATACTCTACGAATCACGTATCCTCCCTATGACAAAGGAGAAGAATTAATTTATCAAGTTGTTAATGTTTTAGTGACAAGACCTGACCATCGTAAATTTATTCCCTGAACCCTCTTATCCGTCAACCCACTCCCTCAATTTCTCAATGCAGTGTTCCTTGCTTCCGTTATGCAGTAAGTCTACCGTTCCTTCAATCCCATAGTCCGTCAATCCACTATTCCTTGATTCCATTAATCCTTCTGAATTGCATTGGCCCGTGATGGTGCGAATACGGACCTCTATAAGAATGAAAAAAACAATCTCTTTAGTCCACCGTTTTTGTTGCGATTATAGGCTACGAAGCGGAAGAATGATTGAACGGAGGGACGCTAAGCCGAATTAGGTTAGATTCTCGCGTAATCTCGCTTGATCAGCGAATAACTAATCTGACTGAATATCTGAATGGCATGAAGGAAGAATCATGGAGGCGGCCATGCCCAGCTATATACCCAATTGATGCTCCACTTTTCCCCCTGAGAGAGATGCGACAGATCCACCACATTGCCTCCCAATTTGGCTGATGATTGGGTCGCTTCTTCGGTGGCATCTCCGGTGCCCTAGCACGGGGGTGACAAAAATACCTGCACAACTACGAAATCTACAAAATCTACCACAACTTGCCAACGAGAAATCTTGGCAAAATGGTTTTGTGTTACAATATGAATAGAATACTAATATGAACAACCACTATCGCAGATACTAATTTGTTAGAGGATTTTTGAGAGAGTTTTTTAACTTGACAAGGTGTGAGAATTTCTTGGCGTGTGCAGGTATTTCTGTCACCCCCGGCGCCTAACCCTTCCGTCTCCTCCGGTAGTGATGTCACCGATATTGCAATGATCACGCCAGCAACCATTTTCGATTATTCCAAGAGACTTTCTCCATTAAAGACCCTCGGACCAATCACTCTGTGCTTGCTTCTGAGTCTTGTTTAAATATATAAATACAGAACTTTATTCTCATTCCCACCATGACGGCCGCTACTATGGCACCTCATTTCACCTCCGGAACCGTCGGGATGTTCGGTGGTACTAAAGATGGAAAAGAGGCGTACATTGACTTCAAGAACAATACTGCGAACATCAACAAGCCCGAGGAGGTACCCGTCACCGTAGAAGACATGCGATTCATGAACCCGAAACCTACATTTGCAAAAAATGGATACGAGTCCCGCAGTCACGTAACTTCAGTGACGCCAGAACAGCTCGCGCACAGCCAAGATTCTCCCGAAGCCAAGAAGATCGTCGACGACGATTACATGTCCGAGGTCGTTAAGATCATCCAAGACGCCACCGGGGGCGCCGAGATCGTCCCGACCTCCTTCCGTCTCCGCACCCAGGCCCAGAACGCGAGCGACATTTTGAAATCGAGAGTGGGGGGCGGATCCCTGAACGTAGTCCACGTCGACCGGGACCCGGAGACCGTGCACGCGCGACTCGTGACCAGCGTCGGCGAGGAGCGAGCGGACGCGTTGCTCCAGAAGTACCAGGGCAAGAAATGGGCGTCGGTGAACGTGTGGCGGCCGATCGGCGACACGGTGGGGAAGTGGCCCCTGCTGCTCGTCAATCATGAAAAGATCCCGCAGTGGGATTACGGCACGCACATGGTGCCCGTGCATTTCATCGGCGAATCCGCGGCCCTGGAGCGGGGGGGCAAGGGCCACGAAACGGTGCTGAAGAACGACCCCGGGTACGTGTACCACTACGCGAGCCAGCTCACCGTCGATGAGGTTTTAGTCTTTGCGTCGTTCCATACGGATCCTAAGATGGTCGTGCCGCACGGGGCGTTTTGGGACGACGGTTCGCCCGCGGACGCGCCCACGAGGCGGTCGATCGAGGCTCGGTGCTGGGTTTTTTGGGACGAGGATGAGTGAGTAGGGCTCGGGGCCCGGCTTGGGGCGTCTCGGGGTCGAGTGGGGCTGGGTCTTGGTGGAGACGTGGAATCCGTACACTTGTGATGTTCGTGACGGTTAGATGTTCATTCTCCGGGTAGAAACCAACTACCAACTATCAGTTCAACCGATAGTGGAGCGGTTCTGGTAATCAGTAATCAAATTTTCGTGAGGCCCAGCTCTGATGAGCGCTGGAGATTGCCGACTGTTGACCATTGACCATCGGTCGTTGATCCGCTCCACAGTTGACCACTAACCATCGACTGCCAACCTGTCAGACTTGTTGACCACTAGGCTATAGGCCAAAAAGATTCCGGGTCTTCGCGCTTTATGCACAATATACCCTAATTATTAGGTTCTATAAATTTAGGTACCGTCAGGGTCTGGCCTGACAGCTGGACCGGTGGCTTGCTGGAGGCCACATTGGAAGCTTTTCGAGAATTTACTCCATGGATTTGTCAATGCTGATGGTACAGAGGACAGCTCAGAGCCCCTATCGGAGCCCATGATGATGAAAATGCTTGTTGTTGATACAGATTTGCAGCTGCCAGCGAAACAAAGGTTGACCGATAGCAGGTTTTCACTTGTGTTAAGAGCGTCTAAACTGTGAAGCCGACCAATGTGGCCGATGCCAAGCACTATTGGTAAACATTGAGTGGGGTTTTTACAACACAAGAGAAGGGCATATGCTACGGAATGTGGGGACTGGAATATTCATTCCAAACTGCTCCACTGTCAGTGGAAACCGTTGGTTTAGATGCCAGAACTGCACCAACTACCAACTGTCAGACCCCAAACTGCACCAACTATTACAAAAAACCAACGGTTCCACCGGTAGTGGAGCAGTTAGTTGGTGCACCATTGCCAACACTGAAGTTACCTCCCTCCAGCCAACGACTGGGAGAACGAGTTGTACATAGGCGAACCCAGCTTCGAACACGACATTGCGTGTAACGAGCTCATGGATTGTAAGTTATGTGAGCCACCGAAGGCGTTGTGCAGTGACGCTGATACGATACTCAGAAAAAGGGTTCAGACTGTCTGGCGAAGAAGCTGCACGCCTTGACTTGACGGCAACACCGCTAGCAGGAAATGGCCATGCCACTATGCTTGGTGTTTACCATAACCTTCATTGCTTGGGAAGCTCGTCATGCTGTGAGATACCACCTCCGTACCAGGTCATTGATAGCCTGACTACTGTTGTAGAGGCGGCTGCGCCAGCATCTGTACGAGGATTACTACTACCTCAATCGGACAGAAGAGCGACGCAGGAATGACATCCACCATAACTGCACCATGTCCCCACATGTCTTTTCCTGAATTGAAAAGTAAAGACTGATGGGGTCTAGTCCATTGCCTGGAAGCGGTCCGCTCGTCAATCATGTGCCATCCAGATACGACACCTTATCCGCTCCATCGGACAGATCCTTTCATGGTCTATCATCCTCTCGTTCCAACCCCCAATGTAGTCCGTGTATGTGTGGACTGGGATTCGTTGCAGGGGTTTCTGAAAAACCGCAATTATCATCTTGAAGATGTGCATCAAGGAATGAGAGAAGCCGGGAAAGAAATACTTACGTCTTAGACATCAGGTAAAGCTTTTGAGTAGCAGAGATTGTTGGAATATCAGTGCTAAAGCAGTGTGTCATTGAATCATGGAATTCAGATGTTGAGTCCGAGGCATATCTAATTACCATAAATCAACTCGACTAGCGTATGGCCCCTTTTTTCAATCCTGATTCGTGCGCTTACACGTCAATCACATGCCCTTCCAGCCTCACACTCCAAAAGCTCTCTCGGCAGTATCGTGCTGCACGCAGGCAAAATTCCGCCAATGACTTCCATTTTTGCTGTTCAGGCTGAACCATTCTTGCATGAAGTGTTTTGAAGGATTTCAATTTACCACACAACGCCCCCTCCTTGCCGCATAGTATGAGGAAGTTGAGGCTATGTTGTATGTCAGAAGATTTTTGCCATTCTCTTCCGCGATCATTTCTGTAAACCCACTCTTGCCGCCAATTTGTGATATATCAAACCTGAAAGCATGGACCGAGACTATTCGACCCTAGAGCTCGCCAAATACGATGAGACTGCTAGAGCTCCAGAACGCGACTACGATGCGACAGCCTTTGAGCTCGATGAAAGCGCTCTGGCACCACAGGTAAGCAAGACACCATACGTGGCAAGAAGTTGTACTGACTACAGATCTAGACTGTACCCGATACAACGCCACAAGTGTTCTATGATGGTTCATTGCCTGAGGCTCATGGCAACGAGAAGCCTACTGAGGAACACCCTCATATCACCAAGCTTGCGCTCAAATGGCCATGGATTGTTATGGCGTTGATTCTTGCTGCAGCCATCGCTGTTGGAGTCCCGGTTGGGATCTGGCATCACCGCGAGCATTCATTATTGCATGAACCTCCGAGGGTTAGCAGGTGCGGGATCTGCGCAGATGGAATCCCCTCTTGGCTCACTTTCATAGCCCGGCTGCGCTGCCAAATCCGAAAACCACACCGCATCCTAATATCACACAAGCTCCTCAATACATCCTTAATGACACATCTCTGGCAGCTGTGTCACTCTCCAACGGCGACCGGTATTTGTTTTTCCAGGATAATACTGGTCTCATCCGATGTGCGGTCCGAACTGAATCCAACGGCCAATGGAACACGAGCCCGAATCTTAATGCCAGTGTAGATTTTCCTTCCAATTCCGGCTCAAACCCCAAGAAATATACACCGCTAGCAGCCACCGGCCCTGCAAATGGTGCGTTGGTACTGGTTAAACCTTAGAAAACCTACAATGCTCATGCACGCTGACTTATGCGTAGATTTCGCTGTACTATGTTTCAGAGAACCATGTTCTAAGGTCAAGTTATTTGCAAGAAGGTGGTTCTTGGACTCCAGATCTAGGCTTTAGGAACTACAGCACCGCAGTGGATACGCGCTCACTGTCCATTAGCTTATTCCCAGCAGCAAACGAATCATCTACTTCCAACGCTCATCTAGGCTCGATTAGCAATATCGCTCTTCTGTACTATGAGAATCCAAATGGGAAAGTGTCAGCGCTGTTGTATCGTCTTCTTGCCATCGAACGCAAGCTCGGAGAACCACAGTCGTCGTATCTGCAGGATCAATGGGTCGACGTTACCAGTCAAGAAAGCAGAGCATTACCGGATGAATTTTTCAATCCTGATATTATTCACAGCTTCTCCACCAAATACGACCGGAACGCTACATTCAGCCACACCTTATATGACGTAAACCCGAATATTGTATACAGTACTCCTTTCACAAGTGCAGCCAATTTCTATTGGTTTGCCGCCGGAGCGCTGTTTTACTCGCTATTGGACCCCATGCTGAATACCACATCCCCTTCCACATCCCCTATCGCTGGCGGCTTCTTTTACGTGATCTACGACACAGGGTTTAGCGGCCTTGGGAACTTCTCCATAGTAGGTATGCATTATTCACCCTCATATACGGAATTGTTTTTCGTGAAATGACATTTGTGTTAGGTACCACACCACCCTCAAGAGGCTATACTCCCCTCAACCAGTCAGATATTGCAATTTTTGGCTCACTGTGTGGTATCTGGATCAACGGCACACAGCCGGTGCTGATATCAGAGGGCCACCAAGATGCTGCAATGGTCCCAGACAACGAGTTCCCTTTCACAAGGCTTGCTAGTGTAACCTTGACTGACGGATCGGCGACATACCTATACCATCAGGTGAATGGCTCGGCTTTTGCAGAGGAGCAGTGGGATGATACACTGAATGCCTGGCTTCCTCCGGAGTACATAACTGTGTCGGATTCCTAGTGCCCAAGAACGTCACAGTGGGACAGTGGGTTAGTTGGTCTCATAGTAGGCCATTCCCGGGTCTTTCACATTGATGTTCTCACCTTCAGTCGTGGAATGAATTCTTGTTTGAGGCCTTGGAATGTAGCCATTCATTGTTCTCTTTGTGGTCATGGAATGTGGCCGCATTCAGTTCACCATATCCGGAGTTTTCCATCGGCAGGACGCCCTGAGAATGGCTTTTTGTCTCTTGCAGAGCAATTCTTTTGTCCCACCCGCCCACGCCTAGGGGTTCCAATATCGAAAAGGGATTCCGATGTCGAACGCCAAGTCCGATATCGAACGCACGCGGAGAGGAATTCCAGTCCCAAAGAAAAATAACAGGAGAAGACTTCCTTTTTGCACATACATCTAGATAGCTAGCTATTTCACTCCAGGTCTATGCCGCAGAGGCATGGGAGTTTTCTTAGCGCTAGGGGATGAGATGCCTGTTCAGGCCTGCTAGCCCTGGCGTTGAGGTTGCCCAATCACTTATTATCACATCATCTACGTGCCCTGTGCGTGCTCATGTTAGGTGGCACAAGTATGAGATAACTAATGTCATGTGCGGACTTGCTGCCACCGACCACTGTAACATGAGTGACAGAAGCGTCTGAAACAAGAGACTGGCCTGCTCCGCCCAATTTTGATGAATGGATTGTCGGTATTGTACATCCTTTCATACCCGGATGCGAGAGTAGCAATGGCAGTGAAGCCTGTCCCGTCGCGATAACCAAGTTGAAGCAGAATACCAGACTTTTAATTTTCTCTGGTGTATCATTGACAAAGGCTGGTGCATCAGGGTCTAGGGGCCTGAGCGTTGACCGCTCTCTTTTCAAAAATGTTGCCTGAGCAAACTCCCTCTGAGTTCCTCAGGAATTAGTCTATCAGTAGCAATAATTGATTTGCTCGGTCACGCATGCCCAAGTCTCTGTTACACAGCCCAATTCCGCCAGCAATAGAAGCTTTATGAGACAGGTCAGGTTTCGTAGTGAAGACGTGCAGTCGACAATTCGTGGACCTCGGTCTTGAAATTCATTGATTGGACCGCATCCCAGGGTAGACAGTGGGATGAAGGCTGTGTTCATCCCGTGGCATGTGCCTTTTTCAATGCCTTGTATCCACCATCTTGTAAAGTAGCCTCGTGCTCTCGATCCAACAGCTTTATGACAGGTCTCGAGATCTACACCCGCCTATTCTGGAGCGATACCCGGGCATCGACGCCGTACCATCAATTTCTCGGATTGGACGTGGCTAGCATTCGTATGTAGCTAATAGCCGGAAATCTCCATGCTCAAAAATGCCTAACCGCCCGCCCTCTCTTCAACCTATCTGCGAGTTTGCTTTGTTTTCTCCACGACCATACCAATCGTCGAAGGACCGCAAAATGACCTCTAGCAATCCAATACCTACAGTGGATCTCTCGGCATTTACAATCGGTAGCGACATTGCTGCTCGTCGAACAACAGCAAAAAAACTTGCCGAATCTTGTCACCCCAATGGATGCGTAGGTATCACTGGCCATGGTGTACCTAGAGACCTTCTTACTCATGCCTTTGATGTGACCAGAAAGCTTTTCGGCTTGCCAGCCCATGAAAAGATGGAGGCTCCACACCCAAAAGGCCCAGTCCCACATCGAGGCTATTCAGCTCTTGGGATGGAGAAAGCCTACACAAAAGAGGATATCGAAACTAACGACGATGCTCATAGGGACTCGCTACGGAAGATCACGGATTGCAAGGTACTCAAACAAATAGCCAAGTGGCAGTATGAGAAGTCTTGAGAGGGCAACGGCTCGTATGGCGCGGAAGGCCTATGGGAATGGAAAGAGTCTCAACCACTACGCGTAGATGACGCCAGACTTTTCAGACCTAAAGCTAGTTGCCAACAATAGGTTCTGTCTAGAAAGAATCATGACTATCACGATGGAATACATAATCATGTGGCCTTTTCTCATCCAGCTAGCTATTTCAGCACCGTGAAGCATAGGCATATGACCTAGCTTCTTACCGCAAGTAGAAGTTGAATAAATCCAGGATCACTTTATGTCTTTGGTAGCACCTCGACGTTTGTATTCCAGCAACTATCTTTAATCATATCCTCTCCAAACAAGCAATACTGAGAGGGAAAAGACCTACCTCCATGTGACTCATATAAGCAAGTCGGTGAATAAGCGAGTGGGCAAGTGGACAAGTGAACTAATGATCTCAACAATCGCAGTCACTAAGGTTGCTACGGTTATTGTCTTCGTACGAACGAGTCTTAGCAGCAGTCAAGAAAAAGAAATTGGAGCCTCTTTTCAAATGGACCCTTTTGTTAAAAGGAACTTCAAGTCAACTCATTTTTTTCGTACGAAGATCTCTTCAAAGTCATTAAGAATCTTGCACAATATACGTCGTATATAATTTACTACCAGTGCTGCTTCTTCTTTCCGTTCCTTTCCAACTAGCGGTCTACCCCAACACAGTCATTTAATATCTAATCGTGATGCCGTTAGACCCCTGGCCCAACTCGATCTTGTCGCTCTTGAGCGACGAGAAAAACAACCCATTTCTTGTTCTTGCTGTTTTTGTTAATGTGGACAGGAGGATGGTCTATCTGGGTACAGCGACGTGTGGCGAGATGATGACCCTCGCTGGAACGGAGGTTGCCGGAGCGAGGATGACACAAGTGGTTCGATACGAGGGAAGTCTTCTGATTCGTCAAAGCTGGTCCGGGTTTCTCTCAATCTTCCCTCGGAGACGAAGCTTGCGAATATGTTCGGAGATTTTGGATTCTGGACCATAGAAATATCAGGGGAGTATTGGCTTGTCATCAGCTCAGCAGGAGCGTGGGGAGGCATCTCTTGAATTGTTTTCCCTGACCCGGATGGCTGATTTTCGTCGAGAAGTTCCGCTTTTCCCGAGTCAGCCATTTCTCGATACCCCCAATAGAGACTGTTATTGTGCATTTCGTAGATAGTGTTGGAATTATCGACATCATGAGGAGGCTCGAGAGGTCCTGTATTGTTGGTTTCGTTTTGTCTAGACGCCTTACTCCGCCACTTCCGGATAGTAAAAGTAAGGATGAAGATCAGGAAGAGGAAAGACGTTATGGATCCAACGCTCGCACCTACGACAGCTCCTAGGCTGATACCAGTGGAATACGTTGCCTCACTAGTATCATTTGCTGAGGAATCAGTGACGTTTGCTGGCGGGATAGCGACTATCTGTTCGGAAAGACCGTCTTCAAATCTGGCTTGATAAATAGAAAAGTTTGAGAGCTCATAATTGGTAACGAGATATCTGTAGACCACGCTTAGCGCTTTGTGCAAGACAATGTTGATATCTCAGACTACACACGCTTCTTGTAGGAATCCTCGACCAAGGGTGTACTGGGTGGCGTTTGTGCTTCTCGCCAACGGAAAAAATCTCGTTGTGTTCAAGACTGCCGGGTATGATGCGACATCGAAGTCAAAGCTTGCATATGGTAATACGATGTCAACCGTAGGTCCCCCCTCCAGGCTGTTTCCAATGCTGAAAGTAAAAGTAGGATTGTTCGCGATTAATGACTCGTGAAGTGTGTCATTAACGAAATAAAACTGGTCAGTTACATTGTAGGTCAGACCGAGCTCCGCTTCGAATGCTTCACATGCCTCGAGCGGAAGATAGATGTAGGGGAAAGTTGAGTCGATGAACGTCAAGACTGCTTCTGGTAGCAGAGGTACCGCGACTCGCGTTGCATCCGTCAAGGATATTGATTGTAGGCCGACAACAATGTCGTGAGAAATATCTGGGGATAGGTCAAAAGACACATTGTTTGGGACATATCTTGAGAGGTCGGAGCCTCCAAAGGTCAAGCTGCCGAAGACGCCGTTCGATCCTAGGAAGTACCAGTGTCAACCGTAGCATAGTATGTTAGATCAAATGACTCGGCTATCATAGATCTGCAGAGGCTCATGACTTCGGTACTCCTCAGCATCCATTGTAAATCATTATGCAGGAAGTGTCTACCATCACGGGTGTGCTCCATATAGAATTCACTCACGATAAGGAGCCCCAGCTGTGTATGCCCAGGACAGGCTCGGAATCAAGTTTGAGGCTTTTAATGTTGCTAGGAAGCTCGGATATGGGATAGTATCGCCAAGATCTGCTGCGGAAGAGGAGTTTGTAAAATTTGATGGCTGGCTTCCCAAGCCAAACAGGCCAGTATAATAATCATTGGTCTCCAAGCCTGCTATTACCTGAGAGTTTAGAGTCGGCCCGCCAGATAAACTAGTCGATCCCAAGGCTATGGCATCAAGTCCATAGGTTCCATCAAAGTTGTAGCCAAGATTGAGCTCTGTACCCAAAGAATAATTGCCTATCCCTCGCCAAGAGCTCGAATGTGACGGATCGAACAAATTGCCACGAGATTGAGAGCAATTGGGGTAATTACCGGTTCCAAGTGCTCCGGGTGGACATCCTCCAGGGAGCACAACCCAGGTATTTTCCGAGGCGGTAGAGATGAGCACGCGCACTGTTTGTTCTGGCTTACCGACCCGCAGAGCGAAGGAAGACCACTTTCCATCATCACCATCCCTAAGATACTCTATGAGTAAGCGACGACAGCGAAGACAGTTGACAAGGGATGACTTGAGAGAAGAAGATGACAGGTATCGTACCATTGCTGTGAGGGAGGCCAAGAAATAGGGGACGGCACCGGAGACGGCCCCGACGAGACTGCCAAGGAAGTCATACGGCAGAAATTGCTTCTGTGAGCTTCGTGAGGGTCATACCTTTGTACTTAAATATTATCATCTGTCGATTCGACAAGGCTGCCGGCAGCTATTCATTTCCTGAGGACTCCGTGGTCCAATTGCCTTGGAGAGCACTGCCCACTTTCGTTTCATGTCGAATCCTTCTACAAGGACGTCCAAGGCACAAGCAATGTACAGCTTTGCGCATCCAAATTCCCCTGTTTGAGTCCAACAACGGGTGTGCACCCAGATGTCTTGTATGCCGGGTTATTTACAATTGGAAGGATGGCGTAATCTCTCAGCCCTGCATCACTGCATTACGACAATCTCCGTTGCCAAGAAGTACTACCCTAGAGCTGAAGGTCCTAGGAGAGGTTAATGGCAGACTTATCTGGGTGTCATAGCCTTGTGTATGCTTGTGTATGTTTGTGTTTGAATCTTCAGCTGTTTGTCTTTGTCACTGTCGCTGTCAACGTGAGGAGGCGATGTTAAAGCCTCGAGAGGGAAAAAGGGAAAAAAACTGATTGGACTGGTGAAATCAACTTCTTCAACATAATATGTAGTTGCATTTCTCCTCCGATTTTCGCATTCCCATTGAGAATTCCAAGAAGAGCCAAAGCCTTTGGTCGCAGTAAGGATTGGACGTGTTGTGCTTTCCACCTTTTCAATGGAGGGATGACTCCCGTAACTTTAATTACCACGCTTCAACTTGGATGGTTTCAAAATATGCACAAATCTTTTCGCCGCCTCCTGTGAATATTCGATTGGCAGGGCTAAGAGCGTTTGCTGCAATATTCCAGCCAATCACTCAAGTATCTCCGTGTGTGCGCCGTATCCGGCGTATCGCTCTGTATGAGGGGGAACCGTCGTGCTAGGGTTTGTGGAACACGTAGACCAGTAGGAAAAAGACGGGGTCATTTTCAAACGGTGCAATCGTCATCCAACGCGCGGTCTTAAAAAGCGGCATCCTCGAATGGGCACCACAATGAGCTCGTGGCAAATTTGTCTTCTTTCCTCGCCAAGAAGATCGAAATCTATCCCAACCCCACCCTCAGTTGGGCATAAGGTGAGCGTCGAACAGCGTCGCCTGATAATCGCGCAGAAAGTACCCTATCTATCGTCAACGGATTTGCGCACCGAATGAAGAAGACATGTCGACCATGGTCACTCTCTTTGGAAGTAGCCCTGTCAATGGCACAAACGTCTGGCATCCGGAGCATCACTACAGCGGGACCTATGCTATTCTATCGACATGTCTGATGACTATAGTACCGTGTGTTGGGACGGCTGTCCACCTCGAGAACAAAGGATTTTGGGCGCAGATACGACGCAGGACGGGACGGTTGGTAATGGGAATTTTCGCGCCGGAAATAGTAGGCTCTGAATAAGATCGGCCAGTTCACTTGGTTTAAGACTGAGATCTATAGGTTGCCTGGACTGCTTTTCAGCAATACAAAGATGCCCGCTTACTTAGGACTAAGATTTTACGGGCGTACAGACTACCGATCGGTCTTGGTTTCGAAAGACCCCCCAAAGAAACGCAAACACTCCGATAAGTCCGAGAGTCAAGCTTTAGCCACATAGGTATTTGTGCATCCATTTTCTTTAACCGATCACAGAGAGTCTATGTCCTTTACGTTATCCACGTCAACTTCTCACTCATCCCTGATAATCTTTAAGAGGATTCACCGTCTGAGGAGAGTGATCTAGAGCTCCGAACGAGGCATCAAGAGACATTAGTCCACAGTCATTATGCTCTTATGGGTGGTTTTGCGGTAGAGCCTAATCTCATCAGAGATACGAATTGATCTTGGAACTCGACGAGAATGGCTTTGACTCCTACTGCGCTGCGTCTACTAGCGGATAAAGATCCTTCGATATTTCCCATAATATCAAAGGAGCAGGTCGGCGACAAGAGTAAAGCCAGCGGTTCAGCAAAAGCAGTAGTATGTATGCAAGCATCACGGTTCTGCGTACAGTGCATCACTCGCCTGGCGGATAGTTTGGCAATGAGTTTACTTGAATTGAACACTTTCGCGCACGCTGTTTGTACTCTCTTGATATATCTGTTGTGGTGATCCAGCGGCCTGCTGTCCAGGCTTCTTTCCCTGGGCCCGAAATCTTTGCAGATACTGGTGCATTAGTTGTGTTTCTTTTGGCATGAGGTTAAGGGAAGGCTGTTCCTCGTCCGTTCTGAATAGATTTAGACTAGCCTGTCGGTCTGGGACATTCTCCAAGGCGGGGTAATGGGGACTGTCTGTCATTCCGCTTCAAGACTAGTAGCTTAGCATAGAGCTGCTGCCTGCTAAGCCTCAGCAGCCTACATATACCACGCAGTCCCCGTACATAGATCTGTAGTTTTATTATCTTCGATAATACATCCATATTGATATCACATCTATGCCTGTCCTAACACGAGCTGTTCAACGTGACAAGTACGTAGCCGTTATGGCTGAGAAGTCAGGTAGTAGCAGGGGAATAGGAGAAGGTTCAGAAGCTCCCAGTCAGATTGCGCTTTCAGATACGTTGTTGGATTGCAAAGTCTGCCATGACATTTGGCGTGGATTCGCAGACTATGACGCTACATATGGAATCAACCTAGGATCTTTTGAAGATGCGGTACTTTCCGAATGTCCCAGACATACAACGTTGGTGGAGCGCTTCAGGGACTATTGCGATATCATTCGTGTTTCAGATGACATAGGTATTCGCGCACGTAGGAATGGGCATACTGTTCAGTTGACCGAATCAATCTCGAAAGGTGGCCATTACTGGAACCTCCTACTCGTCAAGCAAGATTCCGTTCCGGATCACGTCGGGATTGCGCGTATCTTGGATCCAGACTGGGTTGATCTTGACATTGTCAAGAAGTGGAAGAACCAATGCCTAGCGTCGCATGGCTCGAAGTGCGAAAACCCCATAAAGATCTGGCCAACGCGACCAGCCTGGCTCATCGACACCGAGAATAAATGCGTCGTTTCTGGCCAATGCGGTGGCGCTTATGTCGCGTTGAGCTACAGGTGGGGGGAGCATTCTCGCTTCAGTGTTGACGCCGACACCATGGCAAAGCTCCGGAAGCCCAACGCTCTAGAGAGTCCAGAGATCTCAGTGCATCTGGTCCCGGTCCTACGACACGCTATGTACTTAACCTCCGCCATTGGCGAGCGTTATCTCTGGGCTGATGCGCTTTGTATCGCCCACGGCGACGATGCAGCTGCAGCAGAGCAGCGGAACCTCATGGGTGCAATGTATGCAAGCGCCATCGTTACCATCATTGCCGCAGACGGAGACTCTCAGGATGGGTTCTTAGGGCTAAGAGATATCTCCGCTCCTCGAAAGTTGGAACAACGTATCCTTCCATTTGGTAAAGATAAAATCGTTGTTCGGAATACTGGCATCTTTTATGCTAGTGGTACTCGATATTACGACCGTGGCTGGGCATATCAAGAAGAAAAGATTTCCCAGAGGAAGATCTTGTTTAAGCAGAAGGAAGTGCATTGGGAGTGCCAGTGCAACGTGTGGCACGAAGAAATGATCCTCGGGGCTGAGTCCGAAAAATACATTGACCCCCGATTGGGCGTCATACTGGCCGGCTTCCCAGACCTAGGCTCTCTTGCTAATCTCATATCGAATTACAATGAGCGGGAATTCCGTTATGAAGAGGATGCCCTTCCTGGTATATCTGGACTTCTTTCCGTGGTCAGTCGTTCGTTTACCGGTGGGTGTCTCTATGGGCTCTCTGAAATGATGTTCGACCGAGCACTGGGTTGGAAACCCTACTGGAGCCACATAAATCTCCGGCGACGGGTTCAGTCGGACCGCCCGAGTAGCAGTCGGTCATCACACTCATCCTTGCCATCCTGGTCGTGGATTGGCTGGCAAGGCTTGGTAACTCATGGCTACGGTGAAGCCGCTAGGATAAACGATCGGCAGAGCTGGATGGAAGAAACAATCCCAATAACAGAGTGGTATACCAGCAGTTCTCCGAGCGGCTCTCCGTTACGAAGGATCAGATCGACGTGGTTTGAGAACCGGAATTCCTTCAAAGACTTCACTAAGCCTCTACCCGCTGGCTGGACTCGCCATAAGGTTCTCGCAAACGATTCCAGCGAGGATGAAGCGCGCCTTTACCCAGATGGATGTAATGGCCACGTTTTCAAGCACTGCAACATGCCTGACGAGGACTGCGACTCTTACTACTTTCCGTTCCCGGTCACGGACATCCAAGAGTTCACCCCACCGTTCACACCGGAGCAAACACCTTACATCTTCTGTGAAACAAAAAGGGCTCGGCTCTGGGCCCACCAGGGCGGGGACGAGAACATGGTGACAATTTGCAACAAAGCGGGTCGCGGTATCGGACTGCTGCATTTGCACAATCATCAACAACTGGAGCATTTTCCCAAGACGGTGGCAAATGATGCGCCGGGGATGCAAATTGAGCTGGTCGCTATTTACCGATCACGAAAGTACGCGAAAACGTGGAATGGGGAGCGAAAACGGTACACCTATCCTCAAACGGTTACGGAATCGTATCAGGTCCTGTGGGTGGAGTGGGTGGATGGTGTAGCATATCGGCTCGCGAGTGGGCATGTTGGGAAGGCGGATTGGGAAGTCTCGGATCTGGAGGATGTGTCTTTGATTCTACATTGAAGATAAACGATTACTCAGAGCATCGTGGTCGGAGTTCTCAGAGAGCACACACCCGCGAAACTTTGTCGGAGGTAGACCAAAGAACTAGTCTTGATAATAAAAGCTCGACAGCAGCCTTTGAAGATAGAAGGTCGGTAAGCAGCGGTCGATGAGAAGGCCAAGCCTCCCGAGTTATATCGGTCGAAAGTGTCATAGCTAGCAAGCTGATACGCTATATGTATAAGGGACGAACAGATTTTCGGACGTGAAGACTGCCCAGCGTGAAAAAAAAGGAGGACAGCAATCTGCATACCTAGGTTGTAAAGACACAGCTTTGCGGCTGAGCGAGCCGGGGCTGAATGATAACATTGAGCATATCGAAAATTGATGTCATTGGCTTCGCATAAGTATTACTGGCGTCAATCTCGGGGCCTTGTGCCAATCATGGTCCCTTAAGCACATGTTCTTCGGGCTCATTGCGAGAATATTTACTTGGACCGACAAGACCCGGAGCCTGCCTTACCCAGCCTCAGGAGCAAAACCCTTGCTGCAGGAGCCGCCCCTCCCAATTTGTTGATACAAAAAGCCAAGCCTGTCCATCGATCTTGATGCTGCATCACACAGGTGGATATGCCACGCCCATCTCATGGGCAAACATCCAACCCGGAATAGAGTCCTCGCAGTTTACTCAAAGCAAATGAATTCTCGCATCAACATTACAAGATTCCAATATCTTCAAAGCTTTTTTACCCAAATGATGGTAACTGTAATAACGTTACTACATGATAGCGATTTCAAATCATAAGATTTTGCGACGGCGGGGCTCTGTGACAGCGAGGTTTACAAAAAACCGTTTTCTTTTAACATCGTTTTATTAGTGCGAGACATATTGATGGATCAATGTGAATACTGATAGGTAGAATACCCTGCGAGAATTGTGCCCATGAGATGGGCGTGACAGGCCCATAAGGATACGTACTCCCGATGGGCGGTTATCTTATTCAGAGGTGTGATGGGAGGGCATGGGGAAGCCCGGCCCACCAGGATGATGCAACAAATGCGCTACAACTGGAATTGCATATGGAAGGGGCCTTGTGTCTTTCCTCATCCAATTCAATGGATCCGATCAGGATCTTGACTCTGCTTGGACGGCCGAAGAAAAACCCACCAATCGGACTTACCTTGAAAATCGAGGCTTATCTTGAGGGATGAAAGTCGTTTATTATGCCTTACCTGATGCATCAACCAAGAAGATCTAGAGGAGCGAGGTGAACAAGTAAGGATCATGAAATGATGAAACAAATGTATACCAACTCAAACCGGGTCGTAATATGGTTAGGGCCAGACTTTGATGGACGTGCAAAAGCAGCCTTTGTGCTGGCACAGGAGATCGCTGAAGCATCTGAAGTATCTGACAGCGGGATGGTTTTTTCGATTTGTCCGGAGACTAGCGTGCTGAGTTGTACCTAGGTATTTGTCTGCCTCGGTCTTCTAGGTGCCAAGACCTGCCACGGTCCTACCTTTCTCTTATTCCCAACCTGCACGGAGTACTACTCCCCTAGCTGACCGCAGCGCTCCTGCGCATCCTTCCCCCGTAAATAATGTCCGCCGTCTACAACCTCGAGCCTCCACCCACCGCCAAAGTCCTCCTCACCACCACATCCGGCGACCTCTTACTCGAGCTTTTCGCAAAGCAGACACCCCTCGCCAGCCGCAACTTCCTCCAACACTGCCTCGATGGCTATTACAACGGTACTCTCTTCCACCGTTTGGTGCCCGGCTTCATAATACAAGGTGGCGATCCCGCGAACACCGGCGATGGGGGCGAGTCCGTCTACCCTGGCGGGGCGCCTTTTGAAGATGAATTCCACAGCAGACTCAAATTTACCAGGAGGGGTTTATTGGGAATGGCAAATGAAGGTACCAAGGGGAGCAACGGGAGCCAGTTTTTCCTTACGCTGGGGGAGACCAGGGAGTTGGAAGGGAGGAATACACTGTTTGGGAGGGTGGTTGGGGATACGATCTACAATCTAATGAAGATGGGGGAGGTGGAGCTGCAGGCAGGGGAGGGGACTGAGAGGCCGATCTATCCTACAAAGGTTACTGGGGCCGAGATCTTGGTAAATCCTTTTGAGGACATGGTTGTGACAGAGGTGAAGGCGAGAGCAGAGATTGGGCAGAAGCAGGAGGGGAAGAAGAAGGGGAAGAAGAAGGGCGGAAAGGTGCTGTTGAGTTTTGGGGGTGAGGAAGGTGAAGACGGCACGGAGGAGCCGGTGCTGAAGAAGGAGAAGTTCAACACGAAGCTTATCAGTGCCAGCGGTGATAATAGACCCAAGAAGGCGGTCAACGGAGCTTCAAAGCCCGCAGAGCGGGGAGTGGAGAAGAGAATACGGCGCAGGTCATCTCGGTCGAAGACTCCACCCCACAGGATTGAACCCAATAAGGAGATGCAGCTTCCGCTGCCCAAAGATGAAGAGCCGTCAAGGTCACCGTCTAGCTCTCCAGAGCCCGCGCAAGTGGGCAAAGTCTCTACTCTACTGGACAAGACAAATGCCCAGATCGCTGATCTGAAGGCTTCTATGAGGCGCAACGTGCAGATGGCACCAGCCGCTGATACCAGGAAGAAGTCTGCCCTGGAACAGATGATCCCAGAGACCTCCATGCGTGGGCGAAAGCGCAAGCATAATGGTGATGCACCTGCAGACAAGCAGACATTGGATATATTGAATGCATTCCGCGCTAAATTGGAGCAGGCACCTCCAGAGCCTGCACCAGCCAAGACGAGTGTGGCTGAAGCGCAAGACAAGCACAATGGAGTCAATGATCAGGACAAAGAAGAAGCAAATAACGGCGATGAAGATGAAGCAGCATTGTGCGACCTTCACTTTATCGCTGATTGCCACTCATGCCAGTTGTGGTCCGGTGAAATGTCAAACAATGCCTATGGGCAAGATGATGATACTCAAGGATGGATGAATCATGCTTTGAGCTTTGAAAAGGATAGATTGGGCAAAGATCTGAACTGGAAGAAAAAGAACGAGGAGGAACTGGTCGTGATTGATCCCAGGGAGAAGGCAAAAGACATTAGGGAGGAGCAGCGAGCGAAGAAGATGGCTCGAATGGGTGGGAGCAGTGCCTGGGATAGGGATAGAGACCGAGGCCGGTTACCAGACCGGAGAGCGGGAGAGAAGGGATAGATACTCTTAAAGTCGGGGATGATATTGAGGGAGCTTGATCATAGACAAAGCTGAGCTTAGAAGAGTAGGCCATAGCCCAAGGTTGCAAAGGATTCCCGGCATCAAATTGCGTGCATGATCTATGAGTGTGTCTGTAGTACTCATACAGGGACTTCACATTTGGAGGCTTGGAGCCTGATGTTCATCAGTAAGTACATGTACTTAAGTAGGTACTCCGTAGCTGCGGCTGGCGCTTAAGCCTCTCGATTCGCTGACCAATGAAAACAACTGAATTGTGTCATAAGGCTGAGTGATATCAGGCTCTCCCAGTGACGAAGTGAGTGAAGGTCGTTGCAATTGTGTCCCACCAACCCAATTTTCTATATCTGTGTACCCAAACATTCTCTTTCTTGTCCATACTTTCATCTACCTCTTCATAACTTTCAGATTCTGACTCCAAAGCACGTATGGCTCACTCCATTTGCACCTCTCTCCGGAATTCTCCCTGAGCAGTTCCTCCAAACTCTCTAGACGCCTACCCTCCTTGAACAACAATCCTTTCATGTACAGTGTGTTCGCCGCATGTGTTTGAATCCTGCAGCTGCAAGAGACACCCAACGAGACTAATAAACAGCGCCGCTCTGTTAAACCTCACCTGATCAGGCTGCCGCCCCAAATACCTTCACAATCTTCTGTCGCCCATCCACAAGTTCATACCATCTTCCAGATCCCACTCCGCGCGCCGCAAATCCCTTGATATTTCGCCTCCAAAAGTGACCCAAAGCTCAGGAAATACCCGCTTGAAGACGTGGGTCTGGATCAGCCTGGTACGAAGACCCGGAAAGCCGGGGTCTCTTTGGAGAGCAGTTACACATCTACGGTGATCAAGGCACAGAGCATACAATGCAAGCACAACGGGCTTCACTAAAACGTTCGGCGTCTGGGGCTTTTGCGCAACAGCAAGACGTACAAGAAATAGGGACACGCAGTAGCCAGTCTCCAACGATGTCCACCCTCCGCAGCGGGAAACATATGCTTGTTCCCCACCAACCGCAATCCAGCGGTCTTCCCAATTCTCCAGATCTGTCCAACGGCAACGGTTACGCAGCGCGGGATCAGTATCAATACCCGACCCAGGCCGATCTACTCCGCCACATGCCCCAGAATCTCGAATCCACAGGCTTATTGAACGACTACCGCGACCAAAGTCATCCGTACTTCAAGGAGCCAACGCCAGCTTCTCCAGCAGCCAGTGAAGGTATGCGATATCGGTCGGACGGCCAAATGGATATCGTGAAGTACCACAACAACAACACAATGAGCGAATTTCCGCCAGTGCCAGGTTATGAGATGCAGGCGCCTCCGCAGGGCTATCTAGACCAAGAGGACGACCTGGACCAACAAGCTCTGCGGGCGAAGAGGGACGCAGAAGCCAAACGCAAGCAGATACCACCGTTTGTACAGAAGCTCAGCAGGTAAGGCACCATAGCCTCTGTCAAAGAAGCGAAGCTAAAATTCATAGCTTTCTGAAAGATCCAGCCAAGGAGAGTCTGATACGGTGGTCCAAGAAAGGAGACTCTTTCATCGTTATCGACGAGGATGAGTTCGCGAGGACCCTGATACCAGAACTGTTCAAGCACAACAATTACGCCTCGTTCGTGCGGCAGCTGAACATGTACGGATTTCATAAGCAGGTCGCTCTATCCGATGGTTCCATGAACGCGGGACAGAAAAAGAACAAAAGCCCCAGCGAGTACTCAAATCCATACTTCCAGAGAGACCGTCCCAATTTGTTATGGCTGATCCAAAAGCCGAAAAATGCTCCAACGAAAGGCGCAGGGAAGGGCGGCACGAGAGCAAAGCATGAAGACGCGGATGAGGAAGTCGACGACACCTTCAATCGAGATAGCTCAATACCACCGAACTATGGGCCCATTGAAAATGGCACGGGATCGGGCAATGGCCGACAGCCTCTCATGCTAGGCAATGCGGGGAACAGTCTTCCGCCTGACCAATTCGCAGCAATCCAGCAGGAGCTCGCGGACATCCGGGCCAACCAAGTCAAGATCACCAAACTGCTGAACATGACGCAAATCAGGCATGATCAGCTCTACCACCAAGCAAAGGCATTCCACCACATGCATGAACAACATGATAACTCCATCAACGCCATCCTAACCTTCCTTGCAACGATCTACAACAAGAATCTCGATCAAGGAACGACAATGGACATGAGAAATCTCTTCAACGGTCTACCAAACAAGCAAGACCAGGGTAATGTTGTCGAGGTCGGCGATGATAGCACCCAGAGTCCGAGCACCAACCAAACTCAGCAGCAGCTGTTCCGAAGACAGCCATTACTTCTTAAAGACGGTAGTGCGAACTCCCCGGCCGCGTCCGCTGACAGTCCCAGCCATTACAACCAGTCCTACGGCAAAGCGGCCCCAGGAACTCTCGAGCACCCTACTCGACCTCGCTCCAATATCAATAATGCAGCGATTTTTGAACTCTCTGACCGCGGTACCCCTTCCAATCGCTCCTCCCAATCGCCGCAGATTAAGCCCAGCCCCGACGCTGAACAGCAAATACCCGAAGCCGACATAATGTCGGTGATCAATTCGCACAATGCAAACGCGCTATCTCGCAACGATTCCACTGGCACGCGGATGGAATTTCCCGAAGCCTTCACCCATTTGCAAAACACCAAAAATCTAACACCGCGCCAGCGGGAGGACATGCTGAACATGATGTCCAACGAGCTAGCCAACAGCCCTCAAAATGGCACAGATAACGCGAACAACAGCTTGACGTCCTACAGTCCGATTGGTAACCGCCCCGGCGCAAACGTCGAACAGCTTGAGCTGGAACGGGGTCGTATCAACCAGATCGAGCAACAGCTGCGGGAGCAATCCGTGCGCATGGAGAACCTGAAGGGTACTGTGGTCCCACTGAGCCCGACCGGCTCGATTCCCGGGGTAACGGACCAGAACTACAACAATCCAAACCAGGAGTTGGGCTTTGACGACATTTTCAACACCACCGACTACTTCAACGGCGACAACAATCTCAACGGGGATTTTGACTGGTCGAATAGCAACGGCGACCTACCGGACTATGACTTCAGCATCGATGCGCCTTCCGGTGAGAGCGGGGCGGATACCGGTGCAGGCATGTTCAAAACGGACGGGGCA
This sequence comes from Platismatia glauca, assembly GCA_963556305.1. Taxonomy (NCBI): domain Eukaryota; kingdom Fungi; phylum Ascomycota; class Lecanoromycetes; order Lecanorales; family Parmeliaceae; genus Platismatia; species Platismatia glauca. The sequence continues at coordinate 338,528 of OY745781.1, read as the reverse complement.
GATGGTGGCAGGGTGACGGAGGCCGGCAGCAGTGAGGCCACGAGCCCGGCCAACACGGTGTACGATGGCGCCGCTGGTGGGGACGAAGCGGTGGGAAGTCCGGGGAAGAGGAGGCGCGTGGGTTGAATCGGGGAGTCCTGTCTCCCACAGGAGCGACGAATGAGGTCTCGTGTTGCGGTGACAAGCTCGCTTTCGCAACACCAGAAGGGGCTCTTTGCCCGAAGCGCGGCTACGAGGAATATGATTATTGAGTCATGAACGATATCCACGATTGTCGATTTTCTTGCCCGAAGCGAAGCGCTTTTTTATCCGAGGGGTTTGAGCCGGATTTATACCTGTGGCGCGGAAATAGAGCGGACGGGGGGGATTGTTAATGTAATCAGCGCTTGTGAATTAGACCTGGACTGGACGGACCCGGTCATGGCATCTTTGCCATTCATCGAGATGTCTAAGTATCTACCTACTCCGCACACATCCTTGTCCGCCTGGCTGGGGTGAAATACCTGACTATCTTCCACGACGCCGCCGTAGCGATGGTGTAATGAGCGTTGATGTATATACAATACATATCGTACGAGGATGGATACTATTCTTCAATACGTACTCTCTGAACTCGACGTATGAGGCGGTGTGCACGCCCGCCTACCTACCTCCCCACCCACCTCCCTACCTACCTACCTATCTATCTATCCCCGACCTCTCCTTCCCCCCCCCCCCTACCTCCGCAGCGCGCAAACGAGGCCGTTTTTCTGGAATTTTCATATTTACCCACTGTCTATTGTACTGCTGTACTACTTACTGTTGGTTGGTTCAGGGATTGGAGGAGGTGCGTTGCGTGGGAGGCTGTGAGGTACGGTGGTACGTAGAGTTAGTTGTATGGGATCTATGTACGGAGACGCGTAGCGGAGGTAGGTGTGGGGACAGCGAGGAGGGGTGGGGGGTGGAGAGTGCGTGGAGGGGGGGAATTGATATTGTGTGGATGGATGACGTACGAGTGTCTGGTTTGAGATGTGGGAGGATGGGGAAGGAAGGGAGGATGGCGTGGTGGTGGGGTTTTCGTTAGCTACGGATAGGATGAGGTAGGAAGGAAGGGATGGGAAGACGAGGGATGGGAAGACGAGGGATGGGAAGACGAGGAATGGGAAAAAGAGGGATGGGAAGTGCACGGTGGTGGATGATGTTTGAATTTCTTTTCCATTCCATTTCATTTGCATGTCGCTAACATGAGCACACTGATCTAATTACACGCCGGAAGCACCCGCTTTTCTCCTGGTGCAGAATGCAGCTTCGTAGCAATATTTGCTCTAAGTAAGAATTCGGCGTAACCGTATCTATGAGGGCGCGCGAAGGCGCGCCGTGGGGGGATAGGGATATCGGGCGTGGTTGGTCTAGTCGACTTCCTCAACGGTTCTGCGAGAATACTTAGTACGCGTTCGAGCTTGTCGATGGTCGGCAGGGTAGAGCTTACGGTCCATCATCACCACCAGCTGCACCGCCAGGGCCACCGGCACCTGGGAAGCCACCGCCGGGCATTCCTCCACCTGGCATGCCACCCATACCGCCGGGCATGCCGCCTGGCATGCCACCCTCACCGCCAGCGCCACCGTACATCTTGACCATGATGGGGTTGGCGACACCTTCCAGTTGCTTTTGCTGTGACTCGTATTCCTCTACTGTAGCGGTCTGGTTGTCATCCAACCAGTTGACGGTCTTGTCGATTTCGGTCTTGAGAGTCTCCTTCTCTGAAGCATCAAGCTTCTCGTCGACCTTGGGATCACCGATGGTGTTGCGCAACGAGTAGGCGTACGACTCGAGTGCGTTCTTGGCGGAGATACGAGCGGATTCGGCCTCATCCTCGGCCTTGTACTTCTCGGCCTCGGACAACATGCGTTCAATCTCTTCCTTTGACAGACGGCCCTTGTCGTTGGTGATGACGATCTTGTTGGTTTTGCCGGTGCCCTTCTCGAGCGCGGAGACGTTCATGATACCGTTAGCGTCAACATCGAAGGTGACCTCGATTTGTGGGACACCACGAGGCGCCGGTGGGATACCGGAGAGTTCGAACTTTCCGAGCAGGTTGCTGCGAGGATATGTTAGTAGATTTCCTTCGATGGGAAAAGACTGACAAATGCCCCTTGACTTTGGGAAATGGGAATGAAATCAATGAAATCAATGAAAGGAAAAGGGGGAACTTGCTTGTCTTTAGTTCGGGCTCGTTCGCCTTCGAAGACCTGGATGAGCACACCTGGCTGGTTATCTGAGAAGGTGGAGAAAACCTCGGATTTCTTGGTGGGGATGGTGGTGTTGCGCTTGATCAGCGCGGTCATGACACCACCGGCGGTCTCGATACCTAGGGACAATGGCGAAACATCCAACAGGAGGATCTCGTTGGTGGACTTGGATGATGTGTCGCCGGAAAGGATGGCTGCTTGGACAGCTGCACCATAGGCAACGGCCTCATCAGGGTTAATTGACTTGTTGGGCTCCTTGCCGTTGAAGAAGTCGGATACAAGCTTCTGGACCTTGGGGATACGGGTGGAACCACCGACTAAAACGATCTCATGTACGGAGGACTTGTCGATCTTGGCATCGCGGAGAACACGCTCGACGGGCTCCATGGTGGAGCGGAAAAGGTCTTGACAGAGTTCTTCGAAGCGAGCACGAGTGATGGAAGTGTAGAAGTCGATGCCCTCAAAGAGCGAGTCGATCTCGATGGAGGTCTGCGCGGACGATGAAAGGGTTCGCTTGGCTCGCTCGCAAGCGGTTCGGAGACGACGCAGAGCACGGGCGTTGGAGCTCAGGTCCTTCTTATGTTTCCTTTTGAACTCACCGACGAAGTGGTTAACAAGGCGGTTGTCGAAGTCCTCACCACCCAAGTGAGTGTCGCCAGCCGTTGACTTGACCTCGAAGATACCCTCCTCGATGGTGAGGAGAGAGACATCGAAGGTTCCCCCACCCAAATCGAAGATGAGCACATTTCGCTCACCCTCGGCCTTCTTGTCCAGACCGTAGGCGATCGCTGCGGCGGTTGGCTCGTTAATGATACGGAGAACGTTCAGGCCAGCAATCAGGCCGGAATCTTTAGTGGCTTGGCGTTGGGAGTCGTTGAAGTATGCGGGGACGGTGACCACAGCGTTGTTGACGGTACCGCCCAGGTATGATTCCGCCGTTTCCCTCATCTTGGTCAACACCATCGAGGAGATTTCTTCTGGTGTGAAAGATTTGGTCTCGCCCTTGAACTCGACTTGGATGACGGGCTTGCCGGCCTTGTCGATGACCTTGAAGGGAAAGTGCTTCATGTCAGCCTGTACCTCAGCGTCTGCGAACTTGCGTCCGATCATGCGCTTTGCGTCGAAGACCGTGTTGGTGGGGTTCATGGCGACTTGGTTCTTAGCCGAGTCGCCGATAAGACGCTCTGTGTCGGTAAAGGCAACAAAAGAGGGAGTCGTGCGGTTGCCCTGGTCATTGGCAATGATCTCGATTCTGTCATCACGGAAGATACCCACGCACGAATAAGTCGTGCCCAGGTCGATACCAATAGCTGGTGCCATGTTGTGAGATTGTTATAACGTCGAAGTGCTGTTTTGAGCTGTGGCTGAGGTTTGGTGCAACAATGGGCAGTAGTTTTGGGTAGTGAAGTTGCAGTCAAGAGAAGGAGTCGGAGTAAGTGTAGAGAGAGAGAAGGATGAGTGTGAGGAGGGTTAATGTAGAATGGAGAATGCGCAAAAGCGTCTTGTAGCTTTTAAAATCATTTGTGTTTTTTCGTGGGCTGCCTAGAAGCTTCGAGAATCTCTACGGCGAGTCACACACACCGAGCGGTGACTAGAAGATTCGAGAATCGAGGATTGTCTGCTAGTGTACGGCAAGGTATAAACACCGTTGTGCCAACCATGATCGACACACTTGTAGAGGGAATGACCTACTACTACCACCATGGCACCAGGGACATGCAGTATTGAAAGTACTCTACTCGTACGATCCAGAAGTGAGTTCTTTGATAGAACGAGGACACCAATAGGTCCTTCCGCTCAGCCAGACCTATTGGTGTCCTCGTTCTATCAAAGAACTCACTTCTGGATCGTACGAGTAGGACTAACAATCTAACACAGTCAGAAAGATTTTATCATCGAACACACTCGGAGTATACACTAGTAGGAGGCTCTACAGACAGGTCTTCCGACACATCGCTGCTTAGCTTGTCACGACTACTACCATGAGTCGACTTGAGGACCTCGCAAGTGACTTCGATGAATCGCTCAACCTCGACCCTCCTCTAGCACCGATTCATGCATCACCCGTTACGCCCAATAGATTCTTAATAGATTCTCAATAGCTTCCTCAGATTCTACTCCCTTCCTGACTGATGCAAGCCGACTGGAACAGAGTGGCACCACGCCGACACTACCGCTCTATATGGCATTAGGACGGACTTATACCGCCGATGCAATTGTACAGATGATGAATCGTACCCTAATGTTCATGACTTCCCTTGAAAGCACCAAAGGCAAAGGGACGGGCAAGCGGCAGACTTTGCCTGAGGAGCATGTTCAAGTCTGAAAATAGGCTAGATGGAGATAATGTGGAGCTTGATGCTCTGCGAGTACTGCGGTACGAATGCACTCCGGCCGAGATCGCCCAAAGCTTCAAAGAGCAGCGGAATGAAAAGGTCCAAATGAAGCGGTGGAAGGATGCGAAGGAGTACTATAGCAAGGGAATCGCTGTTCTCGCGCAGAGGAAAAGGGTTCGCTCGCCCAGATCACCGGATGCCGATCAAAGTGGCCCAGTGGGCAAGAAAGTGAGTCTGGGGAAGGTGCTGGGAAGTCCAGGCGTGGAAATTGTAGATGTCGTTGTCAGAATCAACGTGTTGCTCAAGGCGAGAGCAGCTGGATGAATCGAGGAGATGAAAAGCAGACAAGGCAAAAAAACCCGCTGAAGCGGCGAAGCCCTATAATAGGATTATCCATTCAGTTTATCTGAAGTGAGACACCGACCTAGACATTTTCAAAAGCACACCCTAATTCATAGCTTAGCTACCACGAAGTCGGAGAGCCCTTCTGCAGCTCTAATGCGACCTCTAGGCTGCCCCCCAGGTCTAGACGAGTCGGACGACAGCTTGAAGGCTTGACGGCACCAACGGCAACAAAATATCATTGTGCAGGTTCAGACCTAAGCGAACCAATCACATTGCTTGGAGAGCCGAAACATAGTGTGGTTTTCCAACAAGCGACATCGGCGGGTCTAGCTCTAAGCCTCAAACTCTGGACAACCTTGCCGGCACAGACGTGGCAGGCAGAGACACAACATCCGTACTGTCTCCCAACGATCAAGCATGACGGGTGGTCGCTAGCAGCGAAATCCCCCCGGATGCATGCATGTCAGCTTCCCCGCCCCTCGGCACCGGTCCTGCACTGCTGTACGTACCGTAGCTCGTGCTCGTCAACGTTTGTGTGGCTCGCCGACGACACCGCGAATCTGGGCCGACGCGAGATCTGTGGGGTGGAAGTCATTGGACCAACGCAAGGGGATGGGCGGCAGCCAGGTGACAGACGGAGGTCTGAGAACTGGGTCGAGGGGCGATCATGCTCGAAGACGTGTCTCGCTGTAGGCGCACCACAGTCGCATTCGGATGGTCGCTCCAGTCAGCTACGACTAGGTATCCTGAAGCGCATTGAGTCTTGCAATGGACTGGACTATGGACTATGGTCTATTGGCCGGGCTGAAGAAAAGCAAGAGTGTAGGTAGCATGACGCTGTAGACTAGCGTCTTCCACACTCCGCCATCTTTGCTTGGAGTGGAAGGATGGCAATGTATGTACGGAGAGAGAGTGTCTCACTTTGACATTCGGTCAGTCGCGTGCATGGCATTCCGATTGTCCGATATAGGAAAGGTGAAGATCAGAGGACCAGTGGAGTGCAGGAAGTGCAGGACGTGCAGGAAGTTTATAACTTTATTACGCACTAACAATGCAAAGATCTCAAATGCCGCCCTTACGATTGGAGCACTGTCGCTTTTAATCGCTTATCTCTATCGAACGAATTCAATTCCTTTTCGAAATGACATATTAATCCTACTAGTAGTGACCCCGGCGGCGGAAATAAAAGTCACCGTCACGACAAAAAACAAAGCTGCAGTCTGCAGTCTGCACTCTGCACAACATCTCCGCCGGCTATTTCGTGAGAGTCTACGGGGTAGGTACTTTCTAGTTTTTCCCTTGGCTGGACTGGGGAATAAACTCCCGATTCCTTGGGTTGCGCTCGTTGGAGTGCATCATGGACTAAGGAATTCGTGGCAAAGTCGATCAGTGTGGGGTTCATCTCCGCCGTGCCCAACTTTTATAATTCGATCATTTTTATTTTCTTCTTTCTTCTCTCGCCTCCCCCTCCAAATTCCACTCCCACAACCACACTCTCAAAGAACTTTTCCCACCTTTGCCAGACGCCAAAGTTATTGACCTCATATCGCAAAGCCACGACAAATTTCCAATTCGCGGACTGCCAATTATCCTCCCGCCTGCGCAGCAACTGACGGTCGCCGTCCTAGGATGGGTCTCGTGGAAGAAATTTACGGACCACAAATAGAGGAAGAACAGTCGTCCGCCACTGTATACGAGTACCAAAACACCCCGGAGAACCGGTCATGGGCCGGGGCTCTGCCCGTCAAGCAGGGTCTCTACGACCCTGAGTATGAGAAAGATGCATGTGGTGTTGGCTTCGCTGCGTCAGTACCGACCAATCTTCGGCGGTGAAAGTCTCCGCTGACCGGTCGATAGCCACATAAAGGGCAATGCGAGCCATAAAATCATTAGCGATGGTGAGTACTCTCCCACACACCCCCTTTGATCCTTGGATCCTACGAACCCAACTGACACATGGGGCGCAGCACAGAATCTACTCTGCAACATGACCCATCGAGGGGCTGTTGGGTCCGACGCCCGAGACGGCGATGGCGCAGGCGTCATGACCTCGATGCCCCACAAATTCTTCGTCAAGAACTTCGCAAAGGAGACAGGGTTTGATCTGCCTTCGCAGGGTCAGTACGCCGCAGGGAATCTCTTCTTCAAGCCTGACACGGAGATCCTCAAGGATTCTACAGCCAAATTCGAAGAGATCGCAGAAGAGTTGGGCCTCAGGGTGCTCGGGTGGCGAGAGGTGCCTAGAGATACAAGCTTGCTGGGGCCGGCGGCGCTGTCCCGTGAGCCATTGATCCTGCAGCCTTTTGTCGTTTTGAGGTCGGCGTATGGCAATGGGACCGCACCGGAAATCACGGATGCGGAGAAATTCGACGAGCTACGTTTCGAGCGTCAACTCTACGTTCTACGAAAGCGCGCCACCCACACCATTGGTCTTCACAACTGGTTCTACCTGTGCTCGCTGAGCAACAAGAACATTGTCTACAAGGGCCAGCTTTCACCCGTCCAGGTATATCAGTACTACCATGATCTGGTGTCCGTCGACTATGAAGGTCACTTCGCCCTGGTGCATTCGCGATTCTCTACCAATACGTTTCCCAGCTGGGATCGTGCCCAGCCACTGCGCTGGGCGGCTCACAACGGTTAGTCCAATCATGGCATCATCATCCGAGGACCATTGACTGACGATCTGCAGGCGAGATTAACACGCTGCGAGGCAACAAGAATTGGATGAGAGCAAGAGAGGGTGTCATGAAGTCAGACTTTTTCAAAGACGAGCTGGATCAGCTGTACCCGATCGTCGAGGACGGAGGTTCTGACTCCGCCGCCTTTGATAACGTGCTCGAGCTTTTGACCATCAACGGGGTCCTCTCCCTTCCCGAAGCTATTATGATCATGATACCTGAGGCTTGGCAGGACAATGCTGCGATGGAGCCTGAAAAGGCCGCATTTTATGAATGGGCGGCTTGTTTGATGGAGCCTTGGGATGGACCGGCCCTCTTCACCTTCGCTGATGGCAGATATTGCGGTGCGAACCTGGACAGGAATGGACTACGACCTTGCAGGTACTACATCACGGACGATGACCGTATTGTCTGCGCGTCCGAGGTTGGGACGATTGCAATTGAGCCGGAAAAAATCGTGCAAAAAGGCCGACTGCAGCCGGGCAAAATGCTTCTCGTTGATACCGTAGCAGGTCGCATCGTAGATGACGCAGAGCTCAAGCACAATGTGTCCACTCGCCAAGATTTCAGATCATGGCTGCAGAAAGAACTAATAGAGCTTCCTAACGTGTATCAGCGTCTTGATGAGACGGGTATGAATCTTGGTTACAAGCTCAATGAAACCAAAGTGCAGGAAGATCCCTTGTTAAAGGCCTTTGGCTACTCGTTCGAGCAAGTCAGTCTGCTGCTGGGCCCCATGGCTGCGGACTCGAAAGAAGCGTTGGGCTCGATGGGTAATGACGCCCCTCTCGCGTGTCTCGCGCAACAGCCACGGCTTCTTTATGAGTACTTCCGTCAGCTCTTCGCCCAAGTCACGAACCCTCCCATCGATCCCATCCGGGAGGCTATCGTCATGTCTTTGGAGTGCTACGTGGGCCCTCAAGGCAATTTGCTCGAGATGGGCTCATCCCAATGCCACCGTCTCATGCTTCCATCTCCTGTCCTTTCCATCCAAGATTTCAACGCCGTAAAGAACATCACCACCTTGTATCGCGAATGGACCGTCAAGTCGATCGACATAACATTCCCGAAGAAAGAGGGCATCCAGGGGTACATGGACGCCTTGGACCGGATTTGCGAGTCGGTCACGCAAAGCATCGAGAGCAAGGACAGAGTGATCATCTTGTCCGATCGAAACACCAACGCCGAGCGCGTTCCCGTCTCCGCGCTTTTGGCTACCGGTATGGTCCACCACCATATGGTTCGCAACAAGTGGCGGTCCCAGGCAGCTCTCATTGTTGAGACTGCCGAGGCTCGTGAGGTGCATCACATGTGCGTCCTGCTCGGCTACGGTGTCGATGCTATCTGTCCGTACTTGGCCATGGAGTGTATCCTCAAGATGAACCGTGAGGGGCTCATCAGGAAGAAACTGTCTGACGAGCAAATTATTGACAACTACAAGTACTCTTGCGACGGAGGGATTCTAAAGGTCATGAGCAAGATGGGTATCTCTACACTGCAGAGTTACAAAGGAGCACAGATCTTCGAAGCTCTCGGAGTCGATAACAGCGTGGTCGACCAATGCTTCACTGGCACAGCTACCCGCATCAGCGGCATGACTTTCGAACTGATCGCCCAAGACGCTTTCGCTTTCCACGAGAAAGGCTTCCCGACTCGCGACATCCACAATATCCCTGGTCTGGCCGAATCTGGCGAATACCACTGGCGGGATGGAGGTGAACCTCACGTCAATGATCCGGTGGCCATCGCCAACATCCAGGACGCCGTCCGAACGAAGAACGACAAATCCTACGAGGCGTATTCCATGTCGGAGTATGAGGCGATCAAGAATTGCACGCTCCGCGGCATGCTGGACTTTGACTTTGAACAGCGAGCATCCATACCCATCGATCAGGTCGAACCGTGGACGGAGATCGTGCGTCGCTTTGTCACCGGTGCTATGTCCTACGGCTCCATCTCCATGGAGTCCCACTCAACTTTGGCCGTCGCCATGAACAGGCTCGGCGGCAAGTCGAACACCGGCGAAGGGGGTGAAGATCCCGAGCGAAGCCAGATCCTTGAGAATGGAGATACCATGCGCTCTGCTATCAAGCAGGTCGCCTCTGGCCGATTTGGGGTGACATCCAACTATCTGGCCGACTCCGATGAGCTACAAATCAAGATGGCTCAAGGCGCTAAGCCCGGTGAGGGCGGTGAGCTACCGGGCCACAAAGTCTCCGGACCCATCGCTCGCACCAGGCATTCGACCGCTGGTGTTGGTCTCATCTCGCCCCCTCCACATCACGACATATACTCCATCGAGGATCTCAAGCAGTTGATCTACGATCTCAAGTGTGCCAACCCTCGAGCACGTATATCGGTGAAGCTGGTCTCTGAAACCGGTGTCGGTATCGTCGCCTCCGGCGTCGCCAAGGCCAAAGCGGACCACCTGCTGATCTCGGGACATGACGGAGGGACCGGTGCGTCTCGATGGACCGGGATCAAATACGCCGGTCTGCCGTGGGAACTCGGTCTCGCGGAGACTCACCAGACTTTGGTGCTCAACGATCTCCGAGGTCGTATCATTGTGCAGACTGATGGTCAGCTTCGTACGGGCCGAGATGTCGCCATCGCGTGTTTGTTGGGCGCCGAAGAGTTTGGCTTTGCCACCGCTCCTCTGATTGCCATGGGGTGCATTATGATGCGCAAATGCCACCTTGTGAGTCTGTTCCCCTCGTTTAAATGCAGATGCTGACTCCAAATCCCTCAGAATACGTGCCCCGTCGGTATTGCGTCTCAGGACAAAGCACTGCGTGCCAAATTTCAAGGCACGCCCGAGCATGTCATCAACTTCTTCTACTACGTCTCGAATGAGCTTCGTGCCATCATGGCTAAGCTCGGCTTCCGTAGTGTCAATGAGATGGTTGGCCACGTTGAGACCCTCAAGATGCGCGAAGACCTTCGGACCCCCAAGACCGAAAACCTGGACTTTGGCCTCATCCTTACTCCAGCCCATCAACTCCGGCCTGGCGTTGCGACTTATAATGTGCGAAAGCAAGATCATAAGCTGCACGTCAGACTTGATAACAAGCTCATCTTTGAATCAGAGCTGGCCCTTGAGAAAGGTCGACCCTGCCGTATTGAGTGTGACATTGTCAACACTGATCGGGCATTGGGTGCTACACTCTCTTACCAAATCAGCAGACGATATGGTGAAGTGGGTCTCCCTCAGGACACCATCCACGCAAACATCAAAGGCTCAGCTGGTCAATCGTTCGGTGCCTTTTTAGCCCCTGGTGTCACCCTAGAGTTGGAAGGTGACGCGAACGACTATGTCGGCAAAGGCCTTTCCGGTGGTCGTTTGATCATCTACCCGCCTCGATCTGCAGTCTTCAAGGCTGAAGAGAACGTCTTGATCGGAAATGTCTGCCTGTACGGTGCGACGGGTGGGACTTGCTACTTCCGTGGTATGGCCGCCGAGCGCTTCGCAGTCCGAAATTCAGGCGCCACCGCCGTCGTGGAAGGCGTGGGTGACCATGGATGTGAGTACATGACCGGTGGACGCGTTCTGATCTTGGGCGGTACTGGTCGCAACTTCGCTGCTGGTATGTCTGGCGGTATTGCATACGTTCTAGACATGAATCAGGACTTCGAGTCCAAGGTCAACACCGAGATGGTGGAGATTTCCAGTATTGAAGACCCATCTGAGATTGCCTTTGTCCGTGGCTTGATCGAAGATCATCATCACTACACGGGCTCTGAGCTTGCCGCTCGTATCCTGTTGGACTTCAACCGCGCATTGTCAAGGTTTATCAAGGTTCTACCCACGGACTACAAGCGTGTCATGGCTGAAGAGGCTGCTAAGGCGGAGGCCGCCAAGAAGGCGGAATACCCACTCCCCATATTGCCAGGCAACGCTGTACGGTCCACTCATGAGGAATCGAGGAACAAGATGCACGAGAGGGAAGCTCACGAGAAGAAAAAGGACATGCTCGACATTGAGGAGAGTGTGGGTGACACCAAGGCAGAGAAGAAGAGATCTGCGTTGGTTCTGGACAAGACCAAGGGTTTCATGAAGTACCAGAGAAGGAGCGAGAAGTACAGGAAGCCAGAGACGAGGACCCGTGACTGGAAAGAGCTTTCTTCTCGCCTGGATGAAGACGGCTTGAAGTACCAGGCAGCTCGATGCATGGACTGTGGTGTTCCTTTCTGTCAGTCCGATACCGGATGCCCAATCTCCAACATCATCCCTAAATGGAACGAGCTCGTCTTCCAGAATCAATGGCAAGATGCGCTCAACCGCCTCTTGATGACCAACAACTTCCCTGAGTTCACCGGCCGTGTCTGCCCCGCTCCTTGCGAAGGTGCTTGCGTTCTGGGTATCAACGAGGATCCTGTCGGTATCAAGTCCATCGAATGCGCCATAATCGACCGAGGTTTCGATATGGGCTGGATGGTACCAAATCCTCCCCAACACCGCACTGGCAAGACCGTTGCCATTATTGGGTCTGGTCCCTCGGGTCTCGCAGCCGCGGATCAGCTGAACAGAGCGGGCCACACCGTCACGGTATACGAACGCTCTGACCGCATTGGCGGGCTACTCATGTATGGTATCCCGAACATGAAGCTCGACAAGACCATCGTGCAGCGTCGTGTCGACTTCATGGCCGACGAGGGCATCGAGTTTGTCACCAGCTGCTCCGTTGGGCCTGACAGCGAAGTCAGCCTGCAATCTCTACGTAAGGAGCACGATGCCGTTGTCATTGCTACCGGCGCCACTGTCGCTCGTGATCTTAAGATCCCCAACAGAGAACTTGACGGTATCCATTTCGCAATGCAATTCCTCCATCGCAACACTAAATCCCTTCTCGACTCCGAGCTCTCCGATGGGGAATACATCTCCGCCAAAGGCAAAGATGTCATCGTCATTGGCGGCGGTGACACCGGTAACGATTGTATCGGGACTTCGGTCCGTCATGGGGCCAAATCGGTCACGAATTTTGAGCTTCTACCTCAACCACCGGCTGAGCGTGCTCGCGACAACCCGTGGCCTCAGTGGCCGAGGATCTACCGCGTCGACTACGGTCACACCGAGGTGAAGACCCACATGGGTAAGGATCCGCGCGAGTATTGTGTCATGTCCAAGGAGTTCGTCGGTGACGATGAGGGACATGTTTCCGGTATCAACATCCACCGTGTCGAGTGGACGAAGAGTGTCTCTGGCGGCTGGGACATGAAGACCGTCGAGGGCAGCGAGCAGTTCTTCCCCGCGCAACTGGTCTTGCTCTCCATGGGCTTCCTTGGTCCCGAGGACCGCCTTCTGGGCACGGATGTGGAAAAAGATGCTCGCAAGAACATCAAAACACCCCCCGGGAAGTACAACACAAACCTGGGCGGCGTCTTCGCCGCGGGCGACTGCCGCCGTGGGCAATCGCTCATCGTCTGGTAAGCACACCCGGTCCGACCCCGTTCCGTAATGCAGTTGCTAACGATGCGCAGGGGCATCAACGAAGGCCGCCAAGCCGCCCGTGACGTCGACACCTACCTCATGGGCGTCGGCACCCAGCTCCCCAAGACGGGCGGCATCGTCCAGCGCGCGCCGTACGAGATCATCGGCAAGCCGGACCTCATGAAGGCGCAGGCCGTGGGCGCCTGAGCGCGGCGCGTCGCGACGTTGGGGAACCGCTTACTGCATGGCGCGGGAGAAACGGGTGTGGATCCGGGCGAACCATATGCATTCTGTACGATGTGGGTTGAAAAGCTACATGCGAGATACCTCATTCCGTCTTTGGTTTTTTCCTCGCATGCATGCATCGTGTTTGGACGGCGATTGTTTTTTTTCCTGTACTTTATCGCCCTTCGTTTGGTATGTTGGTCCTTTGCGTCTTGGGAGATCATGGCACGGCCGTTGTTGTGGGGGGGTTGGTGGCGATACATACATACATATCTCTTTGCTACGTAGCGTGATAGTTGAACACATCCAATTCCATTGTCTCGATCGATCTACGTACTCTATCTAGTCCCTTCCTGCACGTGCGAGCATTCGCATTCCGATGGAAGTTTGAGCAGATAAGACGCCGCCTCCGCTGATATGTTTCCCGACGAATGTCCAGCGTTTTTATTACGCGGCTTCCCGCTCTGCCGTCCATGCGCGCCGTCGCCTTTCAGGTTGAGCGCGGCGGTTGTCCGGATGCTTTCGGACTTTGTTGCAGGGGGGGAAATCATGCTTTAGTTTTATTCGCCTTCGAGTTGACTCAAAGGGTCGAAAATCAAAACACTAGTCCGGGGTCGGCTCGGAAGGCCGAGGACCTTTTGGGCTTTTGGTTTCCAGGGGGGGGTATTCGAAGTCGATATTGATTTGTTACTCTGATACCTAGTTCGTGTTTAAATTAAGCAAGGTCGCTTGATCTTTGATCGCGAAGTCTATCCGTGAATCTGGAATCCTAGATCTCACGTCGACGATTGGGCAGTGGGGAGATCGAGCTCGGGTCATTACACCTCTCAGATTGGGAGTGGGAAGATCCAGCGAGCCAGCTCGGGCCATGGGTCCTCTCAGCATCGTTCCCGCAGCGCATGACGTCGTCTCTGTCGATAGATTTTATGCTCCGATGATGGTAGCTACGAGAGTCGGTACGCTGCGGATTTGTGATGTGTGGATTCTCGTAGAGTCGGATCTGGTCCATGATTGAAGAGTATTTCTACGTGTCGATGTTTGTCTTCCCAGATCCTGACAGGTTCGGCGTAGGTAGAGTACTCGGTAGACCCCCCTGGAAGTGATGTCTTGCTCGGATATGGGTTCGGGCGATCATGAGTTGTCTGGATTCTGAGGTGCGGGAATCAGGAGTGTTTCTGCCGACCGGGCCGGGGGAGACATGGTGGAGTTCGTTGCTTGGAGACCGGAGTTGTGAACGATGATGATGATGATAATGATAATGCACGCCAAGGCATAATAATACTTATGACTGTATCAGTACTTACGGGCCATGGCTAATGACCAAACGGAGCCCCATCCAACCCGATGTGCAAACGCGTGATCGGGACAGAGAAAGTTCAGCATGGCTGCGGGTCGTGGAAAGCAAGCGCAGAACCTTTCCCATGAGATTCGGTGGCGCCGAGCAGGGATGCTTCACGCTTCCTCCTCCGATCACTGGCTCTTCCTGCCGAGATCATCAATCGAGTCGCCACGAATCAGACGCCGGAAATATTCTAGAAGGACGTGCCAAATGCCAATCACCTGCAGCATCGCACCGTCCTTCCCGGATCCGACTCCAAGTGCCCGGCGACATCTCCGCGTGGGGGATTTCACGGCACGGCGTCGGTATCAGACACCCTCGTGGCATACTGGAAAATGCGAAGTGCGCACCGTATCTGCATCGGCGGTCGCGAGCGGCTTCATGATGGGTCGTTGTGGGCGCGCTGGGGGTCACTGTGGCGATGGTCCCGGGGAATGTGCGGGACTGTTGGAGGTGTGGAGAGTGTCGAGACCCGCGTGGATCCCGAGAGAGGGAAGTAGGTGCTTCGGAAAGTTTGTAGGAGCCATCGGCGGAAGGGCAATAACCATCTATGTATTAAGAACAATAAGTGCTCCACAAGACTCCACGATTAAAGTCAAGTTCACGCTTATGCAGCCTCCCGGCCCGATGCATCGATGCATCATGCACGCCCCCGAAACCGCAGGGAGTCTAGACTCCTCCGGGACACTGGGAGCCCGTGTCTGTGAATCCCTACACGTCCCTTTCCACGCTTTCGCCCGCCACCCCGGTCGCGATGTGATAAACAACCCTCGACGGGAACGACGGTACCCAATCCGCGAGACCGGACCCTTCGCCACTTTTCACCGGGCAAACGGGACCCCGGCGAAGAGATGGGGATCACGTCGCGACGGTCTTGTGCGTCGGATGCAAATGTATCCGCAGGGAAAGAAGGTGTTCGCCTCTCCGTATGTCGTCTTCACGCCTGGTCCCACCCCTCAAACATCACAGCCATGGGCAAGATATAGAATATTCACCACTCACCTCCCCCCCCCTCGCCCCCAGCAACCATGGTCCCACCGCAACAGCACATCCCCCCCGCCGCCAACATCCTCGGCACCCTCGGCACAGTCCTCTGGTACGTCCAGCTCGGGCCCCAGATCTGGCAGAACTGGCGCCGGCGGAGCACTGACGGCGTCCCGGCCGCCATGATGGTCCTCTGGGCCGCGTGCGGTCCGCCGTTCGGCGCGTACGCTGTCGTGCAGCGGTTCAATGTTCCTGTGCAGGTGCAGCCGCAGGTCTTCACGCTGCTGGCGGTCGTGGCGTGGGCGCAGACGCTGGTGTATGGGAGGGGGTGGGCGGGGTGGAGGGCGGGGGTGGCGGGGGTGGGGTTGGCGGCGTTTTTGGGGGGGGTGGAGGGGTTGTTGGTGGTTTTGGTGGAGGTTGGTGCTCCGGGTGGGGGGTTCTGTTGCGATGCGGGGAGCTGATGATGGTTGTGCAGATGGCGGGTCGACGGGAATTCACGTGGCCCCTTGTGTTCGTTGGGGTACTTGCTATCCTGTTGGACGTGGCGGGATTGGTACCCCTTTACGTTGACATGTGGCGTCGGCGAGGTCGCGTTGTGGGGATCAGTCAGTGGCCTCCCTTCCCCCCCCCCCCCACCTTTCTCCATTCTCTACTCTTCCCTCCTCCAGCGACCCTTCCGCATAGATCATCCCCCTAACCGGCCTGCGTAAAACAGACTTCATCTTCCTCACCATCGACTCCCTCGGCGCTCTCTTCTCGCTCGCATCCGTGGCCTGTCAGGATACATTCGACCCCCTCGGCGCCTCGTCCTACATTGCGATCCTCGCCGCCGAGGCCGTCGTCTTCCTTTCCCATCTGGTGTGGCTGGCTCGGGGTCGGGGTGTAAGAGGTGTGGCGACGTCCGCAGGTCCCGATTCTGGGGAATCCGTGGCCGCGTCTGCGGAGGGTGGCGCGGTGGAAGACGTCAAAGCGATGCCCGAGGGTTCGCGGATCCGCGTCGTGGTTGAGGAGGTGAAGGGATCCACGAGGGATAGCGAGGGTGGCGCCGCTGAGGACGGACATGTTTCTACAAACGTTTTGCAGAGTCCCGTATGAGAAAATTATCCCATGTCTTCAATCGTACTCGATACTAAATTCCCGCTGAATTTTCCTGATTGCTACACTGTGCGAATGCATCCATGGCCTTACTCACTCACTCCAACAAGAACGGCCCCAAGCGGTGGTACTACGTACTTACTCCCCCATCCTCGGTGTCGGGCGGCAGACTGTTCTACCGTCGTTGGGTCACGCAGTTTGAGGTCTGTGGGACACTTGTCTTTGGATATCCCAAGGTTATGGATCATCACCTGAGATTAGGGCGCGATCTCCTTGGCGGAGCCTGTGGATGAAGCTGTGAGAGGTTTAGAGCGATTTAGCTGGATGAAACGACGTTGCGAGGCTCGTGGATGATGTCGGTCGCTGAGCGCGAGCTTCGGTGGGGATATTGGGCACCTCGTTCATTCGAGGGGGCTAGCCTAGGTCTTGGTTGCTGGGGAAGTGGCTCACACTCACGAGGGTTTTTGCTAAGAGGGGGCAGTTGCGATTGCTATCGGTGCGCTCATTCATCTTACCTAACGACTGTAAACTGCTGATCAAGTCCACCTTCCACATTCGGCAACCTTTCACGATCGTTTCTTGGGAGTGTATTAAGTAGTGAGTATATATGTAGTACCCGATGGCGTAAAGATCACGGTTTTCGACATACCTGCGACAGCGACACACGTGCCCAATGAGAGCTCTACGTACCGAGAGTATGCCACGCAGGACTTCCGAGCTTTGCAACTCAAAGAAACGCCATCACCCACGTTCAGGGTCTGGGGAATGCTCAACGGCGATTTGGGGGTCAACAACAGCTTCGGCGGAATGCGGCGACATCAGTCCTTCAACTATGCATTGCTTCGTATTCATGCATCATTCAAACGATCAATGGCCCCCTTCAGCGGCAAACCACCATCTCAAACTCTTCGACTTGCATCAGAGTGCGTTCCTCTCTGCAAAGCATAACAGCCCTTCTTGACGACGTCGTTCTTCTTATTGCTGCTGTTCCATCGTCTATAAGGCAAGCTCGTAGTGACGGATTCACCCCACTACCATCGAGCGTGTCCAATTTTCCGCAAGAGCTCGTGCGCCGCTTGACTAAAGATGCTACACTCTCTTTCGAGTGTAAGGGCTGTCTACTTGCAAGGGCTGGTGCATTCAGGATCTAGGGCCTGAGCGCTGAGCGCCCACTTTTCAAATATTTTGCCTGAGAGGACTTCCCTGAGTTCCTCAGAAACTGGTCTATCTATCAGTAGCAATACATCAGTTGCTCAGTCACGCATGCCCAAGCCCCCGTCACACTTTCTGGACAGTCCTGGCTCACTCATGAATGACACGAAAAGGTAGGCTGCGAACACGGAGTCAAACTTTCTCGTCGTCTTTGGACCGACGGTATTATCAAGCTCGACTCCCGTCTGCATAGAGTCTGAAGTAGCTGATAAGAGAGAAGGTCGATTTCGCGGACGTTTACAGTATACCGTTCCTTGCGGTCAGTAAAGGTCATGGCAATGCGGCAGGATTGTCGGCGGTCTATAATGGCATTGAAATGTATATTCGTAAGCCAGACAGCACAGAGATCTCAGACGACGGAAATTCTGCGTCGATGGGTGGCGGCGTGTATCGGGTCTGGGTTCACATAAGCGCTATTAAGGTTGGTGCCCCAAACCAATGGCTTCTTAGGAATTATCAGCAAGTTGCTTTCGTACTACTCCTATAGCCAGTGATAATCTTCACTCTTCGATCTAGCCGCGGGCGCCGCATCTCCGTTGCTGCGAAAAACGAGACTGCACCTTACAGCCCACGCTGCGGACGCCGGAGTCACAGGCGCGCTGTGTCAGCCGGGTAGCACTGTATAGTTGTTCCTCGTTGGTATACAAATCTACGACATCAAAATCAATCGCGGCATTTACAACTTGTACAAGGAAATAATTGAACATTCCCTGCCATGAATTCGTCTATTGTTGAATTTGAGAGATACCCGCAGGAAGGAGCGAGGGTTGCTGTTGCTGATCCGGGTAGTACGGCGTATGCGCATTGTTGGGATCACCTACTGACGTACATCTTCTCTTCAGCGCGGGCGTGGACTTTTCTTGCAGGGCATGATCAAAGTTGCTACCCCCACTCTGACCTCCCAGCGAATCTGCCCTGGCTGCTGTAACAGATAATTATGGCCCCCAAGCTCGTGCCTTGTTTCATGGGGGCGACGCGCCAAGGCTTACACCCAATAGGTAGGCCAGTGACGCATCTACTAATGAGACGCCGGAGATGCTGTATTGGTGTGAACCGCGGAGATCGGATTCGGGGAGGCAGGGGGTTTAGGATGGATCGCGTAGGGCAAGAAAGTAGCTGGATGTGAACTACCATGGAAGTGAAATATCACCGCGTCCAAGAATCAGAGGCTGAAAGGAATGATGAGCTGCCCAGTAAAATCAGACGGTTTGTAGTCCTAACAATAGACGCGTTGCGTATTATTGGCTCCGATCGCGGCTGCCGGCTTCGGGGCGTTGCAGCCAAGAAATGGGGGCAATATGTTGTAGCCAAAGTAGGGAGTAAAGCGCGGACCCTTGGATGCTCTCACGGATAACAATCTCACGAGACAATTGCAAACAACAACAACATACATCATTCATTCATTCACTAAGATGCGTACTTCGCGTAGAGCTTCGGAAGAACGTAGGGTTTGTGAGTGCACCAACTCCCCTACTCACGCACATTTCCAGACGCAACTAAACGGCCCGAGTCCTTTTCGGCCCCTATCATGACAACGCATGATTATCTCTCGAATCCATGACACGCGTTTTCAACCGTGTTGCGAGATCGGGATTCGAAAGGAAGACAACATCCTATGTTCTAGATGGAGTCGATTTTGTTGCTTTGACATAGAACGGCAAGTCCTCCCTGATTCGCAACGCCGGAGTCGGGACGATCACACCCACAGCATTATTTCGGGTTGTCAAGTCCAAGGTTTCCTCAACCCCAAGAATTGCGACGGCGGGAACTTCGGTGGAATCCTTCATACTGGCTGAAATATGGTAGCATTTATCGAGGGAGTTTACACCAGGATAAACGTCATCCTTGGAACGAGGCGCGCTGAGGTATGGGTATCCGCCATCTCCGCCACGGGACGGCCTCGCATCTTTTGAGAATAGTAGCCAGGTACGGAGTGTGCTTCGTCAGACGCAGGGGAGCCTTACGCTGAAACTCTAGCCTCCCTACTAGGACGATTCGAGACTATTCTAGGCGAGAGGCTGCAAGACACCGGCAACACGAGACTCAATTCACGAAAATGGTTGCACTTGGGACGAAGCACACCAAATCGCTTCTGGAGATGATGTATGTTGTGCAGTGCGCGTTCAAATCGAAGGCTTCTACGGACTACCCGACCGGGTTTTCTGCAGGCGAAGTTTCTTGGGTTCCCCTTGCATCGTTGGAGCCTAAATCTGTGATGAATACTACCTGGCGGGGCGTTGATCAGCCCTGCCTTGCTTGAAGTCCTTCTGCGTGGCGCTAACGCAATAATGTGGACCAAAACGGTTTTGATTCGCCTCGAGAAGCTGAACCGCGATACCTCGACCGCATGGTGTTTACTACATGTAACCCACCGAATCAGTCTTAAAGCTGTATGTCTCCGATATTAAGTTCATGGGCTTTCGGGCGTCAAGCTATATGAGGAGGGATGTGTATATAACGATCAGCGACTTCCGCAATTTCGGCTTTCCGCTGAGTGCAAAGAGTTTCGCCCCATGAGACAATGAGGCTTCGACCGGCGAGCTGATGCTCCTGATGGAAAGCCAGAGGCTCCTCTAGGGAGCGATCAGAATACGGTGGTTTTCTCCCGACTGAAATCTTCCACCGGCACCTCGGACCCTTCACATCGAACTCCGTCAATCTACCAAATCTCGTGTGCCTCGCTAACAAATGGACAAGACGTACGATTCATTGAGAATGGCGGTCACAGTCTTAGTCAAGAGGTGATATACATGTGGAAGCCATGGGCGGGCTATCATGCCGCGTTCGCCTCAGCTTATTAAGGATTGGGCGAAGAAGGATTTTAGTCACGTGCAAGCCATCAGACGCAACGGCATCTGAAATATTTACCCGACAGGTGGGCCTTCTTCTTCGTATTCAGACCAGCCTCCTTCGAGCTGCATCCCGACGAGTTGAGCGTTTTGCATTCAGGGGGTCTGCATATCACAGTGGTCACACCGAGTCAATGACAACACACCCGACATCGTCCTAGAATACTGTTGCCCCTCTGTGTCGTGGGATCCTGCGCACCAATCAAGACGGTGCGACGGCTTCTTACTCTTGACTCCGAGGATCCACACCGGCCCTGATAAAACACCCGAATCTAGCCACTCGATAAGCTTCTCTTCTCGATTTCCTTCAACCTCACTATTCCCTAATTCAGGCACAAATCTGGTACTTCAGTTTCTATGGTTCCATCAGCATCAGCCCCCGCATCCACTTGAATCATGTCTCCTTGTGGTTCTCTCCGTCTGTGGGAGGAGAACCGCCAACGCCGCCACTTCCACGGTCCTGACGGGAGCATTCCTGCCAGGTGTGAACACTCTTCTACCATCAAAGCTCGACCAGCTCGTACCAAGACCTCCACGTCCTGGTCTCTTCGAGAATATCTCGCTTTCAGCCCCTTCGAGGATACCCTACGCTCGACGACGTCGAAACTACCAAGCAAGTCCTTTGGGCTGCGACTTTTGGCAGTCCTCCGTTCCTGTTGACTTTATTCCGACCAGCTAAGGCCAACCTCGAGTTTCTGTCGCTTGTTACACGCTCCCTACTTTGCGGTCTCTATCAAGGCTAACTTGTATCCGTTAACTGAAATATACTGGTACCTCGACTCGGTCAGATTGTCCACTCGCAACGTCTCATAATGTCTGAAACGATCGGCCAGGGTTCTACCCCGGCGATACCTTGCGCGTAAGTTGGATGCGGTATCTGCAGATTTGTCAACAACCCTCACTGACACTAAGAATTTAGTCTGAACAGGTGTTCGTCTCAGGATTATCAGGTGGAAAATCTCGCTACTCTTTCGCATGACGAATGCCAGAAAGAGTTCCAACACTGGGTTAAATATACATATGCCGCCTCACCAGTAACCTCGCTCGAGATTTCTCTAAAGGAACGCCTGACGTGTCCATTACTATGGTGCCGGATCAACTTCAAAGATCTCGCGTCGATGTTGTATCACGTCTCTTCCTGCCCTTGGCTTTCGGATGCATGGTACTGGTGTCCATTGTGCTCCCGTTCAGAACGATTCACCATAACTGAAGCTACATCAACGGCCACTCCCCATGCAGATGATCTAAGCAAAGAGAAAACGTTCAACGGCGCCGTAACTTTCTTCCAAGCCCTCGGTTGCAGAAAAGATGGCCGCTCCAGGTCGACCTCGATCGCCGCCCTCAGTCCTTCCTTTGAATTCTACAACAAACCTTGTCAGTTGGTGGATACATCGTACAATCAGAAAAGTTCTGCAGAGCTCGACAGCGGCAGAACACACGGGATTGGGGATGAAGTGCAGTGTGTTAGGCCCGCGTCCTCCACAACGAAGTATAACCAGTACTCCCCGTCGACCCGCCTGCTTGGAAAGCTTAGTATTGGGTATATAACCAGTCCTAGCTTAAACCCTGGCTCAAGCTCACCGCTAAAAACGTACGAATCTGAGGAGTACCCGCCTCAACAGGAGCCTGCTACCGCACAGATACAAATCAATGATCTCTGCGAGGTCGTGCGTGCCTTGGGCGAAGAGTGGATCCGAAGGCTTGTTACAAATACCGACATTACACCACCTTGCTCGGAAGCCTATACCCGTGCTTTGGTCGAAATAGGCTTCAGAGCGTTACGAAATTATTTCAAAGGCACGATCCCAAGCACATTTCAAGACGTCTTTGCGTTGATGCATGTGGCAGTAGCCTCGGCGTACATCATCCACAAAGATGATCACGTGTATTCCTGGGGTACATTTTTGTCTGAAGCTCACCAGTTGCACCATCTTTTGATCGACGAAACCGAAAAAGTCACTTTTGTGAAAGCCATAAGACGGCTTTGCCACCCCCAAGGAGATGCCACATCTTCACAGTCACCAAGCAATCCCACCAATGACACCTTCATCTCTACCGAGCGCGCACTACTCCTATACATGTTCAGCAGTCTTCCATCCTCAAGTGTGGACGCTGCTTTGCAAGAGCAAAATCCCGAAGGCCTCGACCCTTTGACGGAAAGCTACACAGAGACCAGCTCGTACGAGAGAATTCGAAGAAGCACGGTCATCAAGGCATGCACAAGCTTTCTTGATAGTACGTGGGCGTTCAATAGTCCTCATTAGTAAGCTGACCAGGTGTTTTCAACTTAGCTCTCGAGTACACAATCCTTGTGGAGGACAGCGCCAATCGTCATGCCGATGCCTCATGGTACGGTGAGCAACATGTGCATAACATCTTGACGATGGAAACAAAGAAGAACATTATTACCAAACGCCTCCAAGACTACGTGGGCTGGGAAGAATTTGGCGGTGAAGCCGTGGATATGAAAGTGAACGTGTGCGGCGGACTGCAGCGCAATGTCCGGGAACTCGAAGTGACGCTGATGTCGACGGCTAGAGTAAGTAACGCTACGACAGACCGCTGGCCACATTCATGCTAATTGCTCCTAGTCTTTTATTAAGCCGGGGGAGCCTCTCGCTAGATATCTGGATGTCGTGAATGGCCTTTGCGATGAAGCAATGCAAGAGATGGGAGAAAATTGGCGATATGGCTTCTACGCCATAGCTTTGAATACGGCCTTGATAACTTCTTTCCAACTCAACAACCGCCAGCGACATCTGTCCGCGAATTCTCAACGTGGGTCGCGCAGCAGATCCATCAGTGATACTCACATCAGAAGTCCTATGGGCACAACCACCTCGGACATGGCGCCCATCTACAATCATCCAGCATCGGCTGCTCACACGCTGCTTGCGCCCATTGTGGAACCCAGCGCTGACCTTTCCTATTGTCACCATCCGTCGTGTGGAGCGACATTCAAGGGCTCTTATCAGAGAGCAAACCTCGAGCGACACCTAAGGACGACCCTCCACCATAACCAGGGTGCTCAGCTCAAGTGCGAGATATGTTTGAAACACTTTACCCGTACGGACAACCTCCAGCACCACCTGCGAAAAATACACAAGGTCGATCCGCGTTTGAGGAGAAAGAATACTCGTTCTCGTCAGGAAAGTGGAGACATTGGGGACTAAATCCCATGGCTGATGTTCACCTTTCGCTTACTCGGCTCAAACCTCCATCTTTGATTGCTAAGGCTTCGATGTCTTTGGGATCATCTGCGACAGACGGACCGACAATGTTCGTGCGAGGTGCTGGACATTTCTATACACGTCTTTGCGTCAGGCTTATGTGATGTCTATAATCATTTCGGAAACAGCGCCACGCGACATTGTTGGCCTCGAGGCTTGAATATCCCGCAGTTTCGGACTCGTGCAATTGACTCATCTCCCTCCTTGCCGAATTTTCGATGCAGTGATCGCCTGTGCTTTCAGCCATCGAGTCCCTCATACCCCAAGAATGGCAAGACACCGACGGTGCAATCAATGCGTCTGGCGTGACTGCATATGCTCGAGATGTCCTTGTTCCCCAAACGGCGCGATGGTGATGGTTAGTGGCTTGGATGCAGGCGGTGGTAATACGGAGACGTGTCTTGGCTTGATGGAGAAGGGAAGGGAAGGGAAGGGAAGGGGGTCCGCTAAGTTATTGGGTGACGGAGATGATGGTGTGATGGCGTGAATGAGATGGGGGTGACTGGTGTTGGGCTGGGGGCTTGTACTCTTCGTAGGAAGTGGGTTGGAGTTGTGGGAAAAAGGGTTTTCAGGCTGGTGGGTGAAAAGTTTGTTTGGTTGCTCCTGGGCACGGTTTGGCTGTCATTATCGTAGAGAATTTTGAAAGTGATGGAAGATGAGCGAAACGAGACTCGTACAACTTCAAGCATAGATACCAATACCAGATCCGAGCCCGTCGTTATCTCCTGATGATAATCCACCCGGATCTCAACTGTTGGATGTTATTTGATATAGTAGTCTTTATCTCTGTTCGACGACTCGCATTGTCTTTCTTTCATCCATACTCAACCAAAAGCGAACCCAGAGAAGTTATCCAGGAAGGACCAGGTCACGAAGAGGATACGCTGGTGTAGGAAGTCAAGATACCGATGGGACAAAGGGGTGGAGATTAGGTATGGAGATCTTCGATGAGGACTCGATGGCGAGAACGATCGTTGGCTCGGGAACTCTAATTTTCTACCCGGTTCGCTGATATCGTTGCGGATGGCGATTGAGACGCTTTGATGGGTTCTACGCTGGGATACCAAGCACCAAAACATAGAGCGAACCCTTTCCCCTCCCCCTTCCACCCCCAAGTGCGATTCAAAAAGTCCAACATCCACCCCCGCCTCCCCTCCCGTTTCCCCACGCCTTCCCTTCCACCGTCTCGCCCCATCAGATTCCCGGGTACAGTGTCAAGAGGGTAGCGAAACGAAGACTGGAAAGCATACTGAATTCCATGGAGGAATTCCGGAGGTGTAAGACCTCGTGGGCGACACAGAATCGCTGCCGACAGAAAACGGGCATGGGATGATCTGGGCATATCTAATGTGTAGTTCTCCCGACGACGGGCGGGCGCCTGGTTGTCGTTGGAAATCCTTGGTTGCACGGCGGTTGGTGGAGTGGTGGATGGATGGGTTTGAGCGGTTGGGGTGTGTGAGGTGGGGTTGTGCTGGGTGGTGAGGGGGGGGGTGGGTTTGGGGGGGAGCGGGGGGGTTGGTGGGGTTCGGGGGTGGATGGAGAGGTTGTGGGTGGGGGGTTGGTGAGAGGGGTTGGTGGGAGGGGGTCGGAGAGGAGAGGGTTTTGAGGGAGATGTGTTACTGATGAATGAGGAGTTTTGTCTTGGATGATGTAATTATCGAGTATAGAAATTATTGATATAGCAATCGACCTATCCTTGATAAAATTTCCGAATCCATCGACTCCTCCTCCTTCCCCCTCAAAATAACCACACAACACCATCCACCCAATCAAACCCAACCCCACATCTCACACACCATGACGCTCGACTTTTCTCCCAATTCCCACTTTTCTCCCGGCAACGATCACACTCTAGCCTCCTCAAGACCTCACGCTCGATCGTTCCACCGCATCGCCTGCCCTCTCTATGCGTATCTTTTTCGCCACTTCTCTCGTACAAGAGAAAGAAAGGTTTGCGTCTACGGATCTGGCTTGGTTGACGACGGGTGCGTTGGGGGGGTTGGCGGGGGAGAAGTTGAGTTGGGCGGTGGGGTTGTGGGTGGATGGATGGATGGTGTAGTGGCGGAGTCGGGGTGGTGAGAGGGATAAGTTGGCTTGAGGTGGAGATCGGGGCTGGGGTTAGGGTCGCTAGTATGCATGTCAACACGTGACCTGCACCTTGGAGTTCCTGTATTGCTGGATTGGGTTGGGTTGAGATTTTTCTTCCTTTTTACTTATATTTTGTGCATTTCTTTTCTGCTAGAGAGTGAGGGCGTTGGGAGGAGACTATCTCTGCGGACTAGCTGGCTGGAACGATGTTGGATGAGATTGAATACTGGCTTTAGATATGTGTTCCGGGCGCGGGTGATGCCGAAACGGGAGTCGCGATGTTTGAGATCTGGAATGATGCATATGCTGGAACCGCTGCCTGGAGAGGGCGGTCGGATTCTGTGTTTTTGATCAGGGGTATGAGATGTTATATGGACTTTTCGTATTATACATTATTCTGCTATTAATACAATCAGACCTGAAGAGAAGGTCGCAAAGTGCGCATCGACGATGAAAAGCCATGGCAGTACGACAGAAAATGAGAGCCCAACCACATCCCGCAGGGACGCAGCATCAAGCCCCATGAAGACAGAAACTACGAGGGATCTCTTTCAAGCCCAGCAACGCCATGTACCCTCTCACGATCCCTCCCGACTCAGTCCTAATCTCAACCGCCCCACTCGCGCCATCTTGTTCAAGACCAACGTTTCCATCCTCAGCACTGATTCCCTGTAAAGCGTCTGAGTCGACCAATCATACGAGCAGAGCAACGCTCGTTGCATGCCACCTTCTTCGCCGCACAAAACCACCGCAACAGGCGGTCTGACGGCCGAGAACAAAGTTACGGTCAAGGTATTAGTATCGACGAGGGTGAAGATCCTTTCCGCTCCCATTTCAGCGTTGATGGCTCGTTCGACTTTTTCGGCCGTCTCTGGTTTACTGGTTGGATCCTTACCGATGCATTCGCCATATTCGTTCGGTTCATGTACGGAGAGCGGACTTCCGTTCGTGCTCCATTTGAGATGGCCCTGGTCAGCGCCGAAGATGTGCCGCTCGATGGTCGAAAGGTCCATGTAGCCTTCGAAGCCGAAGAACCAGGCCTGGACGCCCCAGATCTTGCCCGTGTAGAGGATCCGGATGATGTAGGGAGCGACGAGGATGAAACATAGAGCGACAATGAGAAGTATCGCACCAATCGTGATATTCGCTCCACCGCCGCCATTTCCTGCACTTTGGATTGAGAGTCCACTGGCGAGCAGTGATATGCCGATAATGAATAGGTACGAGGCGGACCGGAAAGCGTAACGGAAGAAGAGTCGCCGCCAGCTATCTCGCGTAAGCTTGGCTACGGGGGCGAATCCTTTCCAGCGGATCGCAGCGGCATAGGCGCCATCTATGATCACGGTGTCTTTGTCCGCGATCCCGCAGACCTGCGTTGATGGAATCACATCCCAGAGGGAAACGCCCCATTGATCTTCTATATCGTACCAGGGCTGACTCAGCGTCCTCGGAAGGATACAGATAAGGCGCTCGAGCAGGAGATCATTATCATTGGCAAGAGAGAGGCGCGCGAACGCTTGGAAAGCAGTGTCGGTCCTGACGACCATGGGTCTCCGCCTCAGGAGTCCCATCAAAGCATAGGCCATATCGCCTTTGAGGTAGAATCCTTTTTGCCGATTGTGTAAGCATCGCAGGGCAATTGTGACAAGTTCCAAGGAGCTGAGGATCAAGTTGCCTTCGTAATGATCGATCAATTCCCGCGAGATAGAGGCATCTCCCCAGAGAGTGGCAAAATTTCGCTTGTAGATTACCATCGGCCTGTCAAGTTCCGCGGTACGAGCGTATACATGAATGGTGCTGTTGTTCGGGATCAACAGGACCTCGGGCAGCGTCCAGACCCTTGTGCCCCATTGACGAAGCGCCGCCACATCGTCAGCGGGATCCTGTTGGTCAGTTGAGTTGGAAACTGCGATTGTCAGACTACGGGCGCCACGGACGACGTCGCTGATACGCCACACATTGTCTTCTCGTTCTTCGTCGGAACTTCCTAAGCAGGAGCATCCGACCCAATACGCCTGGACACCGGCAGCTCGGGCAGCGTGTTCACCGACAACGTGAAGAAACAGCTGCTCTTCTTCCGTTTTGAATTGTTCCGAGGTGTACGAGACCAGTATGTATGTCGCTTCACTACCGTGCTCCTCTTTCCATTGCGAGACCTTGCGCTTCTCTACACCAGACTCCTTTTTGAGAAAGCAGAGGTACATCGGTTCGACCGGCCGTTCCATAATGGGATTGAGTGCGCTCGTCGTCGCCTGACTTCGTTGGGGTTGTGAAGCAGCCGAAGGTTGCAAGAGACCGTGCGACTGATTTGACGTTTCTATTCTACGTTCTTGTGGGTTCTTCGCATGATATGGGTATCCCCAGAACTTGTATGGAAAGGGATCGTATTTACCTCCGTTGCGAACTTCTCCAGAAGCTTGCACGGGATAAAACATCTGGCAAGTCAGCAAGCGGTAGTACCCTATGCTCAGTTGAACTCACGAGCAACAGTATAGCAGCACACGAAGGGATCCATTTCAAGCCCATCATGGCAAGGTCTTCACCCTTGACTTCTGAATCATCGGTAGGCAAGGAACGAAGGACCCAATCTGCTACTTGAAGTATCAAGGGGCTCTGATTACGAATGAAAGTCCGCCTCCAAGTACTATTTGGATTAGCATCATAGATCGCCTGTGTGCTCTGTACGAATAACTTTGCAAGATGGCCGTCGTATGGACTCAAATAGTAGTCATCGGATGGGAAGTACTTCGCCCGTTGCATCAAGTCACGGTGGTGCTGATCATCACCCTGACGAGTGATGCCAGGCAATTGGTATGCATTAGGCCATTTGGCTCTCCATTGCGTTCTTGGGTGAAGGGCGTTCATATATCCTTGTTCAATAGGCGTTCGATACTAAACACACACATCAACTCAGGGTACTCTCCATCATCCCTAGTTCCGACCTACATAGACGTGTGCTTCAATCGCTCCCGATTTGGGACTGGCTTCATTGTTCACCTACGCCTTTCATTACTTCCTTGCTTCATCAAGAAGTCGTGCACGCGGCGGAATATGGATTTTCTTTTCTTAGGTGGGAGATGCCCTACCGGCCATGTTTGAGGTGGTCCGTATGAGGGTGCACGAGTATACGGAGCTCCCGGAGAGCCTTGAGGTTGGATGCTCGTCATGGGATAATTCCCCTGAGGACATTAGCTCAATCCATGTAGCAGAATTGGCGATCGCGTACCTGGGTCGATAAGCCGGCGTGAGACCGTTGAGGTAATTGCTGAGGTTGACTAGGGTATGAAGGATTTTGTCCATTTTGAGCATGAAAGTATTGTTCAGAGTGCGTGCTCTGCGGTGATTGAGAAGTCTGGTACGTGCTGTTGTACCCAGATGGCAGAGAAGGTGGCATATTGGTCGGATGCGGGCTAGAGCCATAGTGCGCTGGCTGTGTTCCCGCCTGCCACATTCGGACCCCGCCATGCGAAGCAACAGAGTCATTAGGCTCAGCGCTATTTGCGGCAGGAGGAGACGATCTTGAGGTCTGTTGCATACGTGCCAGGCGAAGACGAACCTCATTTGGGTCCATGTCCCCGCCGTGTGGAGGATTCCCCGTAGTATGCACATTTGGGCTATCCACAGACTGGGCGGAAGACACCGAGGTAGGCTGCGCGCTCGCCAGACGAAGCCGAACTTCGTTGGGATCCATATCACCACCGTGAGGAGCCGGCGATGGAGCAGGAGAGTTATGAGGTGCTTGTGATGACATGTCTAGCGTTTGACAAAATCTTTGAAGCGGCTGAAGGACTATCGGAAATCTATTAGCTGGTGTATAGCACAGGAGATGCTACTAGCCTAGAACGAACTGCTGTTGGTGAGAGCAGCGCTTCGAGAAGACTCGAGGTTTACCAAAGGTTGATACCCCTAGGGAGACTGGGTGAAATAGAGTAGGAAGAACCACGTCCACTATCTGTAAGAAAGCGTTGCCTATATGATACGGAACTCTTCACAATCAGATCGTGGGCCACGTAAAAACCCAGCGAGGAATCGTATGCACTATAAGAAGGAAAGAGAACAGAGAAGAGGGGAGAAGGGATCTTGCGAGGCTTTATCATGCGCGTTAGGCTGATCACTCGATTTGTGCGCTTTGGCCACCACGGTGTGCCAGGGGTGGCTGGCTATTGGGATGTCAGCAAGTCTGAATCAAGAACATGCTGCTGCTACGACCGACCATACGGAGGTTGACACCGAAAGGGTTGCACCCGCCGAGAATGCTAAGACACCCAGCCCTCTACCTTACTGGACCCTATTCTTGGCGGGTGCAGGACTTTCGGTGTCAAGCTCCATACCCATGTTGCGGCTTTTCGTAATACAAATTTGGAAAGATGCTTGCAAAGTGTATAATGATTAAAGTGTATAATGATTGGAAGCGTGGGAACGTGTCAGTACTCCATACACAGGGATATAGTTCCTGATGGATGAATTACTGCAAACGCAAGGGAGAGCCCAAACAGGATGGTTGGAGACATAGCAACACAATCAAGTCGAACACGCTCTTCTACTTTTATCTTTTTGAGCCGCGTCGACGATCAAGGAGGCTCAGGATTTGCATAGGTGAGCTGTAGGGAGTATAGCTATGTACTCTAGTGTGGTAGTGTGGTGGTCGGGGACTCCGGGTCGGACAGTTGGGGGCGGCTTAGGTGCAGGTCTTGGCAATTCTTGGCACTTCTTGGCAATTCTTGGCGCGGCTCAGCCTGAAGGACCCTCGGACCCTGGAGCTGGGAGCCTCTTCTTTTGCGAACGTACTTTCGCGAAGCATCTATGTTGTGTATTTGTATCAGTCGAGCCCACATTATCGATGCAGGGCATGAATCACACCGACCTATGTTGTAAAGCAATGTCTTCAGCGACATTGCTTTCGAGATACCGCTGTTTCATCCCAGACCTCGAATGCCTACCTTTCACTGCCATCATCATTTGATAAATCAAAATCCTAAGAATAGTTGCCTCCGGCAAATCCCGCCTGCTCCAGCTGAAGTTATTTGAGGTGAAAGCCATCATCATGCCATGTGTAAATTGGCTGCACGAATCTTTCTGATTGGTGGACATCTCTTTGGGGGCAAAAAGCCACGTCCCAATCCGTGTTCTGATATGCGATTCTCAATGCGCCTTGCTTATATAAAAAGCCCACACCGCCTCCCGCTCGCTCGAAGCTGTCGTTACTTCGAAAATGCCTCGCCCCTTAGCCTTGCGTCCCTGTGCTTCCTAAATCTCTACAAATCTTTACGAGTCGTCGAGTCTTCTACGGCTCTTCACCATGGCGGCCTTCTACCACGATAGTAGTCGAAGAAACGTCTTTGCTGGACGCGCCGGAGTTCTCAGTGCGCCCGAGATGTGTCGGATTGATCTACTTGAATGGTCTCCAGGTATTGGCTAATTTCGGTATCATGATCGACCTCCGTAAAATACGGTCCCTTCCCTGTGCTTACGTACATTAGGGGATGCTATTACGACACAGCCATTGGTCAAAACTAATGCGCAAGCTTTGCGTTCTAGAGATCAGCCATGCATACAAGTCATGTACGATCAGCCCTTCCGACCCGCTGCACTGCTGATGAGTTTCCTATTCAAGCTTTGCGCCTTTGGACATTGCCCACCACAGTTCCGGAGCTGGCATTCAAGCGCTATTTGATCATTTTTCCATCCCGTCCGACTTTGTGTCCCAGCGTTTAGAGTCAGTGACACATTCTTTCAACGCCACTTACGATGGGTCAAGCTACTGTACGCCGAACCACTGCCTGTATCCTTGGTCTGTACTGATTGTGTGTACTAGGTTCCTGGTTCCATTTCCTTTGTAAAAATGTGACAGTCGACAGCGTCCCTGGTCAACCGTCGAGGATCGCTGATCCGCGTGGAAATGTTCTCAGTCAAGGGGACTGGACGTGGATTCGCACGAGTGTATTTATGAGATGGAGTGATTGTTACGACAAGAAAAAGGGTTCTGTAACTCTAATAATCTTCAGCGCTTCCCCAGAATTGAGAGATCGGTTCCAACGCTTGTGGGGTACCGAGCTATCAGGAATACTGAGAGACCCTTTCTGCCTCTTTGTGATCTATTTGGACGAATTATGGCTACAAGCTCAGGGCATCGTCAAGATTGTCGGAGACCAGTTCAGCAAGATGGAGCGCGTAAGTGAACCTGAAGGACAACGTAAAACATCTAGAGATGGGTGACCAATGACACGGATTTCCAGACCGCCCTCGACCTCGCCGACTTCACGACAGCGACAAAGGGCTACGATGGCCATCACGATTTCGTTGGGCTCCACAACATGGCGAAGCATATAATCTATCTCAAAGAGGGTTCCGACGCCGCCCTGTTGACGGCAACTCACCTGCAGGAATTTCATCGAGAGCTTCTGAAGCAGCCCCCTCGAGGCCAAGATGCCATGCCTACGATGCGCCTGACTAGCCAAATGCTTGCACAGAAAGCTGTGCAATTCGAAGTATGGAAATTGCGCATGACCAGCTTGGAACAGCGGATGCAGAACATTATCAACCTCGTATGGAAAGCTGAGCTCTTAGTTGTCCAACTTGATGCTGACTTCGTTTCAGTCCTTCAACCTGGTTACTCAGCATGACAGCCACATCATGAAGAACGACAGCAGATCCATGAGAGCCATCGCGGATGTTACCATAGCATTCCTTCCTCTAGCCACTATTGCGGTATGCAGTTACTCCTTCCTGACATTCTAGACGACACTTATAAAATGTGCAGGCAGTCTTTGGCTCCCAATTCTTCAACTTTGATGCTCAAAGAAGGAAGATCCTAGTCGCGCATAACTTTTGGATCTTTTGGACCCTATTCGGGCCTCTTTGCCTTGTGGTTTGGTTTCTGTATTACTACCTTTGCTACTTCCGAGGTTCAAGACAGGATCGTCTACCCAAGTCCTTGAAGTTGAAACGTTTTGTATCCTCCTGATTTACCTGCTAGGGGCAAATTCATAAAGCACTACTGTTTCCTACTTTGACATACGAATCAGTGAGAGAAGGTAGCAGAATCCATGTATAGGAGAGTGTATCATCTGAGTGAAGTCTTATAAAATAGTACAGTTCAGGCGCATTGCCGGAGGAACGTGACAATTGTAGTATAACTTCCCCTAGTCAATCCCGTTAAGTGAAGAGGTGAAGTCGTTCCAATTGATGTTTGGTGTGATTGAAAGCCTTTCAAACAGGGGAGATACGGGGATGGTTGAATGTCTTGAGTCTCTGTCTTGGATCTCTTGAAGCCAGCAGAGGGGGTATCCTCACAACTTCCCCGCAACTGAAAACTGTAGACGGCGTACTTCATCCTTTGCCTGCTGGTATTCGCATTGATATGAGGTCTCTTCTGCAATCAGGCCGTCATATGAGGTAGCAGCATTTACCCCCAAGTCTTGTTGTTGACGCAACTTGTTCAGGTGATCAAACATCTGCTCGAATTCTCACGAGGCCGATTGCGCCATCTGTTTGGCCATAACTATATCCCACGGTGTCATCACATTCTCTATTGCCGTCGAAGCGCCGTGTACCGGTATGGAGACCTGTCTATGCCGTGTATCTTCGAGCAGGGTACCCGATTGATCCGGCAGCGTTGAGTACGTTTGTAACGTCCCTTTGCGATCAATGGGCGTGGAGCAGTAGTGCACAAGGAAGAGACGCTCCCAAGGATAGGGTGTTCTGATTTCGATGCCGAGCAGTGAGGGGTTGCATAGACTCAGCGTATGCTTGGTCCACTGGCTAAGGACTAAAGGCAGTGATGATGAGAGGGTTTAAGCGCTACGTTATGGGAATCAATGAAGATTGTGTGGACAACTAGAGAGAGAAGCTACCTAGGTGTAAGAAGTGCAACATATATAAGTAGGTAGCCAAGAGCGGTCGAAGGTCTTGGCACACGTGAGTGCCAAGACTTGTGACCGGTCAAGGATCTTGGCTGTTGGCAATGCCAAGAATGTCGACCGCCTTTGGTCTTGCTTGTCAGTCAATCAGCTCTTGTGTAGGCCTTGGATAGGCTTTCTGTTGTAACAGTTTGTGACATAATCTGAGAGCAGGAGTTGGAAGGTGAAGCCCTAGGTATACATGACAGCAGAGAACGGGGCAGGAGTTAAATTTCACCCTGGAGGAGATCTAGATAGTTCGCTCATACATGCTGAGACAACCATCTCCATTCGCCCAAGTCAGTGCAGTCTCGAGGATTCAACTGGCAGCGTATGTCATGTTGTAGTCCGATTTAGATACCATGTGGCGGCTACAAACTTCGAGTCTAAGGTACTCGTGCCGCCCCGGGTCGAACGCTAATGTAGGAACATGGTACCAAAGTCAAATTATCATAGACGATCAGGGGGCAGCTTGCAGGATCCGTTTATAACAAAGTTTTCAAGGAACATACTTTGATTCACATTTGGCCTTTTCCTTTCATCCAAGATATGACAGCATGACAACAAACGGTGTCAGCACACTGAAAATCGATCGTTCAAGCGATTGCCACAACACTTCGAGTTGGGCGTCGCCGCCGTGGATACCCATCTTTGAGTAACGGTAACAGAGGTCGCTTGAGTCACGGTAAAAAAGGTTGATCAAGTCACGGTCTTTGGTTCATTGATCGATGCTTAATTCTGTCGAAAGGGTTTTGTCGAGAAAGCTAAGAAAGAAGAATATACCGAAGGAGAAGAGCTGCTAAGTTTCATTTGTGACAGCGATCTAGTAACAGAAATGTAATCGTCAACGTGAAAAAGGCTCTGTACGTAGTTGAGCTTCAGATTCCCGTTGCTGGGATCAATGTTTTCTTCATCCACGCAGTGATGAGGGTCTTTGCCGGAAGCCCTACACTTGTGCCCGAGTATGGCATCAACGAGCGGCCTTATTCGCCCCGGGTCCAAATTGGCGGCTGTGAGGTAATGGGGGAAGAAACAGATGCCACCTTGTGGATTGTTGACGGTGAGACCGATGCCGCCGCTGATGTCATCAATCCTCAGACCGGCGTTGAATGTGATGATTTGACGTTGTGAAAGACAAATCACATGGTCACCGGAGGCATAGGTGGGGCTGCTGGATTTGGGAGAAACGTAGGTAACGTCGATCTCCATGCCTACTCGCCTTTCAAATTTCCCAGATCGATGGCGACCTAGTGGTCTCATATGTTCCCGGAACTTCCATCGTGACTGACGATAGGTGTATTCCTTTGCTGAAGTACTTGCTCAACAACGCAAAGTCAGCATTGGTAGCGTCAGGAGCTTCGAGATTTAGGATGTAGATCCCAAGGGCACATAGACGACACTAGTACCATGCTTCCAATAAGTCATGCTGATAGATACGGAACGCACATGGAAAACAACTCTGTTGGAAATGCTGCAGCACCTGTGTTGTAGCTACTCCGCACGGTGGCAAATGAGGTGGCGAACAGGGCTATGTATGTACTTAGCTTTCACACCATCCTTCATAGATAATCGATCAATCCTCCCATCATTCTTAATAAACTCTTCCCTCGTCTTTCTTAGAACCTGTTTCACACCCCGATCCCTCCCAGATTGTTTATGAAGGCTCCGACTGCGTGTCTCTTTTGGGTTTTAGTGATTTCTTGAGGAAGACAATTTTACCAGGACTACACCGCATTCGACCAGCGATCCCGTCACCCCGTGGCAGGCGACTGGTCTGGTAAGTAGCCAAAGACTCCACAGAGCGGATCGAGATTGAAACCTGCATGCTGGCAATACTTTAGTCCAGAGCAAGTTTGATCGAGCAGCGAGCTCATAACCAGGCCTAGGACTTCAGACAGCCAAAAGGAAGATGTCACAACAGTACTCTACACGAAGTTGCAAGCCAATGCATTTCTCCTTACGCCGTCAATGCGGAAGGGTCCGCGAAGGGTGGCGAGGTCCGGAGATCCGTTCGCAAGGTCGCTCGCTGTAGCTGACATTTTAGAATCTCAATCGCCCGTTGACCTGATTATTAATGGGCAGAAGATCAGACAGAAGATCAAACAGAATATCAAACAAGGGATACGAGACCTGGAACAGTTCTCAAGGGCGCAGCTGATTCAGATTTTAGCTGCAGCCTGCACGCTGAGAACCGACCGCCCAACCAGCATTCACAGCTTTCAGTAACTGGGGAGTGTCAGCCTGTCAGGGCTAGGGACATATACGTGCATATTAGTGATAAGATTGCAGATATCGAGAAGCTTCCATTTGGTGGCCCTGTGGTACCAGCCAGATGAACACTAGTTTCCGAAGACTTTGACGCGGGGCCGTCCGGGGCTTATCTAGGGCCCCTCCGGCCCCAACTTCCAGGTACTCGTACTTTTGCAGTACAGGGGAACTTTCAATGCTCCCCCGGGCTCTCTTGAGCGCTGAAGGAACGCTCTAATTCCATGATGTTCATGAAACATTGTGTGTGTCCCAATACGCAAATATCCTGTATGAATGGACGGTGAGACGTGCACTTTGATTAACACTGCTGGAGGCTTCTCCCTTCTTCTCACAAGGGCTCCACGCAGAGCCAGCAGAGCCAGGTAAGATCTTGGGAGATCTTCGGAGATTCCAGCCCACCTGCTCGATTCGTAAAATCCAATATGCAATAAGCATGCAGGGGATGTATGGAACGGGTAACAGATCGTCGCCTGATAATGTTCTATTCATCTAGGTACGCAATCTGAAAGCCTTGCAGGGACAATGAAGCAGTGCGTGCCGTGAAAGAATATTTTGAATATTGATGCGCAGTTCAAGGTCTATACGATACAGGTCGGTCCGGGTCGGAGAATATGGCACGGCAGTAAGTAGGTCCATAGCGATGACAGCGATGTCAGTGGTGAGAAGAATATCTCAAGGCTGGAAGGTGATGGACTTTGATGATCCATCTCTCGACCACAAACATTTTGCGCTTATGCAACAATGGCGCCAATCTTACTTGCTCTAGTCTTTTCGGACGTCTTCGCCCTGCAGATGTCCGTCGATTTTGGACACCCAGGTCCTATGGTGGTTGCGGAACTCGCTTTCATTGGTTCCACGAGCAGGCTGAGGACCCCACGCCGTTCTCTCCCACCTCTAGAGGCTGCACAGCCTTGCGGTTGAAGGCTGTGTATGTGAACTACTCAATCAATGCATTGTCCAAAGAGTGGCTATGTTGATCGTTATAGCTATATGTATTCCCATTTCCCTTGCCTCCTTTATGAAGCTTTGTTCTCGTTCACCATCTGAAAAAAAAAATCGTTGTCTGAATCGCTGCAGCATCCGTGCCTCACGTCCTGGGACCTACCCCCACAATGTTTCCCACACTAT
This sequence comes from Platismatia glauca, assembly GCA_963556305.1. Classification (NCBI taxonomy): domain Eukaryota; kingdom Fungi; phylum Ascomycota; class Lecanoromycetes; order Lecanorales; family Parmeliaceae; genus Platismatia; species Platismatia glauca. Next base: position 301,191 of record OY745781.1, on the reverse strand, counting down.
CAGCCTTCCAGGGAAGCCTTACGGGCTCGAAACCCCGCAGTGTGAAGCCATCGGGACGGACGAAAAGTCTTGACAGGTTTCTTGGCAAATGACGAGGATGAGATATTCTGGGAACGATGCAGCAACCCTATTGGTAGGTCCAGGCCTGGAAGATACTCAGAGGCGCATTCTAAATGTTCCTCGTCCAGCATTGATCCTTCTAATCTGGTCAGAGACGTCGTACGCGTCCTTCGCCAAGTCCAACCCAATTCTAGTGGCTTGTGTCGCATCTTTGGTTCACCTCCTTCTGGACATGCAACGTCGTCGGATGAGGAAGACGGCAATACATCAAAGACGTGCGTGTCTCCCTGTCCTCCGTGTTCCAAGACAGAACTCCACCAACACTGGTGACAACACATCAAAGAAAGAGCCTAGCTTGGTAGCCTCATCTGATGCCTGCGCTACTGGCGCTCCTATTGAAGGGTTACCACCTCTTGCCGCCCGCATCGAACAAGAGTCTAGGGACATACCAACAATGGATGGGACACACCTAGCTGGTAATGATGATGAGAAGGACCTTCGGACCTTCTCGGGAATCACAAGATGCTGCCTTTCTTTTTGGCCTGGAGTAAGCTTGCTTTTACCCGCAAGTAGCAACACGGGGGGATCTAGCCATGCATGACCCTTTAGCGGCAGTCCTCCAACCAGAATAACCTGAATCTAGTCCCTCCAACCGTCTTTTTCGGATGCTATCCTTCGATTCGCCAATCGGAGCGGCGACCTGAGTGTGCTAGGGTTATAGAGTCCTCTCGAAACCCCTGCATCTCAACACGAGTTCCTTGAATTGCGACGGCAGGATGATCAATCGAGTCCGCCCAACCCACGGAAACACATAGTCCTTCCATAGCGCACGCCGCGTGCCCACTACAATTCAAATATGGGCTGGCCTTGATTTCCTTACTCCAACTCCAGCTCGCGGGCTCGTCACTAACCCAGAGATATATTTTTCTCTAAAGACCGCTGTGAATCGACGACAGTGTAGTCCAATCCTGAAACCAACTGGCTCCTACTACCACAATTCGCCATGTATACAGATCCGGCCCATCTCCCTACTCAGAGAGTACCTTGCGCGTGAGTAAAGCAATACCATAAAGTTGCGAAGTTCTCTGACGCGGCAACAAACAGACTGCAGCATTACCTTTACCAAATGGACCCTAAGGCAATCAGCCATACTCTCTCACGACGCGAGCGTCAGATGGCTTTTCAGCATTGGGTAGCATACATACGTGGTAGTGATTGTGGTCACCCATCAGAAGTCACTTCGAAGGAGCACCTGATGTGCCCGTTGCTCTGGTGTCGTGAGAGTTTTGACAACTTGGCTTCGACTTTACAGCACGTCTCTGAGTGTCCCTGGCTTTCCAATACTTGGTACTGGTGCCCATACTGTTGTCGTCCCGAGAGCTTCATGGCCTCCGAGGATCCCTACATATATACAACACGATTCAAGCTTCAAAGGAAGGACTCAAAAATGAGGCGAGCCGTCACATTCTTCAAGCACCTGGGTCTGAAAAGCTGCTCACGGCACAAGAGGTCTGGATCATCATCATGGGTGCCTGGAACAGAGTCTCACGATACGTGGTTAGCCAAAAGAATGCGATTCGAGATGGAAGATACATCCCCTGACACTTCATCTCCCATGGAACTTGCAGCCACCAGCAGCGAAACCCCTGGTCGTCAATCCAAGATCGTGAAACAGTCGAAAACGGTATACGAGATGGAGGGAGCCACGATCTATGCCTTGGGGAACTATGACGACCCGCCACACTATACCCTGGAGGCAGGTACGGCGACCGAGCCTGGTGAGCTGGGTGTTGATAATCTTGTGGGGGCACCGCGCGCCGCTGACAACACTGGAGACAACCACGACTCCATGCCAGGCATCGGTGCTCTGTTCGAAGGCGCCAACCGTGATGTAGAAACAGGGGAGGAGATGCTCGTGTCTCCTGTCTCAGCGAGCCAGGCCCCAGTCGTCTGCCGGACCACTGGAGAGTATACGTCGTTTGATGCTGAGTCCGGTTTGGTCAGTCCAACGGACAGCAACTCCCCTACAGTACCGTTGTCTGAACTCGCCGAAGACAATTGGCGTCAGATCGAGGTCATTCCGGCCCTTGACGGCAGCCCTTGTGATGCTGCGACATTGTCAACACAGTCGCAGGTCGACGAGCTTCGCGAGATGGTGCGTCTCTTGAATGAGGAATGGGTGCGGAGATGCCAACCATACCCAGACCTTGTACTGCGTGCTTCAGCGTGGTCCCCACGATCTTTATTTGAGACGGGTGCCCAAGCCTTACAGCACGTCTTCCGGGGTGTTCTTCCAGAGACTTTCGACGCCGTCGTGGCCCTAGCGCATGTCGCTTGCGCTACTGCGTACATGCACGGTGACGATCGGTCGCACTGCTGGAACGAATTTTTCCGAGACATGCTCAAATGGCAACGTTTGATGCCGAATAAAAGCGATGAACAGTTGTTCGTTCGTTTCGTGAACCTGCTGTTAAGGCCCCAGGGTACATCAGCACACTTATCCTGTGGTAATTACTTCCTTGATGAGACAAGTGGAACGCTTGTGCCATTGCGAAGGCCTGCCGTCGGCGTCGACCCTTCATCATCTACTGAGACTGATGGCCTGCAACCACGACGATGGCACACAATGCCAGCTTCGACCCCAATCTTGAACTCGCTCAAGGACGGGGCGGTCCTCCAAGAGTGCTTGAGGTTCCTTGATGGTAAGCCGACACATCAACATCCACTCAGCATAGCCTAGCCTAACTCTTCTTTATAGGAATCGAATACGCCGCGATCATGGAAAGAAGCAAACACTATCCCACTCATCTGGCTTGGTACGCTCAAAACCATGTCACAAACATTGAAGAACTGTTGAAGACCATCATCCGTCCGCTCCAAAGCTATGACGGTATCGAAGCCCTTCACGGTAGTGTCAATCACACCGCAACAGAATTACGAAATGGGTCACTACGTAGTGTTCGCGAGGTCGAAGTCTCGCTGACTTCCAATGGCAAGGTCCGCACTCAATCAATCATGTCCTCCAAAGCTCCGCTGACCAATCCTAGTCATCGTGCCTGTCCTCACAGGTCTATGCGAGATACATCGACGCTGTTACTTCTATCTGTGATCGTGTCCTGCACGAAGCAGGCCCAAATTGGCGCGATCGATATTATGCCACACATTTAGACCTGGTCTTAGCCTCAGATGTAGAGATGAAAAATCGCCAGCGACGCGAGCAGATTCCACCTCGTCACCAGAGCAAGACCGAGAACACTGCAGTGCCTGACGGGAAGCCGATGCTGGCTGGAGGCGCTTCAATGCCCCTGTTCACCGAAACTCGGACGCCAATCGGCTCGTTACCATCCACCACCGCATCTCCCACCCATACCCATGGATTCTCGCCCGCGACTCAGCCCAGCTCAACCACGTCACCCGTGTCGTCCTTCTCGGCAGCGTCGCCTTCTACTTCAAGCACCGACGTCGCACGCTGCCCGCTCTGCCCGGCGGTCTTCACCGGCTCTGCGCGCGACCGTACCTCGAACCTGAAACGACACATGCGGACCACCCGCAACCATGGGAACGCCGTGGGGCTATCGTGCACAGTGCCCGGATGCGATGCCATTTTGAGCCGTTCGGATAACTTGGGCAAGCATATGAGGACGGTACACCAAGGTCAAGGAGATGTGGGTATGATCTTGAGTCGACAGGACGCTAAGAAGAGGAGGCGAGATATCGAGGGTGTGGAGTAGCTCCAGGGCCAAGTCGACGGGATCGATTCGCTAGTGCTTTAATGATCTTTGCCTCTTACTCGTTCGTTGAATTCCTGCACGCTGGACGGTTTCCTTGCGCGCTGGTATGCGTTACACTCATATAATATAAGGGTCTGGGATCCGTCATAGCAACTTAATACAATCTATACAGATACACCGTGCCAGATAAAAGCCAGGGACGGTAGTTAGAGTGCGCCATCATACACCGTTTTGTCCTATTAGTGATTGACCGCGGCCCTTTACGCTCAACGAAATGTCTCAAGCCAAATAGTAGCCACTGGAATTATTCCATGTCCATATGCGAGAAGCAAATATTCTCGTGGGATACCCAGGCCGACCCGGAGCGAGACCTTGGTCCAACAGACTCAACTTGACAAATTCAGCTGTTTCCGGCTGAAAAATTCGGCGGTACACAGAAACACTCGTCTCTGGCCATTCATCAACTTATACATAACGCACACGGCGGCCACTCTGCCAGCACACGCTGCGGATTTTGCCCCTCTTCTTCCTGCGTAACCGGACGTAGATACGAGGTACAACATACATGTCAGCCAAAGAGTACTGCCGTCAAACTGACATACCCTTAGAGTAGTGGTTTGAGGGCCGCATTGTACACGTAGCTTCATTCTGTCGATATAATAATATAGGTGCCACACCCAGCTTTCCTCCCAGCCGTAAACTTTCCCTCATTCGCCAACCCCGGGTCCCTCCCTCCGCTTCGGGCCCGCAGCCCAGGGGACGATTCCTGCAAGCGCGCGAGTCGAAGTGCAGGCCGTTATGCATCCAAACCCTGGGTCAGAGCCCGTGTGTGATTATTTCAGCGGCAGTGCTGGCGTTCAGCCGCGCCTCCGTGCGTGGGTGCCCCCACGCGTGCCCCCACGCATCTTGGCGATCCCCATGTAGTCCCCAACCCTACGCATCTTGGCGATTCCCATGTAGTCCTCAACCCTACGCGTCGAGGGACAGGCACGTGGGAAGGATGCGTCCATCCCGCGACGCTAATGCTGAGAGCTCGATGATTTGCGGTGCGTGCGTTGGCTGGGTCGTGGGTGGCGGCCGAGAATCGTTTGATCCGTGGGCCGTTTTGGGCGCTGGGCAGCGCTGCAGCTGGGGAGGGATGGACGGGTATGCGGGAGCCGGGTCCAATCGCAGTGTTGTTTAATTTATGATTGGTGTCCAGTGGGAGAGCCGGGGGCATAAGCTGAGGGATTATGTAGGACTGCCGGGTAGGGCGGAGAGGGGGTGTCGGACCTGGATTCTGGGGCTTCTAGATCCCGTCGATGGATGGGGGTGGGGGAGGCTTCCTGGGTTCCAGCGAGGGATTTTTCGCTTGTTTCGCCGGCGCTGCTGGGATTGATGGGCCACTTAGATCGCGTTTCGCTAATTTGACGCTAGGGGTGTGGGTTTGGGTTGCTCATCGTTGATGTAGGGTCGGTTGGTACGGAGGTACGAGTTGTTGATTTGGAATTTGTCGAGAGTCATGTTCTCTGGGTTTCTGACTGCATTTAGTCTATTGATTATTTGTCAATGTTGCGGCGGTTCAGCTGGTACTAAAGATGTGGGTTTGTACTTTCAGGGGAGACCGTCCGATTGTTAGGCGAACTGGGGGTTATGTTCTTGGGAGTTGAGAGCTGGGTTTGATAAGACGGATATCGTGTTCTTATCTACCAATTAAGGTACATGCTGGGTACGTGCGATTGATTTGGAATATGGTTCACATGACGTGGCTTCAGCTCCTTGCTTTTAGAAAGCACTTAGCTAAGGTACTCCTATATTTCAAAAGTCTGTCTGATTCCGAAGGCGGTAGCTTGTGGTTTCACAAGAAGAAGTTTATTCGCTACATCAATCAACTTGCGCTCTCTCTCAAGGCGTGAGCGATGTCTGACAAATACAAAATTAGATCGCTTACCGACACGGTTACATACTGTTAGTCTTTGAATACGTAGGATTCTAGACGCTCACACTCTTCGCTCCCACAGGTCCTCGAGTGGTCTCCGACATTTACAAAATTCGCCTGATCCCTGCGCTGTATCAGGAAGCGAGCATTAAATATAGTGTTTTTGATGAAAGCGAGAAATTTAGGCGGATATTTAGCACTGTTCATGTACCATCGGCTGAGATTGAGGTACGCTGATATACACCTCTAGGAAATATCGTAAGTAAAATGTTACGAGGAAGGATCAATCTGATCTCCACCAATGGCTCCGCTCTCAATACGGCGTATCCCCCTGATAGCTAATGATTCTATGTCCGACTCTTTTCTACACATCTTCCTCGAAGACTTGCATTCTCGCATCTCCTTTCAAACCACTGTTTGAGTCTTCATCGTAAGACTTAGGATTATTTCTTTTGAGCCGTCAAGCCTCGCGCCTAGCACCTAGGGAAATCCTTCCTGCATCAGATCATAGTCTCTGTACTCGAAAAGCCGGGCAACAATGGCGTGAGACCTCCCGTTCAGCCCTTCTTTTTCCCGCTCTGCTAAGTCTCCTCTTCCCTTCATAGGGACCTCAACCAGCCTGCGCCACAGCTGACGGCTGTAACGCTTGCTCGACTCGGGAGTCGGTCGGAAGGACAACTAGAAGTGTGGCGGCACACCGTTGAGCGACATGAGCAGATCGCATTGGCACGGGTAAATACAAGGTCGAAGATCAAGATCAAAAAGTGGTTGAGGAGTCTGAGAGGAATACTGCAAGGATTGGCATGGGTGAATGGCGCGGAAGACGCGGACGACAGAGTGGAATGATGATGGTGAATGGGCTTGATCGTGGAAAAGAAACACATAACTTCAATTACACACTCTCATAAGACGACTTAATTTTCAAATTCAGGATAACGCGATCGTTACGTATTTTATCCACCCTAAGGCGAGATGGAAACGTAAGGAGTTTCAAATACCGTGTAATGGGATTATGATAACAGCAGCGATGCTCTCGTGTTGTCACCTTAGAGAATGAGACATTTAGAGAATGAAGCAAAAGTCATGCAGGTAGGATCCTCAAGCCTCCTTTCTTTTGTTTGGGCACACCTTGGTAGCTATATTTAGGAGGATGAGGCTTCATTTTGAACATCTCAATAGCGGGTTGCCAAGGCGCTCTGCCAACACGTCTGAACAACTTTGCCTTTCTCTATTAGATCATATTGAATAAAGAATTTGATGAATGACAGTAACTTTCCTCTCGCATTCAATGCTGCCGAAATGGTAAAGGGTTGTTACAACTGCCACCTTTCTCCAATAATGGGCCTGGAAAATACTACCGCGTACTCCAGAAACCCGACGCAGGTATTTCACTCTGCTCCTGTATGCATGAACTTTGCAACTTTTTCTTACCAGCGTTAGGTAGAGTCCAGCCAAAGCCTTGATTTTCACGGCGAGAAATTCCCTTGCTTCTCTTTTCAATTCGGAAATGCTAAGCTCAATTGATTCGATAGGTGGACGCAGATCTGATTGTGTGGACAGAGATCTTATGCAGTCATACCGTCTAGAATCCAGTCCGCGGATAAATGACTAATAGGACTATCCTCCGTACAAGACGATCCTGGGCCCTTAGCTCACCCGTCCAGGTCCTCCCACCTCATTTCGCATCTGAAAATCTCCCCACCCCCAACTTGTACAACCAACCCCTGCCGACATCAATATCGTCCACATACACAACGAATCTCGCGTCTTCAAATCGATTCCGCTCATACATGTAGACCGGCAATCTTGCCAGAGCCGCAATCACGTACCTGTACTCAAGAGTGGGCTGGATCGTGAGATAAGAAGAGTCCCACCGTAGAAAAGTGCGAAAGGCGTGATCTTGTACAAGGCCGGGTCGGTCGACTCGCTGGGATTGAGGCCATGCTGCCAGGTAGACTATGCCTTCGTAGATGGTGAGGAAGACGGCGTCGATGGCTAGTGATCTGCCCAGGAGTGTCATTTCGATTCTGAGATTTTCGGGGTCCGCCTTTTGCGCGGCGACGGCGATAGAACTGTTGGGCGTCAAAGTGAAGTTGGTTGCTGCTACCTCTGGGAGTTTTGCCCGTGTGGGCTGTGCAAGCTCGAGAGACTCATCGGTAAAATTACGGACGTCGATGCTCAGAGAAGATCCGCCGAGAATTGACACATATCCCAGTGTCACAGGTCGCCCACTTGTACGGGAGGTCCAGTACAGAGTCATTACGCAAGCTCTGAAGTCATTGGCGGAGGCTTCGCGAATTGCGAAGTAAAGGCCCCAGACTGCATAGCGATATTGCAAGGTGGAAGGGTTCTGACTCGCGTGTATGCGAATAGTGACGTCTCCGTAGCTGGAAAATGAATACTGCTCTTCCCACCGCAGTATTGAAATCCAGCCCTTGGTTGAGAGGTCTGCTAGAGCTAGCAGGGTGTTTATATACGCGGATCGCTTGTCGAGAATTTCGTGAGAGAATCTTGCTTCGTAAGTGAATCGTGGGTCGAAGGTGGGTGGGGTGTTGGACGTAGTCATAGATAGATTTTGTGGACGTGGAAGTGAGAGTTGCGTCTGGTTGATGAGATGCAATGAAGGGGCGAATGCGGCTGAGTATACTACGGCGAAGCCAACGAGGTTTCTCCAAAGAACGAACCACATATTGCGGTCTATGAGCAAAGGTGAGAGTTTCTATATTGAAGAGCTTTCGTAACGAAATGTCCGATCGTTTTCGACAATTCCCAAGAGATTTCGCGCACACGATGCTCCAGAGATGTAGCAGTGCTAAGCGAGTGGTTGCGACTTCACTTACGAACATGGAAAGAATGTGGGAAGGAGAAGTGTCAGAGGCGTACCTAATGATTGCCATAGATTGTGGCGGAGTAACAAAATGAGAAACCAAGTTTCCGCTGGGTGTAATGGAACTAATGACCAGGAGATGCGTTGCGCGACAAGCGAGGGACTAGCGAGCGCGTCATACCTCCATCCGACAACCTTCGTCTTGAGATAAGATCTCATACCCTAGAAGCGCCTACAAGCGATGAATGTGCTAGTTGTCTTATGGCGAAGGTTGCCGCGCTGCTCCTTACTCCGAACATATAGCACTTTCTAGAATCTCTGTGACACACCAAAACTGCAAATGAACTACTCGTACGTACTCGATAGGATGTCTGATAAAGCCGCTGGCACCGCTTGGGAATACGTCGAAAAAGGGTTTTGAGGAGGATTGAGGGAGGCGGAAGGCTCCACGAGATGACCAACGCGGGGACTTGGGCTTGATCTCTGGTGTTTGGTTTTGGCCCTCGGCTTTGTTGTTCTGGTGCGACATCGTTGCCAACAGCTGGAGCTGTGGTATAGGCAACGAATCTTTGATGAATCTTGTGATACTTGTCCTTACCTGGATTTTCTGGTATAAACTCCTACCATCCCTCATCCCCTCCTGGTTCGATTGTAGTATGCCTCTTGAATATCCAAAGTGCGAGAGAAGTCCGTTGTCTGGAATTAGCTTCACCGAGATGTGCGAGTCGCGGTTTCAACTTGCTCTGCAGTGTTGCGAGCGTTGGCGTTATGAAGCGAGAGACCTCTTTAGTACACGTAATGCTCGATGTGGACTGTCGTCGGTTGTTCAGGGTGTCAGTCTTCCTTGATGAGGTCATGATTGCTTTTCTCTGAGGCAGTCCAGTACGATGTGCCCCTCATTTTCCCGAATCAGATCGCACATCAAAACGCGTTCAGGTTCTGCGATTGTTGCAACGGCTATAGCTGGCAACGTTCTCTTAAACCTTCTCCTTGGGGATGGAAGGGCAGTATCGTCAATGCCACTCTAGTGAACAACGGATATAAAACATTGTCGGCCCAGACGTACCAGACGCGAGTCAGGGTCGTGCGATCTCCGAGAAAGGTCAAGTCAGTGCTCTAGATTCAGACCTGGAGACTTCGAAGAATCTGGGATTTTATCAAAAAGTTTAAATTCAGTGCCGTCTCGGACCTCGGCACAGTTTGGATCGACGTTGACCCGGCCGGCAGCGACGTTTTGGCAAGATGCATGCTCGATGGCAGCAAAGGCCATATTTTGCTTCTTAGGAGTTGCCACGATCTCATTGGGTACGGGGATCCAGACGCTATTCTGGACCAGTCTCCAAAGGGAAGGTAGGCTGCCAAGCTATAGCGCCAATCTGATATCGTTCTCGGATCATATCAATCGTGGGGGGCCGGGTCATTGGGTGCCGGGAATAGCAAAGGTGGAATGCTATGTACATCTTACGGCCGATTGGAAGCATGACAGGTCTCTCTGCGACATAAGGTACCGAGGTACCTTTCACAGAAGCATATCTGGACTCCGCATCTATGCTTGCTCGTCCTCGCTATCCGCGTCATAGACGCTCGATAAGAAGGTATGTCTCCTGAAAGGAAAAAGATATGTCAACATAGCGCTTCCGATAAGTTTAATGTTTTTCAAAGCATATGTGCGTTCTTAGTGCGGCGAATCCGAGAGGCTTTTGTATCGACATTTCAGACTGTTTATCTTCTGCCGCGGTCATGATCTTGAAGGTCAGACTTCAATGACATCTATGCGGCCAGTCTATAGTGCGATCAATGCCCCTAGGCCATAAAGCCACAATACCCAGATGTAATCAAGATCCTGTTGATCAACGAACACTTTGAACGCTATACGTGTGGTCGTCTGCAGTATGACAGAATTGGATTTTCCGTGGCTTGGAGACCCTGCAGTCCCTGTTCGCCGGTCTTTCCTTGCGCAGTACAAAATCATGCAACACAAATTCCAAGCCATTGATAACAATTAGGTCTAGTTTGAGAGTCCCCACGTCTTCGCTCTCCCAGCGTTTGTAACAGCATGCACAGACCTTGTCTTCTGCCGCCCAGAGCATGCGCAGATCTAATTTAGGAAGGCGACTACCCGGAACCTATCAGTGCATTTCCGTTCGGAATATAAAACTAGGGTCCAATAATGAGTCCTTGGCTCCCTTGTTCTATGCATGACAGAGCTATGCATGGCGTCGCATGAGGCCGACTACTTCCAGCGTAGAACCTCGGGCTATGAAGTCCAATCTTCGCACCCAATCGAGCGACTTGCATTCTGGCTTGCGCTACCCCCACAATCATCCTACCTATGCTAGTATTCCAAATCAATTATCTTATAAGCCTATGGCTCCTCGTCGTTCCAAGCTCATGCATCAGCACAGAGGACTTTGCATTAGATGGTCGTCGACGAGGATCTACCTATCTAGAAGTAGCGATATCTATGCATGATAATCATGCGATATACGCAAAGGTTCGGGGGCCATCGAATGCAAGATTCATATCTTTCAATGATCGACTCTTTTCGGCCGCTAGAAATAACAAAATTCGTGCGATGATTTCTACTAACGGCATACTCGAATGCGGATGACGTCGGTAGCTTTCTGTTCGCACTCCCAGCTCCAGATGAATTTCACAAGCGACGAGTAGGACAGTAGCAGGCGGCTTGGAAAGACACTTTGAGTCGGATCAATCCAATTCATGCTTAGTGATCACAAAATTGTCCCCTCGAAGGAACGATGATTAGATTAAGATAACAAATGTGGGACCGTTCCATGTGCACGCCGGGTAGATCATTGGCGCTACTGCAGGACCATCGTCCGGCAATGGGCGGTAAAATAGTTTCTGGCAGCCCTGAGATTTCTTCACCTATGGCACCGATGTGGGAAAACTAATAGCCCCTCCTATCACAACATGTTCCGAGCTCCTCAACAGCGGCTAGAGTAGGAGCTGGTGGTAGGGATGCTGCTTAAAGTTTTGAGTAAGATCAGCGGGCTAGGGTTTGATGCAGGTTTGACACTTCAAGGCGCCTCCTAGTTCTTGAAAAAATTGCGCGCTGGCAAAATCGAAATCTGAGCGAAAATGGCTAGATTGGGGAATTGCTGAAAGACTCGAGCGTTGCGGCGTCGGTGCAGCTCGCTCGAGGTTTCGTCGATTGATGATGAACGCCAGACGCTTGAACTGATACAGTAATCATAGCGAGAGGTCCTGATAAACATTATATAAATCTCATGCCTCAAGAGCTGCGTGCTTAGATTAAACGGATCTAAGTACCTAAAGGCGTCACCTTGAAACACAAACGCGATTGTCACTAGACTCAGCTGTCACCACACACCAACAGACCATCTTACCCCTACCCTACCTCTAGGAGCCACAGTTCACCTTCTGCATCCATGCTGTCTGTCATCCAGCCTTAGAATCTCTCATACTTTCATGCTGACGGTTATGCCAACGCAGTCAAGATACTCGGACATCCAAAGTAACAGCAGATGTTCTTGCTAGACTGGGAGGGCAATCGACTACACAGATTGACGCATGGCGTGGAACGGCACAGGCGCATGAGCAGACGGCGATGGGGCAGCCGACTGTCAGGTCAAAGAAAAGGACCAAGAAACGATTGGAAAAGCTTGAACAGAAGATCAATGGACAGCAGACCTAATATCTCATGGTTAAAAATCAAAGAAGAAGGCAGAGAACGGAAGCTGGGTGGACCATTTTATGACCACAGATGTATCATCCCGTGCTGGGGTATGACTAATGGCATTGTAAAGCTGAGTGGATATGATGGAGCGTATTGACGGCTCAGGGGAGCCTGAACGCTTCTGAAGCGGACCAGATGGACGATGGTCATCTCAAGTCATTAGGTACACTGAATGCAATTTTCAAACTCCTTAAGTCGATGCACTTGTGGCCTCGCATGTCGACTGCTCCGGTAATGGTCACTCTCTCGGGATTGCGATGCTCGGAGACTTTGGAGATCTGGGGTTTCGTCTTTGAGCCGACGCGCGAGAGGCACCAATGCCGCTCATTACGAGGTATGATGACCAAGCAGCTGACTCGTATGGAGAATGGATCCTCTCCAAGTTGAGCCATTTAGTGTCATAGGTACACGACCTCGACTACCCAGTCCTCGGGATTGGCTATGCCTCTTCCTACTCTGGCACGTAGGTGCCATCAATAAGGCTCATGATGGGTACATGAGTTACAAAGGTGACGAGCGAAGGGGGAGACGTCGCCGACAGCGCGCGGTCTTGGCAGTGCTCAGCCTTACGAGGTTGGTACGAGTTCCTCAACTAAGGGAAGGTACCTTCTACCTTACCCCGCTTACCTAGGTACATCTTAGATTGTTCGCTCTACGGACTCAGAATGTATATGGACATGGTATTCCAAAGCTCTACTATTTGCGTTTTCTCGGCCCTGCATACTATCCATTCCTCCTCGTACTCTTCACGCAAGATCACGCATCTTTGAATTACCGTAGGATATCGCGTCAACTGAGAATCTGCTTCTGGTGCCTCTGAATAGGTACAAGGGATTGATGCATATCGATGAGTCATAGAAGATAGCTGTTCCCCCTTCGCCACGCGTCTCTTCTCACATACAAGCGGATTCAACTGCCAAGTCCCAAATCAACGCTGCCAGCAATTATGATTTTCGCTCTTATATTCTAGTGCAGAACATGCTATCGAGGGTCACTGACTCGGAAATTACTGTTTCAGACACTGGAAGAAGCATGAGGCGAGGAAGGAGCATACGAGTGAGCCTCTGAGGTACGCAGTCTTTGGGGATCCTAGATACTCCGTGTTGGGTCCACATACGTTGCAACAAGACTCTTGCGGGGTTTTCCGTTGTCAACCGTTGTCGGGAAAAGTCATTGTCTGCTGTTGGCCTTTACGGCTTCGAATGAGCCTGATTTCAAGAGGCGTAAGAGCAGGACGATTTGCGCTCCCTAGGTAGTTACCTATATTGGACACTCGGTAGCGAAATTAGAGCTGACTGCATGCGCTAATGCCCCTCTTGTTGCGCAACTTCCAAGTCCGGTTCACTATGTCGATCGGCGCCCGTTTATGGAGAGGTCATGGTGGCTGATTGGCTGAACGCTTTGGGTGTGCGGCCCAGGGCCTTCGGAGTCCGTGTCGACTCACCCCATTCTATCCGCGTGATTTTAAATGACAACAAGGCCTTGAAATCCAGCGGGGTTGAACTGCATCCCATGGCACTTCTCCAGGCGTTCCTGAGAGATGTCTTCTGTTTCATTGATGAGCCCTTGATGGTGGCGAATCTTTCAGCTCCCATCTCAATTTACGGCGCACAACAAACTCCAAATTACTGGTCACTTTCGCTTCGCTTTATGCTCCTGTCTTGGCCAGTGTCCGTTGCGAACTTGTACGCTAGAGCATTGCCTTGATTGCCTAGCTCAAGCATCCAGTCGTGTGAGTTTCACCGCCCATCCACGCTGAACCATCGTCTTGCTTTTGTTCTGTCAATCAACATATTATCGCTAATGCAATTGATTAGAAAGTGTCCAGTCTCCTTGAATACACCCCAATGGTCAATAGACGGAAGCCGGTGCTTCAACCAAGGGCTGTTGGGCAATCATGCCCATACCGATTCAATCGGAGAGCACTCCGCGAGGCAGGAAGTGGTGCAAAAGTCGGTGCATATACAATACAACAAAGATAAGGAACATTTACGCGGTATTACAGCTTAGCAATTTCCGTATGCTGATCTGGTCTTACGCAATGGCAGATCTGCATGCGCAGGCAGCTTGCTCTGAGTGATCTATGGAACCCTTGTGGCGAGCTCCGCTCATGAGATTTGAAACGCCGCCACATACCCAGCTACCTTGGCCCACGATCCGCAGACCGTTCCTGCATCGCACCCAACAAACACAAAACAACATGGTAAAATGGTCTTGGTCTTTGAAGGGCAATTTGATGGCGAAAGTCAAAGTCAAAGCAATTCCGGTTGACTGCTGACCATGGCATAGCCCAAAAACGTGACCTGCATTGGCTGGTGGCCAACCAACAATCCTAGGTCCCAAAGTCCTCCCACATCCCATTTCTCCTGACGAACACTACTCTGCAAATGTCGCACGCCGTCACATAAAAAATATTGCCATTGTCCTGGCATTCGTCGTTGATCTACAACAATAGTCTGCATCCATCAACATTCAGACGCAACGCTCCGTTCCATAATTGACCGAGGCTTTGGGGGGTGTGGATATACATCAGAGCTCACGATCAACATCCCCAGTCGCTCAATTTGAGCTCCAAGCACTTCCAGCCCCTGCTGTCCCTTTCCGCGCTGCCTTGTGCCACTTTCACCTCGTTCGATAGTCGCCGTTGCGTCCGCATTCGTCAAAAGCGATCACAATGAGCAGAGACCGCGATGAGGCTACTCACCATGGCGTAGGGATAACGTATGGCACCGCGCAGAAGAAGCCAAATTCCGTGCGCTGACTTGATGGTTGCACAATAGGTCCCTGGATATTTTGCATCAGTCAGTTCAAGAAGATGGACCACACAGACTATCTCAACATGGCCCCGGCGCTGGGGCTCCTCTGTTACATTGGCCCTCGAATCCCGATCCCGCTGAAATGTGGTATTCTGAGTCTCGCGAGACATTCGGGTTGGAAGACACATCTGATAATGGTCATGACGCGAGCAAATCAATTGCGGACAATGAATACGACGAGGTTGACTTGTCCGAGTTCGTGATATGGAAAGAAGATACCGAAGAAGAGGAGGGACGTGTGGATTATAATACCATGCTGGGGCTCGGTAGCAGGGCACCAACCCCTATGGACCCGCAAAGCTCTCAGGGTGACGCTCAATCGACCTCTCACGCTGCTCCCGAGCCGTCAAACACATGTGGCGAATCTGGCCGGGCAATGGGGAGGTTTGCCAAGTCCTTCGAGCATATGATTGCTCAGTCCAGGCCAGAAAGCCCGGCTGATCCTACAATTCTCACGGATAAATCTGACATTCCACCACCTTCTATCTTTGTCTCCAACAGCCCCGTTGATCCTATTGCTGATGAGAACTCGTGTGACTTGTCCGAATCATACAACAGTGTCAGGTCGCCTACGAAACAGATCGACATGAAGTGCAACGACGCACAACATTTCTACAAACGGCAGGCCGCAATCCGGCAAAATTTGAACCCACAAAATTCATCTGGATACAGTCCAACCAATTATGAGGTAGCAACACATGACCGGCAACCTCCAGAAATACCCGGTGGAATCGACCCGCAGTCTGAGAAGATTGCAGCGGACAGTGCGAATGCGTTCTGCGTCGATGCCGATTCAACCGCAGTTGATGTCGCTGCTACGCGTCACACTGACGCAAAATTTTCTCTACTCCAGGCTCCGACGAGTTATTTACAATCATTGCAGCGATCGCAGAATCCATCATGGAATCGTCCAGCCTCTTCGGCTTTTCAAGGTAGCTTGCAAGTTACCACATACCCTACGCCAACGTTGTCGTCCAGGGATTTACCACAATACCAGAATCCCGAAAGTGCTTGTGCCGCGAACGATTCACTCTCGACCGAGACCATACCACCACGCGTTAGTCCAATCGAGCCTCCGTCACCTATCTCACTCTCGCCGTCCAGTCTGTCTGATGCAGTCGACGGCATCACCCGTTGCCCACATTGTCCAGACAAGGTCTTCAAAGGCACACTTGAAGCTCAGAAAAATAGCCTGCAGCGGCATAAACGTGATTTCCATGACGGTCTGCAACGACTCGAATGCCTCGTAGGAGGATGCGCTGTCACCTTTGCACCTGGTCGCAAGGACAACCGTGTGAAGCACGTCAGAGCTAAGCACCCCGAGTTTCGTCTGCCGTCTCCATCCACGAAGAAAAAGCGAAAAGCCGATAGCGACCTCTGGTGAGCCGATGTTTATTGACTTTGAATACGGGAAAGAAGAGACCGCGCGATTGCCATACTATCTATCATCTGCTATAACGTCTACGAACAATGAGGGTCGCACGATTCAAGGCTTCGAAGTTCGATCGATGATAGCTTTAATGGCTATGACCGTTGACATACTACACCTGGTTGTTCGAGGCTGCATCGGACCGCTACAAAGAAAGAAGGCTCGCATCACTCCTACCATGATAGTAAGCAAATACCGAGCCATGGCAATGCCCACCCTCCTTCGTCACATAGTAAACGATGCGATGATCAATCTTCCGCTGGCCCCTTTCTACCCTTCTAAAGTCTGCCGATCAGGAGGAGGACTGGGGTCCTGTTGACTCTGAAAGAGCCTAGGAGGATTGACAGGACTCAGAGGACTTTGAGGGCTTAGACAATTTAAAAGGCTCAGAGGACTCAGAGGACTGGAAGGTATCTATAAAGATGGGTGCCTCCTGGCTCAGGAAATGATTTCTTTTCATCACTGAACAGCGTTCCACAATACACCGTCTCAGAATTAGCGCTTCTTCGGACGAGCGGCCATCTTCCTCCTTCAATCCAATCTATTCCTTGCTTTAAGCAATATCTACACCGACACCTCACACGCTCTCCCCTTCGCACGAAAAATCCGCCACACGCCTCCCCCACATCAACGTGATCAAAGATACAGAACAATTATGCCGTTAGTTCCTCATGTCCCAGACCCTCTCTCACGAATCTGGCTAATAATTTCTTTCCTCTATATAGCTGGCTAGGCAAAGAACCGGAGAAGCTTCCTAGGCTATCAGCTGATGCCCTCGCGCGTCAGGGACAGCAAACGCAGTCAGCTTTACATGATTGGTGTGAAACACCGCATCGACATGAACAGTTTGCGGTTAATGGCAGCTCGCCGAGACCCGAGCGCATGACGGAAAGGGAGCGGGAGATGCAGCGGGAGATGGAGCGGCGTCGGGCGGAGGAGAGGAGCAGGAGATGATGGTGGGGATGGGAATGGGGCGTGGAAAGATTTGTTCATTGGAAGGCTTGGCATGAGTAATATGATCGGGATAGATGGTAGAGCCTCACGGCTGGGAGGTGTCTTGCATAGATAGAAGCAGCGCTGTCAGTAGGTAACAACTGATCTGAAGTTAATGTGCCGGCTCCAATATTGCTGACACCAGGGGTCAATGCTTCATTTGAAATTCGGTTGCCTGCTATATAGGCTTTGCTTTGTTGCCACTAATTCGACCGGCCAAGGCTGCTACTAAGGATCATTAACTCATCCCACCCAATCAAAATTGGACCCAGCGAACTGCGCATCACTCGCCCCTCGCTCTTGACAATATCCGCACCGAGTGCCTCCTCACGGAAGGCAAAATTAACCTTGGCTCCTTGCTCGGGCCACTCCACCGGTAAACACATCCTACAACGAGCAGTACACGTGCTTGTCGCGTGGGCATCCTGCGGGTTTGGATGCAACGTGGGAGGGTGGGATAAGCACTGTGAATCCTCAGGGCTACATTCTGCCCTGTTAGCCCTGCAGGGCCAGTTGTCAGCTAAGGTATCACTCTCATGGGCTGTGGGATGTAGCCTGTTTCAATCCATGTCACATGGTGACATGATTGGCCAGTTCATTTGGTTCTGACAACTAAGAAACCAGCCTTGCTTAATTCTGGAAACACGGGGGGTCTGGGGACTCCGAAACATTTACCAATCGGCGGAATGATGGAATTTCGGAAACCTCGAGCTGCATGAAAGCTTGACGAGGAGTGTCGCGGCTATTGTATGAGCCTGCCGCATTAGTTTTCCTGCGCTATCCGGGATGATGGCTTCCAAGGAACTTAAGACCCTTGATGCATCTTTTGAACATGTGGGACCCCATCTAATCGCAGATTTGGTTGACAGCATAAGAGCACGGGCCAGTTTCAAGATGTGCACTGTTGCGGGTATAGCAAAGGCGTACAGAGATATATGAAGTCTTTGGTTCTCATCGCTCGGCACGAATACGTCTGCTTATATAGATACCAAAGGATTCCTCCAATCACTGAAAGCGAGACCTCAATACTCATAAGCACTGAGTTGAGGAGCTCGCTGAATGGAAGGATCATCTGAAATTTCAAGTAAGAGTAAGGAAGCAAGCGGCATAGAGTATACGAGCAATTTGATTTTGCGGTGGGACCGAGAATGATGAGATCTGGGACAACAATTAAAAGATGGCCTGACGCGAGGATGACAGCTGAGCATAACCTAGTGTAGATAAGAAGACGCCCACAAGATAAAGCAAGAAAAGCGAAGAGTCGAAGACGGTGGGTAAGAGACCGGCCTAGCGATTTCGCTTTGTAGTCTTGGGCGTTTGATGATCGAAAGCGCGGAATTCTATCTATGAAAAGGGCCGATAGCGATGCATCGGACCTCAAAACTGTATTCCACGTCAAGTAAGTGAGATATCACATTGTCTCTCGTCTCTTGATACTGCTTCTAGTAGTGGTCAATGACTGATTGTAGTACATTTGGGCGTGATGACAGCTCTTTCGCATTTGGAGAGCCTTGCGGCTTAGCTCAGCTCCAAGAAAATTGAGTCGATAGGAGGAGAAAGCTCGTCGATTAGGAGATGTGGAAGCGTCGCCGTCGTTGGCCCGGTTTTAGCGTAACGTCAGCCCTATTTGGGCTGGCGGTCAAGATTTTTCATATCATCACATAAGACGCTGATAACCGCAGCAAGTATATAGAACGGTGGTCCTCAGGATGTAGAATATCCTTGGTGATGCATGTCGATGACTAACATCATCTTCGCTCCCTCCCACTGCCCCTTGCAGCTCTTGCCGGTGGTGTCGACGCCATCTGACAGATCTAGTATCTGGCATCTGTATACGTCTACCTCCTCAAGTAGATTTGGAGACCGTTGTCATCACGCCATCAGCCTGTAGGATGGCCTTAATATCTGGTGGACAACTGGTGTTGATCGCGCCGACAGATGTACGTAAGTTGTCCCTGCTCTTTTTTTGCCCGCCGCACGATGTGTCTCCGATGGAAAAGCGTCCGGCGCGTCTCCCAGTGTAGTATTGCTTGACTCCGTGATTAACCATCTCTTTTTTTTGAAAAAGCCAGATGCTAAGAGCCGATGCTGGAGTCGCTCCTGTCGTTACTCGTTATCTCAAGCGGCAAGCGAAACGCTTGTGGGGAAAGAACAATCCGACCGATGGTGAGTACCTTGTGATTCTCGAAAGGAGGAATGTCATGCCACGAGAGACACGGGAGGGTGGGCGGGGTAAGTGTTGTGCCACGATGACAGATGCTGGAGCTCCGTTCATGCTGAGACGCTGGGCAGCTGGATCTACGGAGTATCAATATTAGTACAACAGTACCAACACAACGGACAGAAGCTTACTTTGTGACAGGAAGTCGGCATCAAGAATCAGGAGGTCTCACGTCAATAGGTCTCGTGGAATGCAGGTTGTTCTCCGAGTAACCTGAGCGACTCGCGCCCTCTGTATTTCCCCGCAGACTAGGAAGAAGAGTGTGGGTGGTATCCTGCAGCGCTAATGCGGAGACACGTTTGTCGCAATGATCAGGAGCGACAACAGGAAACATCCTTCACCAAGGTAGGAAAAGATGAGCGCATGAAGAAAGGCTACAGTTGTAGACAGCCAATTGACTATGTCAAGAGTATGGTACGTAGCCTTGTGAAGGCACTTTTGGTTGCGAGAATGTGGAACGCTGCCGCAATATGCCTCAGCTTGGGGTTACAATAGGCGTGGCAGCCCCTCAGTTTCCTGAAAGTTCTTCTCCGTTCGATTTTTCCTCCTCATCCGCTGTGCATTTCGAAGGCAAGATCGATCAGAAACTGAAACACGAACTCTTCTGTCTTTCCCGAAGGCGTTTGCTATCCTTCAACGGACCCCTAGCCACACCACCAAATCCTTTTCACCGGAATTTGGGCAGAATCCCACAACCTTGCTCAAGAAACGACTGTCCAATTTCCGTTGCCCCTCCTACTAAGGAACTCTTGTGATCGCTATCACCGTCCGTCTCGCTACGTTCCCCGGTCCATCTGCTTATTCTCGTCGCTTCTCGGCCCTGTGGTCCGCTCATTAAGCTGACAATCTTCTCAATCGTGCTACCTTTTTATTGGTGGCCTCGCCTCGCTTGGAACCAGCTATTAGGACCCTTGGGCACCACGATACTAAGAAATACGCCTAGCATGAACCTGACATATGGAGGAAAGGGTAGCTCTTCTCTGATAGGACTGGCGTCTCATGCTGGCCAGTGGACCCGCATAGTCCTGGTGAGAGCCAATTCCAGTGTACACGGAAGCAAAGCGGTACTTCAGCACGGATTATCTCTCTGCTCTTGCTTCCTTTTAACCTGGAGTAACCGACCATGTAGCGGACATAGCCTCTGTGGAGCAGGCCTCGCACGCTATCACACATTGACTCTCGACCGAGAATAGCCTCAATTACGGTCGCATATATGGCTTCTGCATGATCCTGTGGGATTCCAGGATTCCGTTGCCGTTCGGACCACGAGACAACCCGCGTTTTCATTCCCCTTGGAGGCCTCACTGGATAATGTACTGTCCGACGTCAACCTTGTGAGAGCTAGCGATATCAATCCAATCATTTTGACCGACACTCAGTCCTCCCGGCCGGGACATTCTACCGCTGTTTTTAACCTTTTGCAACAAAAAATCCAGGTCATCCATCACCACCTTAACGTCAGAACGCGACAACTCAAGCCATCGCATCTCGATCTCAATTCTGTTCAGTCACATACTAAACACTCATTCACCAAAAGATTACATTGCTTCCATTTCTCAGCTGGTCGCCCACACGACTGCCACTCATAGTGCGCTTCCCGTCATCTCCCACAGCTGTACGGTGCTCGCCTATTTTCCGAACAGCGCTCTTTGGTCTTCTCGAAATCTCAACAGTTTGCAGCCGCCGGTCTAGGTCCGCTCTCAAAGGAGAATTGCTTTACTGTGCGTTGTGGTCGGCTACTATGAGTCACAGTCGGGGAGGAAATCATTTGGCTGGACTGCAGTCTGGGTAAATTATCTCAGGTCCTACAACCAGGAAGTGACGCTAATGGTTGGACAGGAGCTTGCTAGACGATGACGATCAGATACTTCTCATGAGACTTCAAGATCACAACACCCGTAACTATTCGCTGGAAGATGCTTCCCGGTCCTCTCCACGTGCAGGTGCCAATCCTCTCGAAGTCCTCCCGGCGCGTATACCGGAACTAAGCGAGGACTGGGGAATAGAGAGAGACTTGGGGGAATGTCTCGAAGACCTCGAAATCAGTGGTAACTATGACTCGTCAAGGTTCTATGAGAGCGCCTTTGAAAGAGCAGATAAAATCAACATGGATTTGGATCCGTCACTATCTATGCCCAACACATTCAACCCAACATCGAATCTCGAGCCCGTAAAAAGTTGCATTTGTGAGTTTCAGTCACGTTCCATCCTTCTAAGTGTAAGCTTCCTAATAAGGATTCAGATCAAGCGCATACTACTCTTACTCCCTCTCAAACTTCCTGCTATACCGAATCATCCTCGCCATGGCAAAGGTCTCCTGAGGGAAGCTCGGTCAATCTACAACTCCCTACCTACACTTCCCACAAGTTCTTCGCTGCCACCCATAGCCAATACTCGGACAGCGCATGGGAGACCATGCCCTCGACACCTTCCGCAGACGAGTATGATCTGCGGCCAATACCTGACGACAACTCTGCGTCCATGCAAAGCTACAATCATTCACAGACCGGAATCTGGCCCCAAGAGCACACCTACGGACATATCATACCGCACCTCTCAACTGGTATTGGCGTCAATACTGGTGTCAATCCTACAGTAACACGCACACCGCCTCGAAGATTGCAAGATGTCTTCTCCAGGGCTGACGCGGCCACACCTTTTGGTACAGAACTCCATTCGGATAGAGGTGCTCCACTGGAAAATGCAGTGGTTGGTCCTGACCGAGGAGCCGGAATGCTGACTCCTTCAGTGTCACCAATGCCAATAAGTGGAGATCCAGTACCACAGCTCTTTCAATTTCCTTCCAATGGCCAAGCAGGAGGTTTGATCGTGATTAATGGCAGAATCAATTTTCCAGCTTTCCCGGTTTCACATTTTCCAGAAGTCAAACACTTTTTCCCCCAATCCGGAGACAACCAGGAAGTTTTACCGAACATTACGCCTAAGATTATGCTGGAAAATGCCACCCCTTTGGGCACATGTTTGCCACTTGCCATGTCCCCAAATCCACCCGCGTTAGCCTCGTCTCCCTTTGCTACGCCTGGTACATTGGCTACAGACGTCGTGGAGTGTACACACACAGAGTGTCATGCAAAGTATGCGGGAAAATCAAGGAAGGACGCGCTGCGACGGCACAAGCGTATAGTTCATGGTAACAAACCAAAGCCCATATGCCCAAAGTGCCACCTAGTCATCGAGTCAGGCCGCCCAGACAATCTAAAGAGGCACATCACAGAGAAACACCCAGGCTATCCGCTGCCTGCATCGCTCAATGTAAGGACAACAAGATCCATATCCGCGGGCCCCAACAACCATATTGGGAGGTCACGCTAAGCCACCTGGTAATTCACTTGCTATGCGCCATGAAGACTACGATTTATTAAATGTTGCATGAGTCTATTTGTAATATTCTTTTGGGACTGGGGTCGGCGTTGTGTTTGAAGATCTCAGTGGGGCATCGCAGGTGCTTGTTGGCGGTCCATTTCCATCGAGGCACCAACAGCGGTTCAGCGTTTATTTTCGCATGGCATGATACCTTTCTCTCCTCGGCGAACCTCCCATTTGGGAGCGATTTTGATAGATTTCGGTCCTCAGAGATATCTAAATTCTCCGCTTATTGCATTGTACAGATTGCCTCACCGCTTTTACCACTTATGTAGCATGCCAATCTAAACCATCATAAATTTGTCTTGGATGCTTTTGTTAGGAGGTCTTCCGGAATAATAGGGAGAACTGGCTTTCAGGACTTTGTCAAGCGGTATGCTCTTGACTCACCAGGAGGATTGCTGAGAGGGCTGCGACGCAGGGTATGATATGGCCAGAGCTCTCTCTTCGACTCTTCTTTGGGTTCGTTGTGTGCAAAAGCCTGAGGGGGTTCAGCCTCCCCAGGGCGATCCTTCAGCTCGAGCGTACTGCGCTTCAACCTTTCCTACTTAACTAAGGCTCTAGACTCAAATGACTACCCTCTCCTCTCGTACATACATACCATTAAAGCAAAGGGTAGTCAATCAATCCTGTTATACACTCATCAACCTCTCGCTGTCATCTTCGGTGATGCTCTCAATCATTTATTTTCCTTGCTCCAAGATCTCGGATAGCGCCCTGCATGAAGAGGGTTGGCGCTTAAATTTGATTCGGAACTGGGCCTAAACTGAGCCAAGTTGGGGGCCTAGTGCCCCTATTAGGCCTCCTGAGAGTCCCTAAAATTTAATCTATGAACACCTAGGAAATAATTCTAAGGCCTCTTGCTACAGGGTCGTTTTCCGAAAGTAGGGCTAGGGCTCCATGAGCGCTCTCCAGGACCTTTGGTGCAGACCTCCATACCAAGGGCGTCACTTCAAATTGAGCAAAGCAATTACTTGCTCTCCATGAGGGCTTTGTTGAGCAGCGATGCATGCATCCTTAACCCTACATGCCCAAAAGCGACTGGGCTACACGTTTGATGGTGCGATGGTGCGATGGTGCGATGGTGCGATGGTGCGATGTGTTAAAACTTCATTCAGATCTACCTACTGAGTCCAGTAACATGAGCCTGACTTCAAAGAAAAGGCGAATGATTTCGAGTCCACCGTGCCTCTGAGTGAGAGTGCGGGATTCTGCGTCTTGGGAGTTTTCGAAAAGTTCGGACTTCTTGGGGTTCTCGCAACTTTCGGAGGGATTCTTGCGCAACGTGAAAGCCCCTAATTAAAGAGTCTCGATCGCCAATATCCTTATCGCTTGACTACTGATTTGCGTAAGATGACGCAGTGAGAGATATCTTGCAGCTGATCGGTAGTACGACAGCGGAAGACGGATGAGTATTTGGTGGGCTCAGAGAATGAGGTCGTGCGTGTATAGTAGGAACAAGTGTGAACGTGGACGGGAAAGGGAGCGATGGAGGGAAGGTAAGATTGTGGTAAAGTGATGACTGCTGCAAGACGTACACTCATATCGGTAGTTCGGTATTCAACCCTACTGCCAAGAGAATCCTATGGCATATTACAAGACTTCTGCACGTCCTGCGGAAGGCGAAATTACCAATGAAGGCGATTACGATCATGAGAATCCTCAGAGATAGCTAGCTGTCAAAAACAAAACAAAGTCTCGCCTGAGAGCCGTGTCACGACCCATAGGAGGTCCTGTATCTATACGAAGGATTTAGCATACTTCCACAAGATTGGAAAAAGCTCAGAGATATGGGGACACGATATGGAGGTCACTGAAATTGGTATACTAAAGAAGTGTTGGCTTCGCAAGCATTGGAGGCCAGCCGCATACCCCAAACGGATTCGAAGTCATTTTTTCGCCGATCTGTAGGTCATGAGCGTTGAAGAAAGAGCAAACGTACCTATCCAAGCATGTCATCCTCACAAAATCGGCGGAATACATTTGAGTGCTTACGAGTTGCGACCGATACGCGATGTGTAGGAAATGCAATCACAGCGTCCCATCGGCAGGATTAATTTTCTTCGTGGCACCAATTTCTATCGAGTTTTTGCTCAAAGCGCAACATTCTGTGGTTACCATTATCACCACGAACTCTCTCGGCGATCCAGATACCATCAAGATCGACTTCGTGGCAACGATAACTGAATTGAGGACTCGGAAATCGCACTGCGGCATGCGAGCAATGCTGACATCCTGTTCTAGTGGATCAACAAAGCTATTCCTACCCTTCATGTCGTCTTTGGATCCAAAAATGGTGGTGTCGCGACAGAGAGGAGACATTAGACGTTGCTTCTTAGCATTGCGCCAAACCTAGATAGGAGCCATCATAAAGGAGAGCGAGACGTTTCGTCAGAGATAAGCGATCTCCAGAAGATAGGAGACCGTCGCATTGCGACAGGAATAAGTCGTCTAACGTGTGGAAGAGTATTTCTGGAACATATAGGCTTTGATTCGTTACTATGAACAATACTATACACTTGCGCCATCGCAGCGCGTCCTTCCGTGATTTCCCAGTAGACTTCACACGAATCTCTTCGTGTGTACACCCCACGCCGTCTATAGCTAATGTACTAGGCGTAACAAGTGTAGATGACGCCGGACTGGATGTATCTGTGGACGTAACAGGTGGCCAATAAGTGGGATTCTGTTCCAAAAGGTGTGACGGCGTCGGCCTTGGAGAAGACTTCTCGAGGCGGTGAGCGTGCTTTTGTAGGATTGACGCCAATACCAAGGGAGAGATGCGGTATGATATGTCCGTAGGTGTGCTCTTGGGGCCAGATTCCGGTCTGTGAATGATTGTAGCTTTGCATGGACACAGAGTTGTCGTCAGGTATTGGCCGCAGATCATACTCGTCTGCAGAAGGTGCCAAAGGTGCTATAGAACCTTTCGCTATCGTACAGTCGTCATTACCATTGTGAAACTTGCAGATTCTTGCTTTTTGAAGATGCTTAGGGTCCAGGAAAGCCATGACTCGTAAAGTGTACAAAGCGTTCAGCGAAAGGGCTCAGCGAGATTCCCTTTCGAACTTTTCGTCGACGTCCGCAAGCAGGTGATTTATCGCTGCGATCGATCCAGAAGAACTTTGGCCAACCATGATTTGCTCATGGGTTTCTGTCTTCTGGAGCCATGATTGTAGCTGGAGCTTTGTAGGGCTGGGAGAGGTGTTCTGAGATTGCCCTGTGTTCCCTGTCCAGATGTCATTCGTTAGTCAACTTTCATAACCCGATGTTGCAAAGACGAACCTCCTCTGCCCGAGACGTCATTGTCTTGACGGACGCAGTCTGCAAGTGACCGATAATTCGATTATATGTATATGTAGTTGCACCGGTCTGGGTTGTTATAGCAGCCGGTGAGATTGGTTTTGGGCTCTCCGTCATGCCGCCCTGGGCGAAAGGAATTGGGGCGAGTCCGCCTAGGTGGTGTTGTATAGTGATCGACGTTTTGCGGGGAAGCAAGCGGAGGACGATTTCTTGCGGAGGCAACAGCGACGCTGTTTTCGGAATTTTGTAGGTAGGCTTGTGGTCTGGACGTGTAATGAGACTTCCGTAATTTTGAAAAATCCGGCGTGTCCTTTATCGGGCTCGTTTGCTTGTTTCAAGTAGGGGGTGAATGCCCGTCATTTCTCTTCGCCGGATAGTGTAAGAGGCAGAAAACATGCGCAAAATCGAATAGATGTCGATATGATTAGGCCGTCCCAACGCCAGAGCCAGCTGGCAAATAGAGTCCTGAACAGGTGTATGATCGTCTCGCAACCTAGCGCCAAGAGGTTTCATGCTATAGGCAAAAACCGGGAACGGAGTGATGATAGATAAATACAGGTGTGGGTGGGTGTGAAAAAAGAATGCTATGACATTGAAAGAGAAGAAAAGAATGATGAATCCTATGCGGGTGTAGAGAGGTATATATAGCTTTCGGCTGACAAATGTCTCCGTTTGCCACAGAACAACATGGCAAGACATAACACTTTTCACAGCCCAGGCACATATCACGAAACGTCCTTCCTGATTACCAGGCTACCGGCACTATACTGGAAACAGCCTGATATGAGACCCACTAATGCACAGTCCCACTGTGGCGAAAATTGATTGCATCGCCTCATGCCCGATGCCCGATACCGCGCCAAATGAGACGTATGACGATAGTTCAAATGGTCAGAAGACCGCTTGGCTAGAAATAAGTGACCGATGGCCGCATTGTAATGGCTGCTAGGTGAAACAAGGCAGATTGGCCTCATGCCGGAAGTCGCTAGAAAACGGCCGTATGCGAATAGCTGAAGTGGTCTGATGACCGATTGGCTGAGACAGGTGAAACACGGCCCCATGGCCTCATGCCTGATGCCTGAGATCACTAAAAAAGCCATATGATGAGATCTGAAATGGTCCAATGACCGCTTGGCTGGAATCAAGTGACTCATGGACGCATGACAATGACTGCAAACGCCGAAAATGACCGTATTGGAATGGCCAAAAAGGTTGAGTACCCCCTCTTAGCAATAATTGCAAATGTCCGATGACCGCTTGGTAGGGAATCTCGCAGACTTACTGCACCGGCATCCCTGCATTTGCAGCCCTTGAATGTACACTTATCTGCATTGAACTTGTTGCATATATTCGTGCTCGCCAAAGCGGGAAACTTGGCGGGAGGGTGTTGGACTCAGTCAGGAGGAGACCAGTACTGTTAGTCCATAGCTGTGTGTTGTACAAACCCCGCTCCATTTGTACCGGTAGTGCTTGGCATCGGCCAATCACGACTTGTGAGTTTGGGAAAGGGAACACTGAACATACGCCGGCAATCAGGGACATTGTGGATGACACGTCTGGTACCGGTGGCATCAATGGCACAACAACAGCTTAGGCTCGTCTCGCCGGCTCGTCATCTAGCGCCGCCCGTATCGACGATCCCTGGCACCTTTGTATGATCTACTTCTTAATGATATGCGGCCTGTCAGCATTGAACGCCGAGCCTCGCAGTACCGAGGCTCTTGATACCAGTCACGGGCACAATGCCCGTCTAATTACTATAAAAGAACTCGACTTGCGTACGGCCCCTTCTTCAATCCTGATATGTGCGCTTATACGTCAATCCCATCCCCACGCTCTTTACCATGCGCGTCGGAATCCGACATGCAGCCGCCATTTTTCAACCACTAACGCCACGGTAACTATTCAAGATTACGCAACAAGCAACGACTTCACAATTGGTGTGATAACCACTGGAACGGTGGGGCTGAGGGCGCTTTTGTGCGAGATTCAAGCCGATTGGTTAGAGATGCAGACTCGATCAAGATAGAGTCAGGGATTAATTGATAAATGAGGCTTTCAAGAAGCATCCAATCTGTTAGTGTACCATCTCCCTAGCTATAGACCTATAGACAGCAAACATTTTCATAAGATATAGCTAGGTTGATCAAAGCACTTTCAGTACCGCCGCCTAGTCATCATCAACCAGCTTTCTGCTTTGAGACCTGGCTGATATGGAAATTAATACGGTAAACATGAAATCATACCTTTCGTGCAACTTGACCTTTTACCCCTCTCAAGGCAAAACCAGGCAACTTTTTCTTCTGCCCCACTACCTGCGCAATCTTTGACCTTTTGAGACTGCGATCCGTAGTACAATTCTCTTGCACGGACAGTACTTCAAAGAAAGTCGTATCTCGAGTTTCCTACCGGGTAAGACTAAGGCAATGTTGAGGTTACCAAGACGTGCAACGATAACATGTCCTTGGTCCGAGGGATGAATTCAATGATGTTCTGCACTACAAAATCGCCTCAAACAGCCAATTTAACGTTCTGCTAAAACCCCGTTTTTCGACAAGCAGTCTAAGCTTAGCAAGACTGGCCTGGAAAACGACACGGGCAACATCACTGCATTGATATTGATGCTCACAATTCAACCACAATTGACGTCCCACATACTTGTTAACGTTTCATGAAAATCTCCATTGCCGGCCCACAAAATAGCCCTCCGCATAATCTTTGCTGCTTTCACGCCAGTTTTGCGCTCGATTTCCTCAAAGGTACATCAAGTAGTAATCTACAGGCGACAATTGCACGGCGTAAGTGTAAGGCCATTTGGCCATGTTCTTTGGCCATAGTATAATGACACGTATTGAATATGGACTGGGACTCATTCTTTGTTTACGAATACTTTGTTGATCTGGGAGGAACCGACGCTAGCTCAATACAGCTAGACTGTCGCACACAGAGCCGCATTAAGGAAGTCCGCACACAGAGCCGCATATTGACTTGCGGAGCCGCAAATGAGTCCCCTTGATAAATTGTGTCAAAGATGTTGTCCAGATCATCTGGCATAGTTCGCCAGATGGCTGAGGTTGAATCCCCCTTTTTTGCAACTGTCTCTCTTCCCACTTGGTTACCGGCAAACGTCGCGGTATCTCGACCCTCTAAGTACCAATTGACAGTCACTGCCTCCTTTCGCGCACCGTTGCCCGCTGTGCGCTGGTTTTGGCGCTCTCACTTTGCAGGTCCGTAATAACCGCTCCTCTGTGACTTCTACCCAGCAGGAACACCCTCAGATCTCCAACTTGGCCCTCGACACCTTTTCCAACCGATTTACTGCTAAATCTGAATCTAACCTAGAGCTAGCAACCTTTTTCACGTCTTGATCTCAACTGTCGCCTCGCTGAACCTATTCGTAGACGGTCAATCGGCCACGGAAATCACTTATTAATGGAGTTCAGTCCTGCAGATAGCTCACATATCGATGCAAACAATATTGACGTTCCTGACGATTCATGGTGGGATTTTATGATTGACCACTCCGATGTGACTGCAGATCTAGCATCACTAGAACCCATAACGACAGTACCCGACTACACACCTCCATCATCCGATATCCAAGGCCCTTCATCATCTTTGCCCCTATCACACAATCGATCTACTTATCAAGTCACCCAATCTCTTGTAGACTTCTCTACCACGTTCGACACTCGGACTACACCTCAACCGGATCAGCTAAGCGACGCATTTGACTCTTTAACGTCTGATAGCATTTATCCTTACGACTTGGTCGGAGCCATCGGCACCGAGTCGACTGGACACGACGTAGGGCGAGACGGTAAACCGCCACCACTTCAATCATACGGTATCAGCTGTGGCCCGAAGCAGCAGCCACAGATCTCCTCACCAGTAGCTGAGACCAACGAATGCCATTCGAACCATGACAACCTTCTCTTGAGCTTTGACGGATCCTCCTCACATAGCCGAAGAAACTTAGACACAGGTGACGCGCTTGCTGTTAACCGCGCGGGGTGTCTTACTAGTGACCTCTCGGCCGAGCCTTCCTTCTACCATCGACGTGCGCAACAACAAAATGGCATTCAAATGGATGAGTATAAGGAGGCACTAATGGACCATTCGTCAGGCACATTCCCAGTACCGCGACACGAGCATCAACTCGGGGTTCATTCAGCCAGTGAGCCAACCTCTCCTCACAATACCTTGCCGAGGACCCCAAGTATGGCCTCTGCCTCTACTATTTCATTCACCTCAGCGTCTAGCACGCCCTCGAATGACGACAGCTGGGAATGTGAGAAATGTGGCAGGGTAATCGCGACCAAAGGCACCAAAAAACGCACCAGGAACAAAAGGCGCCACCATTGCCCCGGTACTGGCCCGAAATATCCCTGCTCAGCATGCCCCAAGTCGTTCAATCGCGGCGATACCCGGTTGCTACATCTGAGGAGAAAGCACCCGGAGACTAACACGGAGCCGGCACGGCCACGGAATGTGAAGAGACTGCAATAGTACCTTCAGGAACTGAAGACAAACAACGCCCCTGTCCGCTTGGAAGGCGCTTTTGAAGCGGTAGTAAGGCCAAAGTGTCTGTGTGGTGGCTTGAGATGTCAAAGGGGGTATGAGATATGGAAAGAGATTTACGTTGCTGCATCAGCATTGGCTTCTTATGGTTGCGCCCGCGTTTTATTCATCGTGACGGTCGTATCCGACTGTTGTCTCGTTTGATGTTATAGAATGGGATTGACGTTTGACTTGGTGTACTGGATGGAGGCAGCTTTTCCGATGTGTTTGGAACGCATTAGACCGGGAGGGAAACGATAAATAGAGCGGAGGATATTCCAATCGTTTGTCTAACAATGCGCTCGGACTTGCTCAAAAGGTCCTCTCAAATCAAGCTACCAAAATCGAAGCCATTGAATGCATTAGTCTCCGACACGACTATCACGCTTTGTATCTATTTTTAAGGCGGTGAAGGGATCGGTAAGTCGATTCCGTAGACGAGCACCTTGGCAAACGTAAAATCTAAGTGGTGAAAGCATGGCCTCTCCGTACTCAACAACTTAGGCTAAGCGGCCTGCACAATCGATGATCAACTAGCGAAGACGTTTCGAGAGAGGGACTCCCAAGGAACGGACCCCAAGCAAAGGACTCCCAAGATAACGCGCTCCCCAAAAGATGGACTCTCCAGCGGACCTTCAGCGCTGCGGACTCCAAAATGACGGACCTCGTAATCTCTTAAATCAAATCCATCCCCCCTTTCCAATGATGGCTTCCTTTCTTTCTTTCTTTCTTTCTTTCTACCGCAAGACGAAAAGAGCGTATATACTATAAAAAGCCTTGTCACGACAAACTACCGATCTTCCAACTTCACCACCTCCTCTCCAATCAACCCAACCCAGACAGAACCATCGCAACACTAGCCATCGCGCAACTCCACCATGTCGTTCGTCCTCCCCAGACTAATCCTTTCCAGACTCCACACCCCACTGACACAGACCCTGCCTTTTCTTCTCCAGCAACCAACGCAACAGCGCTACTACCACTCCCGCGTCCGAAGCAGGCCTTCCCTCAGGATTGGCCCCAAGTCGGGCTTCTAACGCAACGACCAGCCGCGATGCAGAATCCGCTTCAAAACTAGCTGAGATTCAACGGCAATTTGGAGGGGAAAAGGGAAAGGAGCCGATCGAGGTATGGGAAGAGCAGGCGAAAGGAGAAGAGCCGTGGAGCGTGACGTTGGGAAAGGGTTCGGGACGCTCGGTGGGGGGGATGGAGGGGTTTGTGGGATATCATGGGGGGGTTGTTGAGGGTGGGAAGAGATGAGGAAATGGATGGACGGGGGGTGGGGTTTATTGAGGATTGTTGAGTCTGGGAAGAGGTGAATGAAAGGAGGGATGGGAAGTGGGATATCGTTGGGGGTTGAGTTGGGGGTTCTTGTTGAGTGTGGGAAGAAGTGGATGGATGGATGGATGGGAAAGGGGTATCCAAGATGCCGGCCGAATGAAAAAGCAAAAAGAGATAGCGCAAAGCGGAAAGGCAGAGGCTCTGATCCGGGAGACTAGTTCGGGCGGGTGGGAAGTGGATTTCGAGACCCCGAACGCAGATGAGAGGGCAGGAGTGATTTTTGTCTTGGGAAGGTTCCATGGCTGGCGATTGGCGATCTCCAAGCAATTCGAGCAACCTCAGGCAAAGGACATGGGTTCCATTGGTGCAAAGACTGGGACCATTGGACATGTCCATAACGGCAACTTTTCATGGGATACTTTTTAGCCGGCTCTGCAAACCATCCAAAGGACACGCGATTGTTCGGCAACCGATTGAAACCCCTAGAATAGGAATTGTTTCAACTGACCGAAGTTCCTGCATTCATGTTGCAAGCGGGATCTGGGGTAAAGCTTTGCCTGTCCAATCAACGATCGCTTGCCGGGACGATAGAGATAACGGTGAGACATTGAATAAATTTTGACTGACAAAGAGTGTCGGCTGACTTCATTATTGAAGTGCCGGTATATAAGGGTCATGCCGATCGTCGCTCTCTGATCGCCATGGTAAAGCCGCCAAAGCAGATGTGTGATGCTTAGTTCAAAGCTTTACCGTGTACTAATTCCAGGGTTCACACGTGGTCGATCAGTCGCAAAGGCCCGTGAACCCCCGCGTCATTGCTCCTACCCCAGAGTCCCAATGCGCGAGCGGATAAACACTTACCTTAGTCCATTCTGCACGCTTAGATCGGAGCTAAGAGGAACAAATGTGGTCCGAGCTTTCCAATAGTCTCCTAAAGAGCTGCGAATTATCACGCAAATTGCAATGCACGAGCGGATATATACTTGCGCATTGTCCACGCTTAGATCGGAGCTAAGAGGGGAAGATGTGGTCCGAGCTTTCTGACAGTCTCCTAAAGAGTTATGAAATACCACGGTTGCAAATAGCAATGCACGAGCGGATATATACCCGCGCATGGTCCACGCGTAGATGGAAACTTAGTGTAGATGATCTTGTCCAGGTTTTCTCGTGGCTTCTTGGGTTGCTCGAAACATGACGGGTCTAGACAGTGCGTTTTTGGTGGCCCTTAGCCAAACCATTTTTGCTCACAATTTTCGTCTGTAATGTAGACCTGCGACTGCATGTAATTTACAATGATCGCGAAGATTCCCAAAACTAATAGTTCGGGGTTGACACGTTTCAAGCCCGAAGGCTGTTGGGAAACATTTACCGGCGAAAGTCCCTGCAGTCGCCGTTGCACATCTGAGACCTTCCAGTCTCACGATTGCTGCCTGGGATTGGGAGGGTGCTATCCTTGGTTTCGAAATCGATCTTGCAAGACTTTATTGTAAAACCTACTACCGCTGAATATTCACTGGGCAAGATGTTCGTGATTGGCATTTGCCGGGAGGCATCTCGCCGTATCTGCAATGTCTGTCCGGTCGGACTTATGGGTTCGCGATGTGGGGAGACAGCGGGCACTCGGCATGGAAAACTGCTTAAGATGAAACCAAAGTTTGGTAAATGTTCGGACGGACTATGCTAGCGTCAGCTGGAAGGTTACATCGTAGCGGGTCGAGGAAGGCGTTCTTAAGACTGCTGTTTTCGTTGGAAACCTATGTTTTCAAGCATTGCGAGAATCTAATTAAGGAGCTCTTTCAAGTCCTGGATGACCTAACGACCTTCATCATCCCAAACAATATCACAGCAAGTACAAGGCAGTACTAGCCCTGAGATTGTTAGCGAAAACCCTCTGCTCGTCTTAGCCGCTCGCTGACGCTGTTGACTAAATCAGAATACCATGACGTGCGTGCAGTGCAGATAATCTCCAAGACTACGCCCACTGACCGATTGCATATAGACCTCCTCCTCAATCCGAAGGGAAATTCAACCTCCCCGAATCGCCAAAGTCGCAACTGGAAGATTGGAGCAAGGATGTACAGAGCCACGAGCAGGTGGCCATTGGGCAAGCTGGAGGGAGATCGGAGGCGCAAATGCAGACATTCCTCGACGAGATCGAAAAAAACATAGAAGGGCAGAAGAAGACTAAAGACCGGGAGACTTGATCTATCGCACAAAAGAGATAGGGTCGCGGACTGCACGGATGTGGGAAAGATAAATACATACATGTAGCACATAGGCAATGATGATTTCTGCGTGTACTAGACGAGTCTACAGACCAAATGACATGTGCTGTAGCAAGACTCCTCTCGCTTAGCAAATGCTTTTTGGGCGATCAGGTAACGGCGCTGTTAGCACCACCATTATCGCAGTAGGACAGCAGAACATAGAGGACAGAGTAGGAGAAGGACCATGTTCAAACAAGGCTCCGTCTCATCTTCCGTCCAGGTGTTTAGGTGAAATTGACACTGGTAGGCCAGGGTGAAAGCTGACCGTGCCATTGTAGATGATTGCCAGGCGGAGTACTTCGGGCCTGCTGCATAAAAGATGGTCTTTACGATACAAAATATGAGAAAGATAGTGAGGTTCTTTTCATTGCAGTAAAGGATCTTGCGATGGAGTGTCGTCTGATGAAGATTCAAGATCGCCACCGCCGCCGCCTCCGCTCCGGCCCTACGGTTCTAGCGCCCGGCGCCGGCATCAACCTTCATGCAGTGCTTGCCGCACTCTGCCCATGTAATCTTGTAATCAGTTCTCGTTTTCATGCGAACCAGTATGATCCAGCTCTTGAGACTCGACAGACATGTTTGTCGAGGTCTCTGAATCGCTCGATGTACCGCGGCAGTTCTTTCAGTCATGCACGCTCGGTACCATCATCGCGCGACGTCTTCCATGCTTTCAAACCTCCAGGCACCGCCTTGTAGGCTCGAATCTTTCTCAAGTCTCTCCGTCAAAAGATGAAGTTGCCTATCCAGTATGAGAGAGTGACGGTTGTAAACCATTCGCGATCGTAATCACGCAGCTATGTTCCGAGTGTCTTCGGCACGCAGATGCGGTCTTCAGATGTCTGTATCGCCGTTGAGCAAGTTTTAGCTGCGAACGTTTCTCTCGGAGGATGGAATCACTCGATGTTCTTGCAATTATCAGCCCAGAACGTAGTGAAAATGTGAGAGGCTTTAAGCGTCGACAGTATCAATATGACAAGAACCAGAACCTCCAAAACGCCTTCGTCGCTTCGATGCTCGCCTGGCATTGTATACCCCATGTTCAGTTGAAGCGCATGCTTTGCCATACATCTTGAATGGGCTATCGTTGGCGAGTGTTTAGAGCTTCGGTGAGACCGTGCCAGCATGGCTGATGAAGGTGAGAGGAAAGACATGATTTACACGATATGTCTTGCGCTTAAGTCGCATAAACAGCTGCGGAGTGGAAGCATTGTTATCGCGGACGAGAGAGGACGGTAGGACAAAATTAAGCCGACCAAATTATTTGCGCAAAAAGATCGTACTATCGATCTTCTCCGCCTGGCCGCCCAATTGCCCGCCCTAAATTCCTCCGTCTTCTTCCTTCAACAACAACAATATTATCATGTATGTACAGAGCTGCTACTGTATAATGTCTGGCTAACTTCGTACGGTAGCATCACCATTGACATCAATGTATGTGTACTTCCCTGTTCCAAAGCCGCTGCCACCCATCGCTTTGTACAGAGCTGCCGCTGCCCTGTTCCAAAGCCGCTGCCCTATTCCAAAGCCATCGCTCCGTACAGAGCTGCCGCTGCTCTGTTCCAAGGCCATTGCTCTTTACAGAGCTGCCGTTGCCCTGTTCCAAAGCTGTCACGTTCCAAAGCCATCGCTTCGTACGGAGCTGTCGCAGCCATCGCTTCGTACAGAGCTGCCGCTGCCCTGTTCCAAAGCTGTCACGTTCCAAAGCCGTCGCGTTTCCAAGCCATCGCTTCGTACGGAGCTGCTGCTGCCCTATCCCAAAGCCGTCGTCTTTTGCCAAAGCTATCTTGGCTAACTTTGTACAGGGCTCTTGTTCTGTGGAATCCGACCGCCACCGCTGCCAATGCTGCTGCACTTGCCTTGGTGCCGGCCGGCCAGAACCCCCGCCTTGAAATAGGACAGTGACAGCTCGCACCCTGGGTACATGGAAGGCCTGGCAACATTGTCCTTAGTCTTCCAGGGCATGATATTGATTTTGTAGTGGGGGCAATTCAGCCTCATCAAATTGGTCAGCATCGGGCTTCGTACATCAATGCAATCCTTATACAATTGAGAGAGCAGCCTCCCCTACAAGCTTGCACTCAGTGTCAAGGTCTGCGTTCAAGACTCCGCCCTTTTCCTGTATGCCACTCTTTGAGGGGGCACTTTGGAGGATCGTACGGCAACTGTAAATGGCAAGACCACGGGTCTCAATGCTCCCTTGTAAGAGGGCCATCTGAAGACAAGGGAAGTAGTAGAGAGAAAGGGGATAGAGGCCGTCGTTCAAGGTCTCCTGGATCTCAGGAGGAGACTAATCGTACATAGCAAGTGGAGGGTCCTCAAGCTTGAGAGAGAAAACTGCTGGAGGCTGGGGAGGCTGATACTCCTATGATTATCTAAGACAAGCTATCTGCGTGCGAAGTAACTCTTCTATGAAATGAATTTTGGTACATTACAAATTAAAAGGCATCGTACGAAGCAACTGAGATCTCAAGAAACTGATTACTTCTTCTTTCCTTGACTTTTAAGCTGATTAGTTTGATGCCTCGTACGGCCAATTTCTGCGTACTGATTGGTCTGAAGGCTCATGTGATCACTTGTTGAGCGCTAATCGATCTCGTGGCCTGTACAATCGAGCTCTGGCTGCCGACTGCTCTTGTGACTTGTACGGTCAAGCTCTGGCTGCAGACCAATCTCAAAGCTTGTACGATTGAGCTCTGGCTGCCGACTGATCTCGAAGCTTGTACGATCAAGCTCTGGTTGCCGACTGGTCCCGTGACTTGTACGACCAACTCTTGAGCTATCTGGCGGGTGTTTTGAGAAAGCTGTTGAAGTTGAAACTGGTATACTTGATGTGATAGAGGAAATAGAGTTTGTACGAGGACGATGGAGCTCTGCTCCATTAGCTCTCCAGAATTGAACGGCGTCCTTTGGAAGTCTGTCAGAAGATGCGCTAGAAACCTCTTTACGAGATCTCTTGCGAGCCGGCCTCTGACCCTCTTCCTTGATTGTACGATTGAAGATAGGATAGGGAGATCTCGAATCCTCGACTCAATTTGATGTTGAGCTGGAGTCTGAGGTACTTCTAAGTTTGATTGAGATCGTACGGCTTCTTTTCCCTTCTTTTTCCTTGAGAATTCTGAGTTGATGAAAAGCTCCTCATCCAACTTCTCCTCCTTGATAAGAGATTCATACAACTCTGTACGGGCAATCTGTCTTTGAGCAACCAAGGTAACAAGCCATTGTTTGACTTTATTAGAGAAGTCTCCTTCCAGAAGCTCCTTTGTAGTTTGTACGCGCAATATGCTCTCGGGAGGCTCTACTAAACCATGTGTTTTGGACCAAGATCTAGCTAGATACCACTTCAGATTTGGCTCACTGTCGTACAAGTTTCGGAGTCTACTCCGTTCCCGGATAATATTGAGAATAAAATCCTGGTAGCCATTGCGCAAGCGAGAGGGAGATTGGAGGCGAAGATGAAGACGATCCGATCAAGTCGCAGGCAAAGGGCCCCAAGAAACGAGCCACGGCTATCCCTTCAGAATCATCGTAAAATCCCAAGCAGAACGCATCTGCAGAGGCTTTCGAGGAAGGGACGCTGGAGTACAAGGCTATACCTTGGAGCAGCAATGCAAGCGATAAGTCTCTCACTATTATTTGCTCTGTGGTGGCTTCATATGATGGCATTGGAAGTTGTAAAATTTGCTATCGGTACCCACCGTTAGCCGAAGACATCGGGGCTCAGACAAAAGGGTCCGGCCTCGCTGTGAGACCTTCTCACGCTGGCACTAAGCGCAGCAGGGACAAAACGTCGGACGAGGGCGACGGGTCGTATGCATATCTTTCTCCTAAACAGATACCGATGCGCTCGACCCGATCTCGCGCCAAACGTCGTTGGACAGCATGACGCGATTGGGGATCGACAGCCAAAAGGCGCCGGCAAAGAAGCAGATCGAGGAGTACCGAAAAAGAGGGGGACAGATACGATCAGAACGCAGCGCACCAGAAGAACGCTCACACGTTTGCAAAGCTTGCTGGTAAGCTCAAAGAGCGGGAGGAAAGCCGTTGGCGGTGCAGGTAATTGAGTAGGAACGACATGCGCGCTTGAGGTCGGATAGATTTGGAAAGAAGACAAGACGGACAGAAGAAGATTAGAGCAACCACACATCCATATCCCATGGGCTAAAACTCAGGGCCTCCCACCGAACACCAAGAAGTCTCCTTGTGCAACTCACACCCACCCAACACTCCGCAGACCTACAAGTAGATCGGGATTATTCCTCTCGAGCAGATCCGAAAGTATATCGTCAAAAATTTCATGATAAAGAATTGTTGCTCAGAACTCATTGAGGTGCGAAAGTGTGGCATTTTTGACGTTCTGCCTCGACATGTCGTGCCCAAGGCGCCTGTCCATGGGGTACATAAGCGGTGCACGTGCTTCACGAACGGCGCAGACGATTTCCGCCCGGCGACCGGTCGTTGGAATCAGCAATGATGAGACCGGCGCTGTTAGTCCGTAGCCGTGGGTCGTAAAACCCCCACTCGTTCTTTACCGGGAGTGCTTAGCGGCTTCACACCGGTCGGCTTCATAGTCTAGACACCCCTAAGCCTACTCCCTAGAAACTCAAGGACTTCTCTGCGCATGTTGAGACTGACGTTGCACTCATTTCCCAATACCGGTGCCCGTCTAAAAGCAACATGCCTCAAGGCCAGAGCGTCACGAGCAAGCCACGTTGGGAGTAAATATCTCACAAAGCTCCGCGAAGACGTTGAGTTTTCCGGAACAGATGGAGGAGAGAGTGGACACGGAGCGAGAGGGTGGTAGAGGCAGGGCGGATTTTGTCTCGGGAAGGGTCTACAGAATGCGTTCTTCGTAGCCGTCCTTCGCGGTAAGGGCGGCGTAACCGCTTCAGATTCTCTGATTGGGATAATTATTCCGAAAGCCTGCGTGGCGACCATATAAGTTGTAAGGACGTTTCGCCCGCGCCGGAATATGTATTTCCGAAAACCAATCTATAATAGCTTTGCTATACCATCCACATGCAAGGTATTGGCCCTCAGTATCGTTCTATCACCGACTCCGAACAGCTATGATCTATCCTCCTCTTCCCACATCCCCCAACCTCAGCCCACTCTTCCCATCCACAAACATCCCATAAGCTCTCTCAAAATCCTCCATCAGTCCCTCCACAACTTCCCTCTCAATACCCTCATCATACCACGCCGTCGTCACAAAGCCTCCACTTTCGAGTTCGATTTCCAACCTCAGTGGCTGCGACATCGGGTAAAACATCACCTCGTACGGACTCGGCAGCACCTCTCCAGTTGCCCCAGCAGCGACACCACCACGGACATCAGCGCCCGCCTCTTCGTGTGCGGGATGAATGTTCAACCACACGAGATCCTTCATCGCCTCCGCCGCCTCCGGACACTGCTTCAGCAGTGCCACCAACCCGATATATTCATACTCCGTCGACGCCCACATATCGCGCTGGAACCGCGCGATAAATTCCTGCACCGGGGCGTCCTCGTCGATTTGCACGCGCCAGGGGTATATCGCCACCAGAGCGCCGATGTAGTGGGATATGCGGCTGATAGGGAGTGTGCGCCCAGAGCGCATTATCCCGAGAGGAATGTCGGATGTGGAGCCGTGGCGGGAGAGGACGAGGGCCCAGGCTACAGCGACAAGGGTGGAGGCTGTGAGGGCGGATTCTTTGGAGGGCATAGAGGTGGTGTGGAGAGGGGGAA
This sequence comes from Platismatia glauca, assembly GCA_963556305.1. Lineage (NCBI taxonomy): Eukaryota > Fungi > Ascomycota > Lecanoromycetes > Lecanorales > Parmeliaceae > Platismatia > Platismatia glauca. The sequence goes on along the minus strand of OY745781.1, from coordinate 260,956 downwards.
GGTGCTGCGAGGCGAGCCAGGGGCGGGGTGGCGGGGGGAACAAGGGTTCATATTTTGCGCCGGCGTGGTGTGATAGCCAGTATTGTTTGGCGGGTTCGGGATCGAGGGTTTGAAAGTGTTGGAAGATTTCTTGGGCTTTGGGGGACTCGGCGGGGATGGATGGTGGGGTGGTGGTGTAGGCGAGGGCTAGTTTTGAGTTGACGATTTTTAGCGACCAGGCGTCAAAGATGGCGTGGTGGGCTGTCCAAATGAAGTACCTGGTCTGTTGGCTCGGGTCCAAGATGATGCAGTATTGGCTGAGGGACTCTCCAAAGGTCATTGTGGTCGTGTTTTGTTCTTCGGTAAGAAACGATTCGAGATGACTTGCGCGCCTGAATGACGGGGGCTTGGGTTTCTCGACAACAGAGTACATCCCACGTGGTGTTTGGATTATACGTGTGCGAAGCATGTCGTGGGACTTTATGAGGGATTCCCAACATTGTACGTATTTTTCCAGATCGACAGTGGGTAGAAGTGGGAAAACGACACCTCCAACGAGCTTTGGGACGAGCATATAAGCCTCGTAAAGCTCTGGGAGAGGATAAATGTCCTGTATAGCGTCCGTGGCAATGCCACACTGGAATGATGCCTCGGTATTTAGAGCGTGGATATCCTGATCTTCTTTGATCAGCAAATACGGCGCAAGAATCTTATTGGTACCGTCAATATCTGACTGAACCACTGTCGCAAGTAGTGCGATGGATGGTTTGTCAAGAAGCGTGGATACCGTGAATGAAAGTCCAGATCGACGAGCAACAGCCACCAACCGGATGGCTGTTATAGAGTCGCCGCCGAGATGGAAAAAATCATCATGCATTCCTACACTGCACAGGTCTAATCTGAATGCCTCTGCCCAGACTTGTTGAAGTTGCGCCTCGATATCTGTTGACGGGGCCTGTTTGGTGCCATTTGAAAGTCTAGCATCGTTGTGTTCCGATCCGACGAATAGCCGATCGGTTGCTATTTTTCGGAGTCGTTCTCTATTTATTTTCGAAGACTCTAACCGAGGCATAGACTCCACGGATAGAAATGCTGAAGGAACCATGTAGGCAGGTAACGCCTTGCCTAGTTGGGCCTTCAGTCGTGTCGCGAGACCATCAAATTCAGTTGATATGCCGACGTCATTGGCCATCTTCTGGTTGGCCACAGATACATGACCTGGGTCTACTTTTCCATCAATAAAGGCCACTAGCATAGGTTCTCTGCCATGCTTTTCTGGGTGGATGATCTCAGCGACGACCTCTGACCTTGGTGGGAGAAGTCTTCGCAGTTGATACTCAACTTCCCCTAACTCCATCCTCTGACCTCTGAGCTTCACCTGGAGATCCCTTCTTCCTACGAATTGAACTGTACCGTCCATGTTGTACTTGGCTAAATCTCCGGTTCTGTAAAATCTGGATTTTCTTCGATCTGGGAAATACTCTAGCCATGATGGGGCTGGAATGAACGCCTCTTCTATCTGCTGTTGGTTCAAGCCGAGGTAGCCCCTACCAACCGTAGCGCCCTCGATAATTAGCTCACCTGTGCATCCTATAGGGGTCAGTTTGTCGATGTTTGTCTCTTCTACAATCCAATAGCAGTCCCCTATAGGGCGACCAATGTTACCGACCGCTGGTCCATACTGCGATACATTTAGTGCGCAATTAATCACGCAGGTCTCGGTGGGACCGTAAGCATTGAAAACTTGCAGTTTCTCCACCTTAGCCCAAAGGTCAAGGAGGTCAAATGTCGACAGCTCCCCTGCAACGACCAAAGTCTGGAGTGTGTCGAGATCTAGGTCCTCAGGGCGGAGGGTGGATAGAAGCGATGGCATGAATAATGCGTATGTGACACGCATATCTTTCATAGCACCAGCGATATTACTGCCATCTCAGTTGAGCAGAATACTCAAGATGGAGCATGTTATGTACTCACTTCATGCGGTCATTTTCGGACGGGATGCAAATTGTTCCACCATAAATCAAAGGCAGGAAAATTTCATCGATGCAAGCATCGAACACATAGGAGCCAAATTGGAAGACTCTTGATGCATGATTCATGGCCACAGTATCTCCCCAGGTCCTCAAGTGAGTACAGAGTTGTCGATGTTCAATTTGCGCTCCCTGGCCAGGTTGAAAATATCATATTTCAGCTAGTCATCGATGGAGGAGTGAGTATGTCAGATATAAATGGAACTCACTTTAGGAACACCTGTGCTGCCGGACGTAAAAAGAACATATGCAAGGTTGCTGGAGCAGAATTCTGCGTCGGCGACTTCTGCATGACGATCTCCTCGATGGGGACCCGAATTTGGACCGACGATGATCACACTCTCGCTGCGCCCTTCGAACTTTGCTGCTTGCAGAGAAGACGTGAGGATAACACTAGGATCGATCTGCGCATTGATCGCGTCGATCCTGCCTACAGGCGAACAAGGTAGGGGTACAAAAGCTGCACCAGCTTTAAGCACCGCGATCATGGCAACAACAGCCCACATGGACTTCTCGAAGCAGAGCGGGACTAGGGACCCTGCTTGGACTCCATGGTGGATTAAGCGCCTTGCAAGAAATGTGGCATGTGCGTCGAGCTCCTCATAAGTCAGCGATCCATCTCGTGAGCATATTGCCTCCGCGTTAGGATTCTCTTGAACTTTTTCTCGAAAAAGGTGATGAACACATCTTTCGATCGGTGAAGGAAGAAAATCATTCAATTTTCGGATCCGCTCAAGATCCTCCCTGCTCAGACTGTCCGCAGAACTGCCAAGGGCTCTTTGCTCAATCATGGCTGTTCACTACTTAGCAGCACAGTCAAATATTTATGATGAGATGCAGATGATTTTAAGATATGATGAGGGGATGAATGTGGAGGGGTACACAAGAATAAGTCATTCGGGCTGTGCCGTGGCAATGCAGCAGTAGTACGGTGATAATCGCGTGCTAAGCGGGAGCGGTCAGCACTAAGCCAGACTATGAATCGGGGAACTATGGATAGATTCCAGAGGGATTGAAGATGAGACCAATCACTCCTGCTTCCCACGCTCACCCTCGCTCGCCTTCTCGTTAATTCCTTTCACCATTACATGGTGAAGCAGCATGTACAATGCTAAACATCTCAGGTAGTGCACCGCAACCTCGACGTTGTTGCTGTTGCTCTCTCGAAGCCAGCATTCGCTTCAAAAGGTGTTCTTCGAACGAAGCACCACCTTGGCTTCATCACTGGTGGCTAGATGCGATCATGCGTAGAGGACTCCAAGATCGGTGTGTCTCAATCCTAACGGTTCATAATGGTTTACTGGTTGCAATGTATTCACCGGCTTCGATTTCTATGGTCCGCGGTCAACGTAGTTTCCTTTGGCAATGTATCGGTGTATCTCATCACGAAGCTCGTGTTGTAGGTTGAACAGCGTCCCTTGTCACTCAAAGGTGGCTGTAGTTGGGACACTGATGGCTACTGACAGGACGAGGTATCGAGTGAATTAGAACGAAGGAATGGACTTCAGCAGCACGAAGAGTGGGAAGGTATGCGACTATCTACCTAAGAAAGTGCAGCAACAGTCCTGGATATCGAGTTGAATCTTCTGAACCATAGCGGAAGATTTCCACCGACAGTCCCACAAGGCCCACTCTATTTATTTAGGCCTGTACTTGTGGGGTCCGAACTGAGTAAACCGACTTTTCGTATCAGCTTGAAGGATTTTAAGATCCTCGTCTGTTGGACAATTGGGATACCTAAAGTCCTGTGGAGTATGTGCTGTACACACAAACAAGACGCTTCCTGTGCAAGCAAATCACTTAGGAGGTCATCCTGCTGTTTGAATAATGGTAGAACGAATAATAATGAAGATACTGATGATGAAATTGTGATGAGTGGCTAGGTACCGTGGAAAGTAGGTCGGTATATCTCAGGCCGCGGCACTAAGCCTCATTGAGGTTTTCAACATGGCCAGCGTGAAAATTCGTGCCGTGGTCGATGTCGGTTTTCACCTTAATGCGCTGCACCTGCGCTGCACCCGTCTGATTATATCTGATGACACTAGGCCTTATTGAGGTTTTCAGTATCGCCAGCGTGGAGCTTCGTGCTGCGTCCACGATCAATCATGCAAGCCAATAAGGATTCCTCAGACCCTATCTATTGAGATGGCTTCGGAATGATCTCCTATCACGATGTCGGTTTTCACCTTACGACAACGACACTAAGCCCCATTGAGGTTTAAATATCGCCAGCGTGAAACTTCGTGCTGGACGCGCAACGCTCCTAGGTGCGGTGCAGCGCAGCGCGCTGGTCTGAATGAACCTCCTCATATAACACTAAGCCTCCTCAGGGTTTCAATGTCGCCAGCGTGGAACTTCGTGCTGCGTGAGCTGCGATCGTGCTCGCCCTTTTGTGATCGCATCGTCGGTTTTCAAGCCAGCATTGCAACACTAAGCACCATTGAGGTTTCCAGTATCGCCAGTGTGGAAATTCGTGGAGTTGAAAAGACGGACAACGACACGACGACACCACGACGCTAAACCTTATCGAGGTTCTCAGTATCGCTAGCGTGGATATTCACGCTGCATGGCCACTGCAGTAGTGGCACTGCACTCCATCCTACCTTCCGGAACTTCGTTGCCGAACGATCGACCTCCAAGCTCAACTTGAATGTCGCCCTACCTACTCTAGCTCTTTAGTACCACTTGGCGTCTGTCATCTTTGACAGTCAAAATCGATCAATAATCACATATCCGCTACCGTGTGGCCAGCTGAAAAGTTCGAACAACCAAGTCAAAGACCATATACCTACAAAAGATAGACACCAATTGATCATCATCCGGGGCGACATCCGATAGAGCCACAGCGGAAAATTTCCAGCGCCGTCGCGGGAGCATTAGAGCGCGAAATTCGGCACCTGTTGAGGGATAGACTCCTTTGCAGGCGCTTTGGAGGCGCATAGAGTTACATATCACCACTTCATCAGACATGCGAAGTTGCCTGCACTGGGAATCGGTACGGTACCCATTCGTAGGGCGTGCTCCCGTCGAAGCGAGAATTGAACACATCTAGAGGTCGACCGCCAACGCATTCGATTGCGCGCCTTTACCCATTGAAGCCAGACTACGACCCAGCACCCTGTTGGCCTCCGTACGCGCCAGCTGCGAGCACTGTGGTCAGGGTATTATAATACCTTACATGTACTGTATTAGGTTCGATTCCTAATGGCGCTGGTACAATGGTGTAGTGGTTTCGTTTTTCAATTTTAGCACCTCGGGGTTGAAACACCAATTGCCGAACTGTTCCATCTTCGTCACAACGAGGTTTCGCACCGCCTTATCCGGGATCCGGGATTCAGCTTCACTTTGATGTCGCCCCAATTGCCCATCATCGCTTTTTCGTCCAACCAATCATATGACACCATTATTCTGTGTCCCATTCCCTTACATATCTTGGACTACTTAGGCGCAAGACTCACAACTTTCGTTGTGAAATTAGCGTGAATTGCTATCTGGTCAAGTACAGCTTTTTGTAGGTAGACATCGTGACGAAGAGCAGTCTGCGGATCAAAAACGCAGTAGGTACCTGATGGTGATGAGACTCTCGCGCACGAGCTCGGTCTTGTTGATGCCGGCAAGGTTCCAAGATTGCCAGAACGTAGCCCAACGGTTCAGTGTACTGGCGGCCGAAGAAGACACGGAAATGAAACTTTTGACACAGCTTTCAAGCCCGTGTTAATTCGAAAGACTTTTTCGCGACACGAGCGCCGTCGAGCGTCGTGACCGGGCGGTTTTGATGCCCGGAGGATGGCGAGATCGCAAACTCCGAGGGGATATCCATCAACATCGCTGCAGATTTCCCGGAGGAGAGATAGTAAGGGACTAGTGGCACTGTTGACGCGAGTGGGGTTGCTAACGTTTGGCTTTCGAGGTGCCCGAGTCATGAGTCGCAGGTAAAGCCATGCTGCAGAGCTTCATGTGGTCGCTGTGGCGAGGTGGAATGCTCGTGGACGTTCAGGTTCTAACTTGATGAGGGTAAGGCAGCTACTAAAGTTTTGTGTCATACATTACGTGCACTCGTAATCATCGATTGCTAATCTCAGTTCTGCCGACAAATCCACTGTACACAAAGTTTGGGTAATATGATATGATGTTTTCGCGACTGCCATTCTTAAGCTCTTTGCAGCTTTCATACACTTCAGCGATACATGCGTTGGCTGTAGGTACTCGATAGTATTCAGAAGGGATTAAGCGGACGATCGAAAATCGCATCCTCAGGTTGGGTTTGAGAGGTTTAACATTGACTATTGCACAAACTCCAAGCTCTGGTCTCTGAGCCATGGTACCTTTGTTGAAGTTTCTCCGCTCCGTCAGGGAGACACAATGTCTTGCATTTTAGATTTCAGCAGGTATTGTTATGAGCCGTCGACGCGCATCCCATCGCCATTCTTCTTCTTTGACCGTTGACAGACAGCTCATACAGATGCACCATCCTTTCCAGTACTATCAGTAAGGTACATTCGCGGATGAAACGTGGGGGTCCTTCCCAAACCCTTATGGTATTTGGTAGCAGGAGGCCCTAATGTAGGCTCCAACATCTTTCCCAGTTGACGACCTATCAAATGAAACACTCGGGTAAGGTCTTGCTCTTTGCGTTCAACCAATGGACAATAATAAACCTCAAAGCTAACCGTGGCAAATCCTGTCAACTCCTTGAATGTCTCAAAAATTGGGCCCAATGCGCTTGTGGGTTCCTTTCCATTCCAACCGAAATCGACCGCCAGGCTGTTGCGTAAAATGTGCGAGCCAGTGAAAGGAGCGATTGCTGCCTTGAAAACAGCGGTGATCCTTTCCGTGTCCAGCCTTTCAGGTTTCGAGCATCCAATATAGACTTCTGGGGGAAAGTGAAAACGCACTCTTTTCAAGCGGCCGGTAACCTTGGCTGGGAGGCAGATATTTTGGTTGCCTTGGTCTACGGTTTTGACTTTAAACGAGAAAGAGCTCTCTGACGACCACATCTCTGAAGCCTCGTGGCTGATAGCTTTTGACACCCTGAAGAGGGCGAATTCGAGTCCCTTTCTCATACCGAACTTGCTTTCATTTGCTGTGATCCAAGCGGTACAAATCTTACCCTGACGTATAGGGATGATGTAGACTACAGACCGGTAGATTTCATCGCGCAATTCGCGAGGAAGTATGAAGAGAGCGCCTCCATGCTGCGGGTCGCCCAAGGAGCTCAAGCCTGTAGGAGAAGAGAGCGAGCAGGCCTTGGCGGAGGTGGCGCAATGAGGTCCAGGCCGTGACTTTGCGGCGTCGACAGACTTGACCTGTTTCGTATGCTTGTGACCCATGCTGGCGACTGCTTTGTGGTCCAGAACAGATAGCGATGACGGTGGATGTCAGATGGTTGGTGGGGTCTGGGGCAATGAGACGCGTTCTGCCGTAACGGGATCTTGGGCTTGCGAGACTGAGTAGCTGATGTATTGCTACTAGATAGACTGAAACCGGGGCAGGCAACATATTTAAGCAAGGCTTGCGCTCATAGTAGTGCTGGCCAAGGGTCAGTATTCAAGTAAGGGATTCAGGCCCCTTGACCCCGAGGCAACTTGCCAGCCCTTACATTTGCCCTCAGACCTGACTGGGTGCCATATTAGCTAAGCTATCCCAAATGAGGTACTAGGAAACCCTTGAATCATCAGAATGAGTGTGCCCGTAATGCATAGGAACATAAACGAGTTTACAAGCAAGGCCGTTGGTACCAAAAGTCCCATCTGACGCTAGTAGCAGGCCTAACGCCACTACACCTAGTTTCAGAAGCGAGAAGACTTGTGCAGCGAGATCTTACTTTCTGTAACAAAACGTTCCATTTTACGATACTTATCACATCGTGGTGGGTTAACGAAATATGAAGTGTCGAACAGAGAAGGCTTTTGATGGCTGTTGTCAAGAAAGATAGGACGAAAGAAGAAGTTGACTCTTTTTTCTCTTGAGGCTGGTTGGTGGACTCGGATTCAGAGTCCGCTGTTCGCTTGTATACATTATAATCCAGACCGTTGACCCTGGATCTTTGGCGGTGGAAATTCTCACAACATCACGCTTTGAGAACTTTTCAGCGGATGTAATGGCTTCGTCGTTCACAGCTCTCTTGTTATTCTGGATGTATCGGCTTGCCGATAACCACTTAGTGTTCCCACCGTCGGACGTCACGATGATGAATAGGCGCAAGCAGGTTGGATAGATGTCCAGCACCGGGATCAACGAGCCTCGAAAGGCCATAAAGCATACCCTAGCGCTGGAAACTCCCATGCCTATACGGCATAGACCTGGGGTAATGATATCTAGCGCATAAGGCAGGATTGAAAAAGGGACCATATGCTAGTCGAGTTGTTTTGTAGTACCTAGTTAAATATATACAGGTGTGGGAGGACAGGAAAAAGAAATACCGTGGCTCTGAAAGAGATCGATTCGAATGAAGGGCCATCTGCTAATTATACTAAAAAGGCTTCCGGATGATGCGTCCCCTGCGGGAGACACTCCAGCCGCTATCCGATATGCTACCCACTGAACCATAGTCCCCGTGTCGAGTGTCGACTGGATGTCAATCCCTACGGTAGCTTGTGGGATATTCATCTCGAACGAGACTATCGAAGCACGCCTTACAAGTGATGTCGCATGGAGCCTAAACTCGGATCGAGCAGTGGTATACCGATAGAAGGGACTCATCACAAACGTATCTACTACTCGTATCCGTCTGCTCAACTTCGAGAGTAAATTCCTTCGTATCTCGCCTCCTTGCGTCAAGAATTGAAGATGCCTTCGGAGCCTGAATATTTGAACCCTTACGCTCTTCTTTGGCTCCCGTTACTTTTGAGCAACCGAATCTCTGGACGAAAAACATACGTATGGGTGATCCAGCTGTAGAACGTCCCGAGAGCAGCGGAGCACCTCTCAATCTCCGACCTATTGCCTCGAGTGACGACTCATGTACTTAGGGTTTATTATTCTAACCTGTTCTGATTCTTGTAATCATTGGCTAGGTGCTCAGATCCTTTGACATCTCGACTTGGACATGCAAGCCGCCGTGTCGGAAGTTTGCTTTGGGTTTTCCTTTGTCGTCTCCTGTCTTATAACCAGCTTCCATTCCCTCTTAGCTTGCAATCTTTCTTCATCTTTCTCATAAAAAATCAAAAATCTCTTTCCCGCCATCCCATCCACCCACAAACAAGATCCTTCACTCCTCACCCCTCTCACATCCTCCCAAGACCCACCGCCATGGACTTCTCCCATTTCCTCGCGTCCGCATCAGCCATGATCCCCGAGCCTCTCAAAACCCTTTGGAACGAAGGCAGTTTCGCCAGCCTCCTTCGTGCATTGCCAACAATCCTGACCTCCAGCCTCTTCATAGTCTTCAGGCTCTTTGACGCACTTCTTGACATGATCATGGCTTGCTGCAAATGGGCGCTGTTCGTCGTCATCACCGCGACTACTTTCATGCTGGGACTGGCGATACTGGCCGTGGCTGTGGTACTGCTGATGTTTGGTCTGGTTGCACTGGCGAGACATGTGGTGACGGAGGTGGAAAGAAGGTAGGCGCTGCATCTATTGTCCTTACTAAGTCCGTATCATGAATTGATTGTTGCATATAGGGAAGCTGAGCAGAGGGCTGCTCTCCACGTGCGCGAAGCAGCGAGACGCCGTTTTCATCTCCTAGAACAAGCTACACTAGATTGACGGCTGAGATGGGGAGTGGGGCAAGATGCTTTGAGTCGTCTCCTGCGGGCTCTTAGTATGACTTTTGCTCCTGGCGGTGCGGCTGGGAAGGACCACATCAAGATAGACGCAACTGATGCATCGGGGAAGGGAAACGTGTTCTGCTGTTGCTGCGACATAGATAGCATTGCTTTAGAGTCTTAACTCATTGCTCTCGGTCCTATTTCAGAGTCTGCGCATTATGACACTTTATAGCTGGTTGGTTGCCTCACTACTGCAATTACGTAAAGGAGATGATTTCCTCATCTCGGATCCAGACATGTTGGCAGCATCGATCACACACGGGCCTCTATTAGGACGTAAGTGGGTTTTGCAGGAACTATTGCAAGCCTCCCGTAATATCTAGATTGGAGAACAACTCTTCTGGCAACGTTTCGAAGGCTGGAATTGCGAAAATTTGCCTGGCAAGAATCAGAACGTGAAGATTTCACTTAGTCGGCCTAGTGCTTCTGCTATCAGGTCGACGCTTCAGGGATTGGAGAAACCTTAGTCTTTCAGAATGCCAAAGAAGTATATGCTCACCAAGTTTGTCTCAGCGAGGTGCACAGCAGAGATGATAGAAAGGATGATGATCTATGGTGGGAGTCCATGAGGTATAAGACCTCATGGATAACAAAAAACTAGGCAGCACGGCTGTATACATGGAAGGATATGCATGGAAGGAGAGAAGGAACTAGACACGCTGACAGTTTGGGACCGCATAGGCGAGGACTTCCCTCAGCGGCGTTTGAGCTTCTTGAGCGACAAGTTGACCGCCTACAATCGTAGTACTAGGTACTTCCAATTCCAATTCAACCTACCGCATGGCACAAATATCGTTGAAAATTGTCCAACTGCTATCAATAGCAACTAACACGCAAATAAGCGAAATTATCATGTCGTGCGACCCACTAACCCCCAGTCCTACTTGGTCGAACTGTTTTGGCAATCCGCCGTACAGTTGACAGTGTAGGTGTTCATCCAAGGGCCCGTGAGTCTGCCGTGGTATCTAACGATCTCGCATGTCTTGGCTTCCTCAACAATTCCCGACATTGTAGAGTTTCTCTCCCACCGGGATCACCATCAGCGGCAAAATACCCTTCCTAGATAACAGACTCTAGCTGACTGCCATGGCATATGTGCCTCACACTCGATACATCTTAGCAGATGCAAAAGACGTGGCTTCCAACATCCAGTTCTCGCTGCCTCCCAATAGCAAAAAACTCTACACGCACCAGCATCAGCTCCTCATCCATCTAATCAGATCAAGTGAGAAGAGTGTCGTACCGTACAGTATCAATAAGGCCGTCGCATATACTCCTCAGCTGTATCATCTTCAAATTCCAACTCCGCACGCTCTTCACACGGTCCTTCATCCTCGTAGTTTTTCTGATCGGCACTCGTGTACGCGGATGGGAAGCATGGAGATACCGGACGCCCGTTCCCGAGGAACCGCCAAAGCAGGCAGCCAGCGGTGCAAACGGACGCGAGAAAACCCAAGGCCAAGAGGATGACATAGGCGGACTCTAGGAGGATGGCGACTGGGCGAGGGATGTCGACGAATTCGCCAATCACTTTGCTTTCGTTCGACATGATTGAAGAGGTTGAAGGCGTCTGTTGGGTAAATGAGGTCTGGGAACAATTCTGGATCTTTTTCTGGAGCTTGGATTTCTAGAGCTTAGAGGTTTCTTTTGAGAGGATTGATGGAAGAAATAGAAAAAACAGGCCTCAGGAAAACTTCCTTTCAAAACGGATGTTCTGTACTTTAGATGTAGTTGGCGCCACTAAAATAAGGTGCAAGGGTGCTCTGGGCTTTGACTCGGTGAGCAAGATTGAGCGAAGTGGGTTCTGGGCGCCAATCCAACAGCTCCTTGTGTGGGAAGAGAACATAGCAAAGAATAAGTCGCACGCGGTAGTGCACCACCAAGTTGGGTTCCAGGATATTTTTCAATGCACATCTGCGCGCAACTCTAGTTACTCAATCAGCCTTACTCCCGTAACAAGAGCCTTCAGGGCCCCGCAGCATCTTCCAATCTGATGCCTCGGGCACTCAAACAATCTCAATTTGAGACTTGAGTTGTGATTGAGCAAGTTTTACCATGGTTTGCGCTTAACCCCATTTTTTTTCTTTTTTTCTCTCCGGCCAAGCTTCAGCAAGCATTCAACCTTCAGATGCTTCATATGGTATATCATACAGAACAATACACTTTTGCGGAACCATCCAATCCAAACTTCTGAGTCTCCCCTCGCCAGCAAAATCCCCAGATCCCGATCCGCGACCCAAACCTCAACAACCAATTCCACCACACCCACCGGCCCCCCCACTCGCCATACAGCAGCACCGCCAACATGTCCTCCCCTCTTGAATCCATCCTAGCCCCACGAACCGCACCATCAGACTCCGATCGATACACCAACGACGCCGAAGTCGAGGAGGCGATATACTACCTGGAGCTATTCGGCATGGTCCTAGGCACGATAATGATCATAGCCATCGTGATCAGGGTCATCCCTCTCCTCACGAACGACCTTCGCGCACTCTCTCACAAGATCCGAGAGCGCAAGGAACGTCGACGGGCCGCGGAGGATGAGGAGAAGGCGATGGAGCTTGTTGCGCGGTGCGCAGCGGATGCCGCCGGTGAGCAGAAGGCGCTGATGCGCGCTGCGGGAGAGCCGCGGCTGGGTTGACGGTCTTCATTGATACGGGCGGTGAGGTGGCGGCTGTGGGGGTTGAGGGTTTTGCGTGATCCGGAGGTCCTGCGGGTTGAAGCGAGGCGTTCAATGGAGGCTCGGATCGCCATTCGGCAACTTGCGACTTGCCGACGCGATCGTTGAAGCAGAGCAGGTAGCTACCGTACGATTCTGCTGTCATGCCACTTTGAATAAGTAAAAAGAAGACTTGGTCATACTGCCGTTATGATGTTGGCAGAATCTGTTCATTTGGAGCTCTGCTCTGAGGCCGAGTTGAAGCGGAATCGTCCATCCTTGGCCAAAGTTCTGTAAGGCAAGAGCCAGAAATTTACATTGCCAAGAGCCAGTCCCACTGCGAGCGCGATCTTGGGTACATTGTTCCTGTCTCTGGGTCGTATATGACCGTCTTCCCGAATTCCGGGTAGAATGACTTGGGGTCTCCAGTCGTCCATTCGGAACCTGGGTGATTCTCGAATTCACGGACCAGATAGTGTTTTGCCTTGAGTGTTGGCCACCAGTTCTTTAGATCTTGTCCTGCTGTGATGCTTGCCAGTTCCGATGAGACGCTCCATGACCACCCGAACTCTGACGTCCTTTGGTCGACACCTTCGAAGTCGAAGCACATGATGACCATATTGCGTCGCATATTGATCATCGGTTTCTTGAGCCATTGGTCGATTCTCAAGGCGGTGTCCGGTGTAGCGACGTTCACATTGAGAAGCTTCCTGTACCAACTCATGGGGTAGAGATAAATATTCACAGCCGTATCAGTACCATTTGATTTCCAGACTACACGACACCTATGCCCCCCCCTCAATCTCCCCATACGCCCGTCCCCACTACTCGCATACCCGCACCTGGTCAAAGCCACATCTCCCCCGAGGATCCCCGGTGAAATTCGGCATAAGGAGCGCGTCCAGCCATCGGGACTCTTCCCCGTGCATTTCTCCGTCCTCTGCGTAGTATTCTATGCAGTACATTGCGTCCTCTTCTCGCTGCAACCGGCTTTGGCGGGGGACCTTTTGGTCTTGTTTGTTGTAGTGAGTGATGACGAAGCGGTGGGTGGGGCGATTTGCTAGGCTTTGGGGTCGACGTGGAGGTTGGTGCTGGTGTTGGCTTTCGTGTTGCGCTGTCTGGTTTTCTAGGCGCTGAGATTTGGATTCGGTTTGGTGTTGCTTTTGGAAGTGGTCTGGGTGTTGCTCTTAGTGTTGACCGCCGCGTTTGATCTGATTTTGGTCTTGAGGTTCAGCCTGGTGATTTTCTCGCAGATGGTGCCTTTGAGGTTGCTCTGCGTAGCTATTCCTTCGGCTTTGGCGCACTTGCGCAGATACCTCCTGTACTATTGCTAGATAAGTCTCGACATTCCCGAGAGAAAGACCTCGGATAAACTTTTGGTTTTCGTTGAAGACTTTGGTGACTGGGTCAGGCGCCGGGACGTGTATCGCTGTCGGTGATAATTTGGGTGTTTCGAAGGTTTGAATGTCCATGTCGACTTGGGGTCCGGATTCAAGAGAAGCCTTAGCTGAGCGATATGGTCCTGCTGGTTTGCAAAGTCGACCGAAGAAATTGACATGATGGTCTGGGATGCAGCCGGAGGCGCCTATCATTGTTGCGTTGGGAGTCTTATCCATCGCTGTCTTGGTAGATGGGTGTGATGCGATTTGTCTTCACAATGTTCCGTGGCGGTGCTTCAGCTTAGTCTGCGGTCGTTGATGCACTCCGATTATGATATCTGTGAAGAGGATCTTGTGAGATTTGAAGATTGGGTGAGAGTCATTATATCCTTTAAATGTTGTATTTTTATATATTCGCATATCCGTTGACTCATTATTTTCAGTGCGCAAGTTTCTCAAAGGTGCGCGCGCAGCCAAGCGTTATACTAGGCCTTTTTAATAAGTATTCGTTGGCAGATTGGCGTCGCCCAGACAGTAATGGTACTTGTAGAGGATGCATCTGGATGAACAAATCCAGGTTGCAATAAGTGATTCTGAACAGAATGCCGCGAGAGCAGGATAGTTGCCCATGCCGATCGGCATGGCGTGGATAAGGGGGCCCTGATACAAAAGTCGCTTAGAACGGCGTCAATGTACGTGTGCCAAAAAAGGCTATCAGTCTCATCGCCCTCCAAAACATGAGATGCACGCGGAAACACAAATGAGGCTATACACGAATCTCATAGAACTGACTAGGCGGGCCTAACGCCAGGACAATTTGAAGCTCCATACAGATGTGGACGGGTGGGCGGAAGAACGCTATGATTCTGAAAGAGACAAGATCGAGTGAGGAGCGATGTGGTGGTGTGGGCCGCTATGGATATGGCTCCCTACTGACAAATCACTCTATTCGCCACTGCAAATTTATCATTTGCCACTCCGGCGGCTATGTGACCGGCAGTGGCCATGGTATCAGCTTTCTGACCGACTAACCCCAGTCCCACAGTGGCGACCTCTTCGTCCTAATCCGAGTAATGAAATTGCTCTCACAATATATAAAAGTACATATCTAAAACGCTCAACAGTATGAATAAGTAGGTACTCTGGTAGGTAATAACACACTCGACTCCTTAGTTTCCCTTTTCCCGAGTAGATTCGTTTACTCGTTGGATATAGCTTCGCTTTTGCTATGTATTCCTTATTGACCGCTCAACAATCTCCCCTTCTTTCACTCTTTAATCTAACACTGCTTTTACGCCTCACTCAGCTCTAAGCCTCTGTTATACAATGGCAGCAAATCATTACCCGAGCCCATCAGTCATGACCCTGAGTCTTGATCTTGAGGAACGGCACGAGGAGGAGGCTGATGAAGCTCAATGCCGTGGCGAACCAAAAGAGCGCAGCGTATGGCTCGAACGGATCGTGCGCGTAGAAGCCAGTCGTCGCAGGTTTCTCGGAAACGCTTGTGAAGATTGCCGCGAAGACCCCGAGACCGATTGTGACTGCCAGTTTGATGGTTGTTTGGAAAACGGAGCTGGCTACGGATTGTTGCGACTTGGGCAAGGAGGATACGACGTACATCTAGGATTTACCAAATCAGCAATACGGCAGGAATCAGCTGGGGCGATCTCGTACTGACATTGACAACATTGAACTCCAAATCAGTTCCGATGACAATAATAGCTAGGGCCGGGAACGTAAACGCCCAATACGAGTCACCCGAGCGCTGGACCGCAACGAGAATGAAGGCAATGGTGAATGCAGCAGCGCCTAAGCCCATCAATAACTTATTGGAAACCCTGTGTAATATTCGTCCAGCAATAATCTAGAATGATTCGTCAATATCATCGACGTGCGTACTCAAAGAAGGGAACTTACATTTACAACCACTCCGCTAACTGCCGTGGGGAGTAGGCACACTGCCGTTATCAAGGCGGAGTATCCGAATAGCTCTTGGAGATACAAGGCGCAGAAAAAAAATAAGGCCGCAAAAGATAGAAACCCAAGCAATAAGATTGCGAGAAGCTGAATAACATTAGCACGACCATCTCTTCAGAGAGCACAGCCAACGTACTAGAGAGAACTCCTTATCTCGCCAGATTTTCATTGGCATGAGCGGATGTGGAAAACGGCCTTCCCACCAGACGAAGGCAGCAATCATCAGGAGACCTAGTATGATGAATACAATAACGTACGGAGTCCTCCAGCCTTGGGGTGCATCTGGGCCGACACTAGACGGGATCTGGGTGAGCTTCTGTGGAGTCTGGAGTGAGAGAAGCTTTCTTACCTGATACCAGCTGCGAAAAGACCGATACCACCAATCGTCAGCGCTGTGCCAACGATATCGAACTGCTTCAGCGTCTCTACGGACAGAGGGAGCTTCTCGCTGTCGTCCACGGGGACTGTGAAGCAAGCAATGATAGCAACGCCTAAGTAAATGATAGCAAGGAGCCAGAACGACGCCGACCATCCGAAGAACTGCGTCGCAATTCCGGAGAAGATGGAGCTAAACACGAAGCCAAGGTGATTGCCAGAGGTGAAGCAAGCGAATGCGTAATTCTTCCTCTTGGATGGTTTGTCGTAGATGCTACCCAGGATGCCTTGGGCGGAAGGAATGGTTGACGCGGACGTCAGACCCATGACTCCGTTCAGGACGTCCAGCGTAATCGCGTCGCGGGCGAACCCCGTCGCGAGTGCGAAAACCGCGAAGAGGAAGAGACTGGTGAGCAAGATACCCCTTCGCCCGATCATGTCTGCAACCTTGCCAAAGAAGAGCAGGAACGAGCCGGAAGTCAAGCTGTCCCCGTTAGTCATTTGGCGAGTCGGTGGGAACGGAACCCGAGGGACTCACGCCGAGGAAGCTGTCATCCATGTCAGTTGTGAAGTCGTCATGTTGAGGTCCCTTTTGATAGACGAGGATATGACGATGGTGCTTCCCTGGAGGAAACTCGGCATGGCCACGCTCATCGTCGCCGTCGCGATGAATAGGATCTCCTGCGCCGTCGAGCGGAAAACTGCCGGGCGGGCATTGGGCGAAGGTTCATCTTCAGGCGCGCTGTTGACATCTTCTGGATGCTTTTTCATTTCGACGTCTCCAGCTGCTCCCCCTGCGGCCAGTCGATCAACCGAAGCCATAACCGTCGTACGTCGTGACGCCTCGTGAATCCGTGATAAAAAAATGCAACGATCTCGGTGCCAGACCAGCCCTCCCTACTCGCAAACTTATCGGTCAGGGTTCCAAGTATGAGAAGTAGGACCGAGCTGCGGCTTCTGACATCTCCGACGTTTATACGCCACAAAAGACCGGGCGCATCTATTCCGAGACAATCTGACAATGTACCCACTCTGACTCCACCGACTATTTGCTGACGCAGGAACCAGACCGTCGAGCTCCATTTTAATCTGCACGGCAGATGGTACCCGGATCTGATGAGATCCGATGTTTCAGGGCGGCCAAGATCCTTGTGGGTCAAAGCGAGGTCCGCGTTAGGTTTCGGTATACCAGGGTGATTGTGTTGTACAAGTTACACAGCACGACTTTCGACTTGCTAAACTTATGACGGGGGTTTCTAGCAACGCAAATATTTCTTTCTTAGTATATTACACTTCATAAACGATATCGGAGTTACGTTTGACAAATCGATAAGCTATCATCATTGTAAGCTCTCATATATCTTTCGAGCGGCAATACTTTCGAATAAAGAAAATCTAGCCGATTTCCATCTAGTTTATCGTAGGGCATCATCACTCCCCTTTCCCCCCTCCTCAGACTTGAGGATTTACGAAAAAACACAATACGACACCATTCTCGTACATCATCCAACTCTCTCCCGCAAAAGCCTGTCAAGACAACCATGGCAAACTCACCCTCCACCCCCATCAAAACGAAAGACTACCTCTCCCTAATCGACCAATTCCCAGCCAACGTCCCCATCACCGTCATCCACATGCTTCGCTTCCACCCCACAGCCATCTACCCCCCCTCCTCGCCCCACGCCTCCCTCGCCCCCGTCTCCGGCCGCGACGCCTTCTACCAGCGCTACATCCCCGCCGGCAGCGCCGTCGCGCACGAGGTCGGCATCACGCCCGCCGAGACGCGATTCTTCTCCGCGTCCGTGACGAACCTGCTCCAGCACAACGACGTCCCGTGGGACCTCGTCACGGCGAGGAGGTACGAGAGTTTTGCCAGCTACGCGAGGTATCAGGCGAGCAAAGGGTATATTGAGAGGGCGGTGCCGCATCGGGATGCAGCTGTGATGGATTGGTCGCTGGTTGCGTGCGTTGAAGAGGAGTTCCCGCAGATTTAGGACGAGAGTTGCCTGTCTATTCGCCGTTCTCGTCTCACTACACATTTGGTGGCGTAGCTATGCAAGGAGCTTCTAGACGTTTGAAAAAATGAATAACAAGTAACCTCCTTGTCCTTCCAACGTTAAGTTTATGGAGATTATAACGTTGAAATGAGTAAGGAACCGGCATTTCTACACGGCCTAGATCAGCTTTACGTCGGCACTCCCTGCTGGATGTGTCAACTATGGCCGAGGAGGCAATCGTTGCCATTGCAAACCATGACTTGTCGATTTCTGCATGGCTTTCATTTGCAAGGCCCTCAAGTACCCTCTCGGGAGGACGATGGCCGCGTACATTATCTATCTAGACGACATTTCCATCTTTGTAGATTTATTGGAGGACGAACAACCCAGTCATTGAACGGAAGTGTGCGCCCCGTGCGCCACCCTCTCGGATGCTTACATTCCTTAGGACCGAGCTTTTCAAAGTCGGGAACTTGCGCGACAGGTGGCGTGACAACAGCCCGGAACTTGCGGCTCCCCCTAAACGCAACCTAGATGCAATCTTGCAAATTGATTTCCGGGGGCCACACTCTCTCACTTGCGGCATACGTTGCACGACTCTACAAAACGATTGGACGGGATTCCTTGATCCCTTCACGTTGGATCCCGAAGGAATCCGCAGCTTTGCCGCCGCCAAGGAAGCGCTCGCTGATCTTGAAATCACTCCGAGACCCGATTGGTGTGGGTCGATGAGTTGTACTTGGTACCGAATGTCTGGCATCCATTACACGCCTCTAAAAGTAATGCGCTTGAACGATGCGTTAAGTGATGTTATACTAACCAATCCTGATAGCGGAGATTGCTACAGGCGTTGGACCAGTAATATCACGAACTCGCATAAATTCTCTTTCGGCCCTTGATTTTGACTTTGCGACCTCGACAGAGCCTTCACCTAGGATTCGATCGTCTTAGAAGATCTTGTATACATTCTCAATCAATTTTGATTCCGCTACTTACAGTATTGGGGGAATACGTCCGATCCATCATGTGCAAAATTAGTTTCGGTATTTAGGCCTGTTGCAGAAAGAATGCCTGATATCTGCAGGATCTGCAGCGTACAGAAGAAATCGAGGTACTTGGGTCCATTACGTGCAGAATCAAAGGAGTCCACCGAATTTGTTGTAGGTACATCGAATAGATTGAGCTAGCTAGACCCGTAGTACGGAAGTTGACACCAAAAGTCCTGCGCCCGCCAAGAAAAGAGTCCAATAGGGGGCTGAGTGTCAGAGTCGTAGCGTGGGTGCAGGTGTCTCTGTATGCAGAGCTAGTTGAGGTAGCTGGCTCCATTACGTACAGAATTGTCTCGAAGGGTCGTAACTTCGATGGGAAGCTGAGACCTTTCTCACACCTCCACGCCTTGTCATGCATCTCTTGCGGGCCAATCCGCTACTTGCAATTAGCGCTGACGCGGATGGTTCGTGGGGCGTGGGCGGTGCTCATTGCCACACGACGATCGCCGATGCGTGCTCTGTAGGCATCAAGTCATCTCTAACTGAATAGGTAAATGTCTAGTGCCTACATTGTACGGGAGTTAGAACGCGATGACTGCATGAAGAATGAGACTGGGAGTCTGCATGCCCGTTAGATGGTGGATAGTGGCGGAGAAGGTATGCGGATCGTGTATGATGAGACACGGAGGGCGTCTGTCATTTCATCTGAGGGTATGAGGCAATGTCATTAATATTATGTCATAGAGGGTTGTACACGTCTGTGCTTACTCGCTCCAAGCTTTTTGCGGGCATATCAACGATTTTATTTCGAGATGCTGGACAACTTCGCGACGCTGACAGAGTCGTCAGTCGAATCTCTGCGCTGCTGTACAGTGTTGGATGTGATCTCGGAAAGCTCGGATAATGATCAATCAATTATTGATTACTACGGTATGGAGATAGTATTTAGTCCCCCGATGGCGTGGGAATTACGACCCTCGACACAGCTCCACAACGAGAGCTCTATTGAAGAAGATCTTGGTGATAGATATGAAGTTTATGATGTTATTAAAATTCCTTTTCTAAATTGTAATATGTCAAGATACCGAACGTTGAGGTGAACTTGATTTGGTTGTTCCAGCGCCAAGATTTGCGGGCACGCCACCGGGAATTAGATGCCGATAATGCCGATACCACACCGATAGTATGCCCGTGGGGTAAGAAGCTTAAATGCTCTAGCGTGCAATCTAGGTTTGCCCTCGAAAGCCAACCATCTCTTTTTCGTACTCGGCTCGTAGGAGAGTGTATTTGTGCTTACTCAACAGCTTTCTTCTGCACTGGTAGATAGGTGTCTCAGGATATGCTTAAGCAAAGAGGTGTGGTATGGAATGCGAAATCCTTTTGTCATCCCATCCTGAAGGATGTCTTTGCAGCATGACACCGAAAGTATTGAACCACACCAGCAATCAGATCGCAGAGCGCTCGAGAGAACTTACAAGATACAAAAAGGATAATTAAGCTTCAACATCTTTGCTGACGACTCACCGCCTGAGAAGAGGGGTGGCGACACGAAACCGAGAGGTTGCGGGCCTGGCACCCGCCGGGGGCCAATATCTGTCCGCAGGATCTCCGGGATACACGAAGAGTCATGTTGTAATGTTGATGACAGCGTTTTGTCTTTCTATGGAGATTGTGGACTCTATTCGCAGTACAGGCCAGGCATCGTAGACACCACGAAGCCTAGGCAGGAAGGAACGGACACCCCGAAGTCTACGAACTAGTTACTCGATACAACTTACAGCACATCAAGAAACCCCTGTGCGATAGGCACACGCAACATCGAGGCAGCTAGGGATGATGGGTCGAAAAGAGGCGAGGTAAACAACCCCTAGGCGGGAAGGAAAAGACACCTCGAACTCTGGGCAAGCCACCCTAACACGTCCAGAGCAATCTTCCCGACTTCCCTGAGGTTGACGCTTTCAAGGAGGCTTACTCATCGTTTCACTTCTTCGATGCAAAGCAGGTGAAGTGTTGGAATCGAGTCTCTTAACCCTACGCATGTACTAAAAGTAGCCCACAAATAACGGCCGTCATCAATGTTTCAACAAGTCGGCAGGATGGCACTTAGCTCGTACTCACACTCGCAAGCAACGTTCATTATCCTAGATATCGGATCCGAGGCCGCGCTCGTATACCTTCCCCGACTGTGCGTTTCAGTGATGGGGCGACTGTCTGGACTGGTGTCGCTCATGAGTGCTTGGTTTGCAAGCTGCACGGTCAATGAGCAACACTGTACACTTCTCTTCGAAACTCTCGTGTGATATTGACCGTGGTCGTACAGGACGTTATTGCAACTCCCTATGATATACTTTCTTGACATGATACAAAGATTTCGACATACTTCGCCTTCATAGCGCACAGCGAAGCCATCGGATATGATCTGTCCAGTTCTGTAGCTGTTATACACACTATCTCGCAGAAGCAATTCGGTGTAACAAGCTCTGTGTGTGATACTGCTATTAGGCTTTAGACACTCTTACTTCCGATAAGCTCGCTGTTTTCTCGGCTTACGATTACCATCTCCAGCAGGCGCTTCCGTGCTCGCCTATTCAACAGCCTTGAATCATCAATGTCACGTTATAGAGCGGCGGTGGTAGCTTCTTGCTAATTGTGTGATCTTGGTACAAATGTTCGTTCTACCATAGATAATGATCTGTAAGAAAAGATTGTATGGCCAGAAGTTCTAATTCCTCATTTGACTCATATACTAACGACATTTTCTATAGTTAGGCGTGTTCTAGTTCAAAGATGACCGACAGCGACAGCGTTTCAATGAGGTGCTTTTTCACACAGCGCCATCCGCCCTCGGCGAAAACACCGTCCCATTCCTCCATCGTCGGCAGATAGACGCCCATCATAGCGTGACCGAATTCAAAGCCCAAAGAAAAGATAGGCACATTGTCTTCGGAAACGGCATGCTTGGAGCGAGCGGTATCCAGCAGAATGCGGGTCGCATCGCCTAGGAGGAAGCGGCGGACCTTGGGAAAGACCTTGCGCAACTGCTGCAGCGTAGCGACGCAGTTTTCCCGAGGCCAGAAGTCATGACCCATCATAAAGCACGTCAAAAGATCGACTTGGGCGAACTCGTTGCGGTAGTCCATTTCGCGCACATCGCCCTCCGTGAATGACAGCCGATCTCCGAAGCCCCGCTCCACCGCCTCGGCCGCGGCGACCTTGATCGCGGGGCCGGCGAGATCGATGCCAATGCCCGTGGTCCCGGGGTACCGATCGAGGATCTGCATTAGCCGCTCGCCGCTGCCGCTTCCCAGGTCGACGACCGAGTGGAACTTGGAGTCGAGTCCATCCATGGCCGCCCAGAAGGCCGGGTCGAAGTACTGGAGGTTGATATCACGGCAGGCGAGCGCGATAGCCGCGGAGTCGCGGTGGTAGAAGGACCCCGTGCGATTCTTGTTGCGCAGCACGTACTGCATGCACGAGAAGAGCCCGCCCGACCCGAGAGTGAGCCAATGAAACAGCGATTTTGTGCGATAAGCCTCATCCAGCAGCTTGCCCGGCACGATCGTGTCTTGATCGCGCTCGACCACGTCGACGATAGCTAGTGCGCTGACCAGACCTTGCATCGAGCCGCTGTCCAGGTCATGTTGTGTTGCGAACTTGTGCACGTCGACCTTCTTTTGTTCCCGCAACTCATCGAGGAAGCCGAGTTCCCATGCGGCACCGATGGCGGGGGCTGCGATAGCCGAGTTGAAAATAGTGGCGACGGCGCGCTCCGAATCGACAGTGGTTGAGTTCATCTTCGTGCACGCTTTTAGAGTTTCAATAAAGGGGTAGGGATGAAGATTGCTGAGATGACGCGCTGACCTGGACCTAAAGGTGAATGGTGCGTATAAACTAATGGCAGGTAGTCAGCCTATTTGTATCCCGGACAATTTCAAGTGCACAGGGAGGTGCCATATAGATAGGTCTGTGGAACGGAAGGGAGGGGAGAGCAATGGTGTCACGAGAGCTTAGTCCCGCAGAACAGAGCCACATTACGACTGAAAGAGACTGATTAGCAATGATATTTGCATTCAAAAAGTGGAGACACTTCCTTTGGCTCAATTTTGGAAATCTGGGGGAGACACACTGGCGACAGACAACGCACACTCCTCTTTCGGTGAAGATTTTACATTACTGCGGTCAGGTTTCTTCCAAAATCCGCATCTCAGATTGACTGCTACACCGCCGGGGCCCCGTCACATGTGTCCATCTCCTGCTCTTTGACTGCCTACCCCAGGGAATCCATTCTGTTGGTCCTCATCAAGGGCTTGATATTGCCCAATAAGGCAGTGCTCCGGGTAGAATCGGCCGCCATCGATCATCTCGAATTAACTGCAGTCAGACGGCTTTGATACCGCCTATCCCAACTTTACTACAGTCAGACGGCATTTGACGTGCTTACACATTTGACACTAGCTACAATCGGTAAGATTCACGACGTTGCTTGGGCCGGGCGGGTGTGGGCTCCATTTGTCACCAGCATGATGGGATGCATCCACGAGATGCCCACCGACGCTGGCCTTGAAAGAAGATACACAACAAGTTCATGTCCAAATTCCTGACTCCCTTACGCGTACGAAGGTCGTGATTCGTGACCGCCGTTGCTGTTTCCAACGTCAGCCAAAATGCAGACCGACTTTCTGACCAATATGACTGGCGACGGTCGCCTTGGCGGTTGATCATTACTCAATCATTTGTAGTTGAACGGTCTACAAATTGTCCGCCGATTACCTAAGTAGAAAGAAACGTATGAAGGATTTCCGCGGGTGAGGAAAGGAATGCGCGTCATCGAGCCGGAAGCAAGCACGTCCAGGTGATGAGGGTGAATAGAGGTCGGGCACTCACTGTCACCCACTTGATTCTTGAAGATGATGTAAGATAAAGGAACACAGACCTCTAGATCTCTGTCGAGAAGATACGGGAGTTTAGATAAAGCTGAGCGGGTGAACCTAAGGGGAAACCCAACAACATGACGATCTTTCCTCCCCCTCCGGTCAGCACCATTGACTGGACGAACCCGAAGAACCCCAAAGTTCAAGAAGGTGCGTGACATCTGCAGCACGGGTCGATAGTTACTGAATCATTTTCACGCAGTCAACGGCCATATCGAATCCACCTACCACAAGGCCACTGGCAAATGGACGCCCCTGAGGTTCGTTTCCAGCCCGTACATCAGCATCCACGGCTTGGCACCAGGCCTCAACTATGGCCAACAAGCCTTTGAAGGACTAAAGGCCTTTCGCATGCCCGGAAACTTCGGTGGCATCGCCCTCTTCCGTCCAGACCGCAACGGGATGCGGCTTCAGCACTCTTCAGGCGTGCTCAGCATGCCTTCCGTCCCGGTGGACATGTTCGTGCGGGCGTGTCACGCCGCCGTCGCTCTCAACGCCGACTACGTCCCTCCACATGAGACGGGCTGGGCCCTGTACTGCCGGCCGCTGATATTCGCGTCGTGTCCCATGTTCGCACCCGGCGTACCGGACGAATGCACGTTCTGCGTCTACGTCTTCCCGACGCCGGCGGGCGCCCAGGGCGGCGGGGCCCCGGCGATTAAGGCGCTGATCCTGGACGACTTTGACCGCGCGGCGCCCAAGGGCATGGGTCACGCCAAAGCGGGTGGGAACTATGCCGGGGTCTCGCGTTGGAGCGACCAAGCCAAAACGGAAGGATTTGGCATCACGCTCCACTTGGACAGTGCGCGACATGAAGAAGTGGACGAGTTCAGCCTCTGTGGGTTCCTAGGCGTCAAACGCTCACCACGCGGAGCGGGCGACGGCGACAACAACAACAACGACGACGGCGGCACGACACTCGTCGTGCCCGACTCGCCGAGCGCCATCGACAGCCTGACGAGCGACAGCATCCAGCACATCGCCCGCAGCTGGGGCTGGAACGTGGAGAAGCGGCCCGTCCCATACACGGAACTGCCCGCGTTTAGCGAGGTCCTCGGCGCAGGGACCGCCGTGGGCCTGGTTCCGATCCGGTCCATCACGCGGCGCGGCGTGACGGGGCGACTCACGCCCGGCCCACGCCTGCTGGCCGATTCTGATGGATCCGAGACTGTGGTGTACATTCCGGATGAGCAACAAGGCGGCGGGCCGGTGTTTCGGAAGCTCCTGGCGCGTTTCAGGGGAATCCAGCTGGGCGAGGTACGGGATGAGTTTGGTTGGCGCTCTGAGGTGCAGGCGAAGGATAGAGAGCTTGGCGGGTGGAGTTAGTGCCTTGGGGTGGCCAGGCTGCAGTGAAGGTCTTGCGTTTAGACCGAGATATACTTATTTCTCCATCACTGATTCACTGTTAGCTTGGTCAAACTATAGGATCGTATAATAGCATCTCCGTCTCCTTAGTATCTATAGGCGACTATACATGATCGAGAATACTTTCAAGCGGCTTGGTCTCAAGACTTTGTCCTCTTCCAACCGCGCCAGGAGTTGGCGATAATACTTAGAGCGCTAGTCGGTCTAGCATTAGTAGGACTCATGATGGGAACGGAGAACGATTTGCGCTCCATATCCCTCAATCGATGACACTACCACAACTCTAGCATTTGCACTTTCCAACACTCCGGCGTGTTCTCAGGGTATGGTCCCAGAAGAGATTTTGGCTGAGTCCCTGTGACGCGCTGAGCTGTTAGTTCCCCAGTCCTCGTATCACATTTCAAAAAGAGCCTTCGCAAGGTCAGCGATCTGTCACCATGGAAGGTCAGCGCAAGTGGTATGAAAGAGACGTTTCCACAAAGAAGATCCCGTTACAGTTTTCGCGGAAGTTGGCAATTGGTTTGTTGATCGCATTCCAGAACGACGAGCAGGACTGAGATCAGTGTCATCGAATGTGGATAGATGTAAGGGTTCTTAGGATAATGATTGCTGATCGCTAGCTAGCCAGCTCAGATGAACGCCATGTCTCCGATTCCTCGAAGCATATTGAACGGGTCAATGAACGGAAAGCCACGACCAAAATGGAAGCAGAATTCTTGTAATTTTCGTCCGGCCTGAGAGAGTTTTCACAGCAGACCAGGTATGAGGTCTTTCTTCCAGTTGTCCATTTCAGGAGACACGTGTCCATGTTGAGTGGCATATATATTAGTCTTCGCGACCTCATGATCATCGTAGTGAAGGGATCTGTGTATGTGTGATTGGGCCGTCCCAGCACCGGGGTCTACCACCAAATAGAGGCCTGAACAGGCATATTCTCGTACCCCAGCGCTAGGGAAAACTCCCATGTCTATTGCGACACGACCTGGAGTGTCGATAAGCTAAGTCTAAATACAGGCGCGGGCGGGTGGGAAAAATGTATGCAGTTGCTCTGAAAGAGATAGAATCGACTGAAGAGTCAAATGCATGTGGGAAGGAGGTCTATATAGGCCGTGAACAGACACCTGTCTTCTTACTATGAATAACTGAAACCCAGGATGCGATACTCGTATGCGACCGACTAACCCCCAGTCCCGCTGTGGCGACTCGTCCTTTGCCTGCAACTGACTCTTCATTCGCCTTCCCCTCTTTCAGAGCCATTGCATACTTTCCTCCCACAAGATCGACCTGTCTGCCACGTACTCAATAGTCTAACGGCCCCCGGACACCATTCAATGACCTCATTGTCATCTGTGCCCTCACTGACAGTGTGTGCAGGAGCGTGACGGTAGCCATACTCTCTGAGCTCCAAGGGGAGGCGCAGGGAAGAGTTCTTTGTGTAAGCATCCGTAAGAAATTCCTGCAACTTCACCCTGAGTGCCTCGTGAGTCCGCCGCTGGCCTTGCACAGCGACTGTCGTCGTGTTCTTCAGCTGCCAGAACGGTTCCATGACTAGAGGTATGAGTGCATGACTTTCTCCATCGCCTTCTTCATCGCCTTGATGGTAGCTGATCCGGAGTTCCCGGATCTCGTGCAATTCTTTCAGGAAAGCGCAAAGGACGATGACTTGGCGTACGAGCTCGCCGGTTGAGATCTTAAATTTGCTATACTCATACTCGATCATGCCCGCGCAGCTGCCCGAATCATGGACTCTGATGTGGAATTTGCGCATCAAAGGCTGGTTCCGAGTAGCGATGAGATCCGGAAAGTTGAAGGTGCGTTTCGGTATCAGTGATGTTTGAGGGTCAATCCACTGATAGAGAAACTGAATCTTTCTGTCTTTGACGTCAATGAGAAAGGTGGGGTTGCTGTACATCAGCCTGATACATTCCTCGTATATTTAGCGATTTGTGGTCCAAATGGCCGCAGTCGCCCGGATCCAGATGATGCCTCGGTCTGGATGGTCTGTTGTGCTGGGCAGCACATAGCTGTAGATATGGGTTCGTAGTTCGTACGGCAGATTCAAAAATGAACTGCCTCGCTGCCTCGAGATGCCAAGCTGCGCAGCCTTGGGCGGCTCTTCGGGCTTCTGGAAGTACAGGGAATCCGAGCCAGCGAGCATCTCAACATCATGGCCAGACACTGATATCGAGTCCATGGCCCTTTATAAGGTGCGCTAGAGATGATAGAATTGATGGAAATGAGGTGTTGGCGATTGTGAGTCTTCCCCTCGATTGTTTGTTGTGGACCGAGATCTGAGCGCCGGATGGCAAGAGTGAGTAATACATGGATTTACAACAGCGGCCCAGAACTGAGGCTGAGCATCAATGCGCAACACTTTGAGGTCGCACTATACAAAAGTCGATGAACAGATTGACAACAAAAGAATGCTTGTGACTTCATTCTATGACACATATTCCTACTGAACAGCTCATGGTAGAGAGACCTCGGCCTCTTCGTGTTTCACAAGCTAACCGCAACTATTGTCTCTTTCGACTGCAGACAACAGAGTTGCATTGCATTCTGACGCTACAGATCATACCATTTTGATCGGGGTATTCAACGTTGCAGATCTTCGGCGTTATCATTCATCGAAGTTTTACGTCAGTCTCTCATGATAAATTGAAATACTCTGATCAATATGTATATGTTCGGACTGGCGGTAGAAGTTCAAAGACGAGTATATCGTGTAAGCGCGTTGACGACAAATCAAACTTCTGTAAGCTCATGAGGGCGGACTCACAGCAGGAAAGACGGCTCCCATTCTCCTGATAGCACTTTAGGGTACATTTGTCGCATCCTCCGAAGTCGCTTATAACGAACACTCTATATACCGAAAGTGATATGACGCCAACCCACCATACAAGAGCATTTTCAAGATAGGTGTCCACTCAGCTCTGCCGCCCCAGCACCCAGGATTCCCAAGGCCACCAGCGAAGGCAACGCATAACACAGGTTGATAAATAACCCCGTCCGTGGCGGCCCATCGCCGCCACGAACGCCTATCTGATAGTCCGTCACAACTCCAGCTTCACCCAGTTTTTCCTGGCTGAGGTGGATTTCTGCGTGGTTTGGGATATCTCTTTTGGCGCCGTAATTAGGCGGCCAATAGCGCGGGACCCACTGACCTTTGTCGAGCTCGAGGCGCGTGAATAATGGGAAGATTTCTGTTACTTGTTATCAGCATGTATTCGCCTGGGATGTGGTCGGGAGAAGAGACGAACCTATGAGCCACCAGGCCAAAACGCCGTACCAGGAAGTGGTGGAGCCGAAGGCGAGATGGTCGTGAGGAGCGCGGAAGATGGACATGTCTTTAGCAGCCATATGCTTTTGACCGGACTTGAGAAACTCCAACTTTTTGTCCTTATCGAAGGCCAAGGTGCCCTCCCCGAGCTGTTCGATCTCTGAAATCATCCATTCCAAGGGTATGTCGGATAACAAACGTTTGGCTTCAGGCTTGCCTTCAGATCCCCAGCCCCCTCCAACGTCACCATGGTTACCGGAGAACCACATCTCCTTCAGTCCTGGATCATCAGATCTCTTGGCGTCTTGTAGCTGGAAAAGTGCAGGCTTGAATTTCAGCCGCCTCTCGTTGATGGATACCGCGTGGCGGACATATGTCGCCGGCGGTTTCGGCACAATTGGCGAGGACTTGCGAAACAACGGGATCTCGAACTGGCCTACGCTGTTGACACAGTCGAACAGTCCCAGGAAGTATATATTGACGTCGGGACGGCAGAATGTCTTATTGAAGTCGTCCATGTGTACCTTCTTCTCTTCTTTCTTTTTCTTCTCATAGTCAGTCCCGGAGGGTAGTGATTGATAATCGCTGAATGTCGTCCAGGCAAAATGCACCATCTCTTCGTTGCCCTTTGAAAGTAAGCCGATGTCGTGGACCATCTCTGCGAGGAAACGAGCCGTGTAGGCGCCTCGAGAAAAACCGAAGATGTAGACTTGGTTTCCCGGGGAGTAATACCGCATGAGGAATTGATAACCCGCGAGGACGTGGTGCACAAAGCTAGTGCCAACGGCTTTATCAACGGAGGAGTTCATCCAAGCTATGGATCGGGATATGAGACCGCTGGGGGTGGAGGAGTTCGAGGTCTTGTTCTGGGCATAGGTCCCGATGCCGGCTTCGAAAGTCAGTAAGTAGTTTTAACCTTTGGAGCAGTCAGGGTCATGTACGCTGGTAGTAATGGTACTGGTCGGGGCATGTCCTGTCGAGCATTCGGTAGATTTTGACAATGTTCGTGTCTGAGTCGTCGCCGACGAATTTGTTGCCTGAGGTAGAATCAGCATGGTTCGTTGTCCAGCGATTCAACAATGGTAATCAGACCTGTGCCATCGAAGCAAAGCACCAGCCGCTTTGGCGACGTTGGCTCTGGGTCGGCCATGCTAATTATTCACACAGAAAGAAACTGAACGGCGAGGATTTGCGGTTCAAGTACGACAAGCAGCAGAAGAAGAGGGAAGCAGGGTAATTATATGGCAAGACCATGGCTTCTTCCATTGGACGAATGCGGCGCGTGGTAGCATCTTCTCGCATCCATAGGCCGGATCAGACATCTCTCCTGAATTGTGGCCAAGTTATTCGTTAATAATCGACGCCTGGAACAGAAAGGGTTATTCAGCTTCACAAACTTCTTTGTGGCGTGCCGCTAAGCATGCACGACCAGGCCAATATTTCCCCTTCCGGCGGCTCCTGCCGCTCGCGTCCAGCTGTCAAAGGTCTTCCAGCCAGCCTCCAGCCAGCCTCCGCCCCTGATTGACAGACTTGGCCGCAATCCGACTTTAAGCGCGTGAGCGGATTTGGGGGCCTAGAGATACATTCAAAGGGGCAATTGTAATCTCATTGCCTAGGGCCATTTCGATCACTGAAAAATCGTCAACCTGAGGTTCAACACGATAGCATCATCAAGCGCTTTGATACTTATAAATTTAAGCCACCAAATCACTCGAGGACTAGACAAGCAGGGTCTGTATTGTATTCCACTGAAAGCTGACCGTTCGGGCGGAGAACACTTTCCTCCCGCAAGAATTCCAGGTTTCCATCACAGCGGCGATCAATCTTGAGACTACCTGATCTATCTGGGTAAAATTCCCAACTGTAAGCAATACGACTGCAAAATCTGGCTTGACGTAGTGTATGCACGATGAGTCGGCTACGCGATGGAAACATCCATCTTCGATCGAAAAGCATGGTAGCCAGTCATCACCAGGAGCGCCGTCTTTGAAACCTCCCGGAGCTAAGAGACTGCGGCAACAGCCATGCGTAGAGGCGCGGGATGAAATATCCGCGTGCCTTTTCCGGAAAAAGTTGGCAACGTTTGTAGCACGGTTTCTCCAACGTTTTGATATGGAACAGGGATTGATGCTATTGATTCAATAGTGATCCTCTTATCACTATCGCTGGAGCAGATGGGGCAACTTTCAGCACGTGCCGCAGTTCCTGGCGTATATTCGATATCAACGTCGTAGTGTGAGGACCATCTCTCCGCTTGGATTTCATTGTGTTCTTGCTGCAATTCTCCACTCTAGCATCCAGTCTTACCGTAAGCTCTAGTCCGTCACGCTCATCTCCCGAGTTCTTTTCTTTCCTCGCGCTGAAACACGTAAAAAGGACGATGAACACGCCAAGGAACCAAAGCACCACGGCCGCAAGACAGGTCCACATCCCGACCGAGTAAAACGCATGAGAGCCTTTATTCTGCTTGTTGACGTGATCTTTGACGGTCCAGCATCTTCCCACCTACGACTCAGATTGAACTACGCTAAGGAAAAGCTCGCAGTGCAGCCCGTGCAGCCCTTAGATACTTTGAATAACTTTGAATAACTCTGAATAACTTTGAATAACTCTGAATAACTTTGAATAACTCTGAATAACTTTGAATAACTCTGAATAACTCTGAATAAATAACTTTGAATAACTCTGAATAACTTTGGATTACTTAGTAATTACTAATCAATTAAGGTACTGCAAATATCTCGTGGATAACTCTAAACTATCTGTCTGCCTGCTTCGATCCCTTCGATCCCTTCATCAGATCTCAGAAACTGGAACATCAGATAAGCCTAACCGGTATCGAGCAACAACAATCTCCGATACGTTACATCGCACGGGATATCCGCGAAAAACTAGATACCAAGGAAAACGACATCAGCGCCCGAGACGCCGACACCCCCAGCGATTTCCCAACCGATGCACGAACCACCTCGCTCACAGACGTCACCATGCCCTCTGATTCCCACCCGCAGATCCGTTGCTCACAGCACCAGACCCAGCCGCCACGAATCCCCCCAATCCCCAAGCGAACGAATTCCGGCTCGAGAACGGGAGCCATCGGCTGCGTCTCCGCTGTCATCATCATGATACGCAATGTCGTCCCCTTCGCATGCGGGACGAACGATGACCGTCACAAGAGACTCGGACGGTCTCGCGTAGGGCCGGTGGGTCCCGGTCTTGTGTCTCCTTTTGCGTCGTTTTCGGCATTGTGGGGGAAGGGTATACTCGAGTCGGCGCGGTTGGTGGAGAGGGATGGGGACTGTGGGGACGGTGGAATGTGGTGTGTGGCTTGAAGTGTAGATTGGGTGGATAATGGTCGCGTGTGAAGGCTCGCAAGCGTGATGTGAGAAGTGGAAAAGGGGGGAAAGGGAAGCAACGTTATTGGGTTGGGGTCTATTGACGGCGAGGTAGACGTTGACCCTGGCACTGGTGGATGGTTTACTGAAATAGTTTCGCGCATCTTGAATGTCACCTCTGTCAATGCTCCGAGTACTACACTATCACCCCGGAGAATTTCGTCTCCTTTCATTCAAGCCTTCTGGGCTTCCTGCTTCTCAGCCAGCTCGACATACTGTCCAACAAGACTAACAATCTGCTCCTCAAATCCCTTCATCTTCATCCCAAACACCCTTTCGGTTTTACTCCCGTCAACCCTGTGCCTGAGAGTCTGTGTGGCCCCTCCAAGCGGTAGGATGCCCTTCTCAACTGCCTTTGGGAAGTGCTTTTTGGCGATCTTGATCGAGTCAGTCCAAATGATTCCCTCGGTTCCATCGGCATTGATGACGAAGTCTTCATGCGTTTTGATCTGCTTATTTGTCATTGCGTCAACATGGACGCGAGCGACGTCAGCCACGTGGACGGTGGTGCCTGACACTGGCTTTGGATAAGAAATGCCAAGGATGCTGGACAAAGCAATACCGTTGCTACCGCTAACCAGGCCAGTGGGTGTCAAGGCGAGCTCCCATTTACCGACGACAAATGTTGGCATGAGGTTGACGATTATGAAAGAGGGCTTGTGAGTTGTGACGAAATCACGAGTGGCTCGATAAGCGAACCGTTTGGAGGCGACGTAAGCAGGGCTGGCTTCGGTGAATGGACCTTGGGGAATAGGTTGAATGGTGCTCTCTGAATGCAATGACTAAGTATGCAGATACTGAGTACTACGATATGGAAGAGGCCTACCGTTGTAGATTTCGGTTTCACTTTCACCTAGAACAACAGCGACGCTCGAGGTGATGACAACGCGCTTTATGCTGGGAATCTTGAGCGCTGACTTGAGAATACTGGTCGTGCCACGGACGGCAGGCGCGATGGTGTGTTCTTCATCAAGACTATCTGTCTAAGATACGAAGCGATCAGCGAGGTGTGGGATGGATGTACTAGATCTAGCATCTGCTGCCTTCGTACCTTGTTCGGCATGGGCGATGCAACGTGGAGTACGTAAGTCACTCCTTGCAACGCTTGCAGGAATGCATCATCCTTGGTCATGTCGGGAACGACCACAACGTCGAGATCGTGCGAGAATTGTTGTGCAGCTGGAGCAGACTTAATCTCATCAACGGCAGACTCCCGGCGGACTGTGGTACGGACACGGTATCCAGCTTTGAGGGCTTGGACAACGCAAGCATAGCCACTGCTGCCGCTCCCTCCTGTGACCTATACACGTCGGATTAAAATCAGGCTCGATCTTGACGAGAGATAGGCTCACGAGAACCAGATCTTTAGACATGACTATATTTTCGACTCTTAGTACCCGTCAAGGAAGCTGTAGCAAGATGGATATGAGTAATCACAGCTCGAAGAGACAATGAACTCAATGAGACAGGGCAGTGGCCTTTTATGATACTCCGAGTACATGATTCGAAATCAATAGAGAGTTCTGACAGCACATATGCTTGGTAAAGCAATACCGATCTTCGGCCGCTCGGCACTTGCAGCTACAAGCTTGGTCAGCGCTCCATATGGAGCCAAAGCTACACAATTAGTCAACACTATGACAAAGTTAATAAGTCCCATTCGATCTCGGTACGGGCTCCGTATCCTTCAATGGACGTAGAGTGATTTGAGACCGTCAGATTCTATCAATATCTTGTCACTCAAGGCAAAAGTGTATGTGTTGACAAGTGTCAGATTCGTAACTTTAGCTCAGTAATCGAATGCCAGAAATGCCGACGTTGTCTACAACCACAGAACATCAGAGCGTACTTATGCATCCTTTTCTCCAAAGTCGGCTTGACAATTGACTACCCGAATCTGGAAAGAGCATTACTCATTCGATGTAGATCTGTAAATGAAACCCGAACGCTGGCCAGTCTTGGAAATGAGAGGTAAGAGCGAAGGGGAGATGGTAAGGGCGATCTCTCAAGCCGATTGCCCTTCACCCAATAATTCACCCTACGCGCCAACATGACAGTATGCATCATGCTTCACGGCGAACTGGAAGGTACTGTACTGTACCAGATCGATGAAGACCATGATCCCAAGGATCGCTGCTGAAGTGTCGTGAAGCGGAATCTGTAGCTGCGTCTAAGGTACAGTAGGTAGTCTTGGCATCAGCCCTACAGATGTCTAGGTCCACACGTCCCCTATAGGTCCTTCCCGTCGCGCTTTATATACGCGAACCATTTCACTTTTTGCTTTTCGTTTCAATCCTTTCAGCTTCCCGTCTTCACCCCAAGCTCACCACCCTTCCCCACCACTGCTTCAATTCAACACATACCTCAACTCTTGCGCCGATACTCTTCTGTTACACCTTGTATTAGCTCAATCATTGGCATCATGAGCGGTACCGATCCCACACACGGCGGCACCGTGAGCGATCCCAGCCAGACCGTCGCTGCAGGCAAGGGCAAAGGCAAGGCAACCGATGTGCCTCAAGATGTGAGCATGGGTGAGGATGACAGCAGCTCGGATGAGGAGACTGGAGCCGAGGATGAGGTACATCCTTCGCCATTACCAATGCCCCATCCCGAGAAGCATCGCTAACACAACTCACTCATAGTCAAAGGAAGAGCGTGAGCCAGACCACACCCAACCTACCGCACGTCAAGTATTTCAGCTGACACCGCCGCGATTGCAGCCGAAGAAGAAGACGAAGATAACATGGAGGAGATTGACACTGACAACATCATCAGCGACGGCCGGCGCACGCGCGGAAAATCCATCGACTTCGCCAAGGCGGCCGAAAACGCGGGAGACGAGCTGGACGACGACGATGACGAGGAGGATGACGATTTCGAGGAGAATGAACACGAGATGAAGGACTAGGGTCGTCGCATGGCGTGCTGGCGTGCGTTGTGTGGAGGGCTGGAGCGCGACCCGTGAATAGATTATCCTGCATAGAATCGTGACAGCGAATGCGCAAAAGTAGAGCCGCAAAAAGTATTTTTTATATACGGAGGAACATGAGCTAGAGACTTGCTTTCAAGACTCCCTGGCACGGGCGCAGGAATGCGCCGAGCAGACTTGTCGTACTCGCTGCTCTCGAACATAGCATCAGCCATAGCACAAGAAAGTTCCAAATGAATCGAGCTCCTGGCTGAAGAATAGCTGTGAATCGGACGGTCAAAGAGCGCCAAGCTTTGTCGAGCTGTCTCCAAAAGACATTGCCCGCAACCATTCAACGAGCACCAATACACTCACCCATCACAATGGCCGATTCCTGTTCCCCCAATTCACCCAATCCAACACACCTCTCATCCAACAGTACCATGACCCACTAAAACCTCTCTCCAAAACAGCTGCCTGTCCCATCCCGCAAAGGCCACCTCTCCAGTCCCGCCCAGGCACCCTCTTTCCCCTCCCTCCCACCATGGCCTCAAGGTATCCACCCACCCCACCCCCTCCTCCCTACCCACCTCCTCCTTCCTCGAAATCTAACCACTAACCCACCATGACCGTCTCCTCCAGCAGATTCGGCTCCTCCACCCTCCACCAACGCGACCCCCGCTCCGCCCTCTTCGACGCCTACACCGGCGATCGGAACCGCGCCGCGAGCGCTTCGCCGGGCGGGTATGGCTATACGGGGTCGAGTAGCAGTGGTATGGGGCCCGGTGGGGGCGGGATGGGGCAGGTCAATGGCGGGTTTCGGAGCGCGACGCCGAATTCGAGGTAGGTGGGTTTGGGCGGGGGCAGAGATTGGGGGGTTACGGGAGGAATGGGGTGGGGGGTTGGTTAGAGATTTTAGGGAAGGGATCGGAGCGGTGGTGTGGGTGGAGTCAGAGGCTGATGATGTCTGGTGCGCAGAGGTCAATACAGCGACGCGGTGCTCTCCGAGTTGGAGAACCAGAACGACCAGCATCTGGAGGGCATAAGCGCCAAGGTGAAGATGCTGAAGGACGTGCGTCTTCCCCGATCCTGCCCACACACTGCTCCAGTCCCACGTTTCCTTTCCCCCTCTGCATCCCGATTGGAAACCGCCCGCTCACCAACCCGCCACAGATCACCGTCTCCATCGGCGACGAGATCCGCTCCTCGTCCTCCCTCGCGGACACCATGAACGACTCTTTCGACGGCACGCGCGTCCGGCTGCGGGGGACGATGAACCGCATGTTGCGGATGGCGGAGAAGACGGGGGTCGGGTGGCGGGTTTGGCTGGGGTTTTTCGTGGCGGTGTGGGTGGTTTTTGCGTATGTTTGGTTGTTCTGAGGACGGATGAGGAGGGACGACGGGCGCCGCGAGGAGAGAGGGACGGAGTTGATGGGAGGGTGGGGAGGGCGGGAGGTGCGCGAGGAAGACTCTGGGGAAGATGCATAGGCGCGGCGTCGAGAGCGTTTAGGAAGGTGGCTCTCGTGCTCAGACAGCCTGTGATGATGGGCTGCATCTTAGAGAACAATGGCGATCGAAACCATGCTTTTCTAGAATACTGTCACAATGTCGCCTCGCTCTCCGCCCTCCATTGAAGAGACTGCCCATCCACCAGCCCGCCCGCCAAACCCATCAAGCAACCCCCTCACTCCTCGCCCGCTCTCAATTCTCCCTCCCCCTCCCTCTCCCCAACCCCCGCCCACTCCCCCTCCTCCCAACAGGACTGCTCCCAAAAACACTACTCCCCAACACCCCTCCCACCCCCGCGTTCCCCCCCAGCGTCCCCTCCCTCCTCGCGCCCCCAAACTCTCCTCCCTCATCACTGCTCTCGTCCTCGACCTCCGTGTCCGTATGCTCGTAGCTCCCCTCCGGCACCTCGGCGTCCAAATCCACCTCCCCGCCCTCCCCCTCCGCAAGCAACCCCTGCTCCGCGCCATCCAACCCCCCCTCTTCCCCCTCCCCCTCATCGGCATCAGCATCGCTCCACCCCATCTCCACCTCAGCATCCAAATCCGGCACCTCGAGATCCAAATCCCTCTCCCCTTCCGCTTCCCCCTCACCCCCACCTCCACCCCCCTCAACCTCCCCGCCCCCATCCCCATCCCCTCCCCCCTCCACCATCCCCCTTGCCTCCAAAACCGCCATCTCCCGCGCCCGCACCATCTCCCCTTCCTCCCTCTCCGCCCGCTCGTCCGCCATCCCCTGCAGCGTCTTCGACACCCCCGGCGGCCGCAGCCAGTTGCTGCCGAAGCGGCGGATGTGGGCTTTCCGGGCGCGGATGGCGAGTTCGTCGATGTGGAGGGCTGTGAGGTGGGAGGGGGGGTTGGTGGGTCGGTGGGTGTGGGGGGTTGGGGAGGCGGTGTTGGAGGGGGTGGGGGGTGGCGGCGGGGCGGTGGCAGAGGGGTGGTAGAGGGCGTGGGGCTAGTTGGGGGGATTAGTGGGTTGTTTTGGAGGAGGGGGGGGAGGACGTACTGAGAGGGGGTAGAGGGGGGGGAGTGAGGAGAGCATTGTTTGTGTTTGTTGGAGGGGGAGGGTGCGTTTGTTGGTGGTTGAATTGATTGAGTTGCGTGTGGGACAAGGTAAGAATGGGTGTAGAGGGATGAGCTCTTTGTATCTCAAGTGTAGTACGCTTGTTTGGATTTACACTGTAGATAGTGATAGTAGAAGGAGCGGATGTGATTTGTCATCCCCATGGCACGTGACGTCCTCGTTTGGTCTTGAAGGTATGTACACGCTCGACAGCACTACCTATCTCGAACCAACCACCGCTCCGGCCACCCCATGAAACCATTCTCCCATCTCAACACCGTCGCGAACCTCCTCCTAGCCCTCCTCGCCGTCATCTGGGGCATCAAATCCTACAACGCCTCTCTCCACGCGAACCAACTCGCCCTGGCCGCCAACCAAATTGCGTTCGTCACGCTGTGCCAAGCAAATACCGACGGCGTACGTGGAAACTCTCGTCTATAACTGCCCCTTAAGCGGTAATGTTCATTATACACGCCGCGCTTGATCACTGTGCCTATATCCATCACCCCACCTAATCACCCTTACCATCCAGACCATCGATAATGCCACCAGCGCTCAATCCCTCACAGCCTTCAACAACCGTCTCCCGGATCTCGTCTCTCTGCTCCAATTTTCATCCTCCCCCGCTGATCCTCCGCAGCTGACGCCGCCGAGCGGATCTGGTCCGAATCCGAAACTGATAGGTGCCGGACTGGCGACTCTGTGGATCGTGGCGCCGATTTCGTTCTCGCTGCTCATAGCTACGGCGCTTGAGAAGTCCATGTGGGCGTTTACCAATGCTGGAGTTTTGGGTCTGGCGTTATGGGGCGGTTGGGTGTTAAGCGGATTGTAGGCCGGGGAGATTGGTTTGGTCAACAGGTTAAAGAGTACGAGTATCGTCTGTCGCAGAGCTGGACAGAGGAGTTGGTGTAGTTTTTTTGTCGTTGTCGTATCTTCGAAGGTTAGTAGCACGATGTTTCGCATTGAAATGTCATACGGAGAAAGCTTCGGGGCGAGTCACATATTGTACCTTCTACAGTGCCCGGTCAGGTCAGTATAGGAATCGAAAGTCCAGAGGATTCTGACTACATATATACAGG
The DNA here is from genome assembly GCA_963556305.1 of Platismatia glauca. Taxonomy (NCBI): domain Eukaryota; kingdom Fungi; phylum Ascomycota; class Lecanoromycetes; order Lecanorales; family Parmeliaceae; genus Platismatia; species Platismatia glauca. Next base: position 222,267 of record OY745781.1, on the reverse strand, counting down.
TGGTAACTTGGACGTGAGGGCGGACTATGAACAGTTAACTGTTTAGGGATAATAGTTCACTCTCCAGCGTGGGAAGGGTCCGGGACTGTCCATCACTTCAGGCGGCCAGTGACCTTGCTGACTGACGCACGCCTTGGTTAGAAATGCTCCTTCACTGTTTCAGTCCCCTATACTTTCCGATTCTTCTTACTATCTCCTCGACCTCCTTCCAAATTCTTTTGCGATTTCTTAGACCTTTCAAGCCGATCCACCCGAATTTGACGATACAATAGAGCCGGTGCCAGTCGAACATTCCAACCGGCATAGCCTCCAATTCCCACATCCACGGCATATCCTCCAGCAGCAGTCTCCGGAATAGTATATTCGGTAGCTGCTGAACGGCTCGAGTAGCAAGTCGTAAGTTCGCAATATCTTTAGAGGGCAGATATTCTACGACCATACTAGTAACATCCGTAGACAACGCTGCAAAGGGATCTGCGCTAGCATTCTCTTGATTCTTGCTCTTTTCGGGACTCTCGCCTTCTCGCTCAAATACTGCTTTTGGCGCAAATCCGGTCACGTCGAACCTTTTGAGCAAGGCCTTGAGGCCGGGGATGTCTACAGGATTTGCGACAAGGTACTCGCAGCCGGGTTCGTGCCGCCACCATTGCTCGCTTGCAAAACTTACGGCGAAGTCGCGAGGAATACCGCTGACGGGTGCTTCGAATGAACAATCACGCTAGGAGGGAAAGAAGAAGTGGTTAGTAAATGGTGACTTCAGCTCACAAAGGGAGCTAACCTGACGCCATTCCCAAAGACCTTTCACGTCGGTGTCGCCTAGGTGGAGCATGGAGACCTTTTTGAATACCTCAAAGCATGTTGGATGGAAAGGAAGTCCCTCGTCGTCGACCGCCTGTTGCGCGTCGAGTTAGAACTTGATTCCAATGGGCTCGAGATACAGAAAATGAAAGACGACAAACGTTGGCGATCCATATGTTATCAATGCCGTGCCTAGCTGGCTTTATGTTTTCGAGCGGCGCGAAATCTGGACTTCCATCGCCAACGCCAGTCAAGAAGAATTCACTCTCCCTCTCAAAATGCTCGTCATCGTCCTCCGGCTCCCAACCTTCCTCCTTCTTCACCAGCGCCTGCACAGCTCTACACCCTGCCATCTCCTCTAGCGAGATGCGACCCCCACTGTATCCATCGTCGGATGCACATCCAGGGCCCGCAATGTGCTGGAACCCAGACGCTTCATGTTCCAGGAGCTCGCAGCCAGAGCCAGTGGTATCTCCACAGGTCTCATCAAATGCATTTACGTCGCCCATGTAATTCGAGCCAGTGTAGTCCCAGGCGGCGGAGAAAGGCTCATCGGCGCGTCGGTGGCGCGCTATGGCAAAGCTAGCGCCGCAGAGTTGGCAGAGGGTCTCGAAGTATCCCATCTTGCCTCGACCCGTGAGCAAACAGATAACCCTAGCAGCTCTTAAAGAATAAGATACTGGAGAGTATAATTGTTGAGCTAGGAAGAGACAAGCTGAAAGCAGCAAGCTCGGCGACCCCGGAATTACCAAATGGCACACGCTCGACACGGTAGGAATGTCTTCGGAGCGCCAGATTCGACCGCCAGATTCCCAAAAACCGGGTTCGGTGTGACAGTAGTGTTCTAACGTAGTCAATGGGACTTAACGGACTTGCTCAGGGCACATCGATCATCGTCAAGTTATTGACTCTTAAGGAAGAGAAGCTATGAAGGCTGTTGTAGACATCGTCCCCCCCATGGCCACTTCCTTCTGCAGATGCTGCAGCCTAGTGTTGCTGGGGTGATCATTGCAATGTTGGTGACATCACTACCGGCGGGGATGGAAGGGCTAGGGCACCGGAGATGCCCCCGAAGAAGCGACCAATCACCAGCCAATCTGGGAGGCATGGTGGTGGGTCCATCGCGTCTGTCTCAGGGGGACAAGTGGAGCATCATTGAGTATATAGATGGGCATGGCCACCTCCATGATTCTTCTGCTTCAGATATTCGAATATTCAACAAGAACCACTTATTGGTCAATTAAGCGAGCGTTTAGACCTAATTTAGCTTAGCGTTCCTTCGGTCCGTCATTATCCCGCTTCGTAGGCCTGCAATATCAACACTCCTTGCTAGTAGCTCCGGTCCTACTATACAGACGGCAGTCACGGCACACTGTTCCAGAGGTCAAAAGGATGTATCACTAGTCTTCAGCTATGATATCAGACGAGTGCCGGCCGAAGCTTGGGCAGTGACGATACCCCTCTCTCTCTCTCTCTGTCTCTCTCTCGTCAATCAGATCGAGCGCAGGTCGTTCCTGAACAGATGATTGAGATCGAGGAGGGGAGGGATGGGTAGGTGCTGCTTTGGTACATGGACTGATGATGCATCGGTCATTGGGTCGGGCGGCGGAGGTGGTTTGGGGGATTGTGATGTAGGTGAGTAGGTAGGTAGGTAGGGAGGTAGGTAGGTAGGTAGAGAGCGATGAATAAATGTTCGAAAATGCAGACACGGGCGCCTTGGCGGGATTTGGGGTCCCGAACGCAGTGGCAGAGGGGCATATATCGTGTCGGTTGAACAACTGACAGCAGCCACGCGTGATGTATACCTGTGAAATTGACAACGATTCTCGAGTCCGTCTTTCTGGAGAAGTGGCTCGATGAGGTCGGTTCCGAGAATATACCTTGATACATTGGTAAGGAAACAGTGAATAAGGTATTCATTACTGACGGCGGATTACCACTGCCGTTTTGCAACGGGGAACTCGAGAGTATGAATGCGATATGATGGGGATTTTATGAAACGCCAATAATACTACAGCCAGCTAATATCACAATGCCGTCTCCTGACCAAGCGACATGACGGTGAAAAAAAAAGATCGAATGAGCGATGCAGAAAGGGGGGGGGGGGTTGTAACGAATGGATCGGAGCGCCCCCGATGTCTCGAAATAGACAGTCTGGTTCCTGGAAATAGCACATGCAGACGGACAAACTGCTCCTTAATACATAGATAAAATCACCACATGCGCCCATGTCTCGACGTCACCTTTTCCCTCGATCCTCTCCCGGACCCCCCCCTCACGCGAACGAGAGGCCCCTCGCCGCCAACCAGTCCCGCGCGAACATCCTCTTCTCGCCCGAGTCGATCTCGTCCACGACGTTCTTGGACGTGTACGCGTTCCACGAGGCGCAGGTGTTGGCCACGACGGGCGGCAGCACCCGCTTCTCGATCAGGGCGTCCTGCTCGACCGTGTTGATGTACAGCCCGCCGCTGACGTGCCACGCGATGTGGCAGTGGAAGGGCCACGTGCCGGGGTTGTCGGTGTTGTACTGCAGGACGATGTAGGCCGGGTTCGCCGGGTTGGTGGTGCCCTGGACGAGCTGGGTGTCGCGGCGCTGCGTGTTCTTCGGGTGGGTGATGACGCCGTTCCAGGTTCCGAAACCCTCGGCGAGGACGTTGAAGTTGTGGCCGTGGAGATGCATGGGGTGGGACGCGATGAAGGTGTTGTAGACTACGAGGCGGACGGAGGAGTTGGCGTTGAAGTTGTAGACTGCCCAGTCGGCCGGGTAGGAGAAGTTGCCGGAGTTGGCGAGGGGCAGGATTGGGTGGCTGGTGTTGGGGTTTAGTCGTTGATCGAGGGGAGGTTGGACTGGGATGGACTTACTTGTAATTGGCGCGGAAGGTCTGGTTGTTCACGTAGAAGAGGAAGACGTTACTGCCATTGGGATGGGCTGTGATGGTGAGGTCTTGGGTCAATGCAGCATTGCCGATCGCCGGGTATGGGAAGAACGGAGTCGTCAAAGAAAGATCATCCTAGCAATTGTCAGTCGTTTGCTGACATCTAAAGCGAGAGAAGTATCATACATTGCCGCATTTGCTGTCATCGTAGGGAGTAGCCGTCGTATGGGGTACAGAAGTCGTGTCAGCGTCTTCGTAATAGATGGCAGCTAAAGCGTAAGGGTGAGTGGCGGCATCGCATGAAGGACTGAGATCAGAACGCATCCAGAAGGTCGAGTTGGGCGGGCCAGTAGCATGCACGAGGACATCGCTTCGTTGACCAACACCAAGGGTGACCACATTGGTGGTGTATGGCACGATGGGCACAAAATCGTTCGCAAAGATAGTCATGTTGTGGCCATCGATGGTGAAACGTTGAATGCCTTCAGCACCATGATTAATGAGCCTAAGCCTGTGCGTCTTGCCGGACTGGAACTTGAACTTGGAAAGACCCGCATTCGATGTGCATTGTTGGCTTTTGTTGGTGAGTTGGGCGCAGTTGAAGCTCATCTTGCCGTTGATCAAGTTGCTATCGGAAAACGGGGGAAGAGGGTTCGGGGGGGAAGCCATGACTTCCTCGACAAGCTGTTCATACGTTGGGTGAAACCAATCGCTGAGCATGATTGGTCCGACGTCGATGTCGTATGCGACTTGACTTGGGCCGTGGATGATCATAGGTCCTGCGACACCAGCAGAGTACTGAGCGCTGTAATGGGAGTGATACCAAGACGTGCCAAAGACATCCGCAAGGAAGGAATAGGTCATGCATGACCCGGGGGCAATGGGGCATTGGTCGACAGCCGGAACGCCATCATACCATGGAGTGGTCTTTTGCAGAATTCCATGCCAATGAATAGAAGTGCCCTCTTCGGGGCCCGTGATCTGGTTACATACATTCACGGTGATGGTATCACCCCAGTTAGCTTCGATGGTTGGACCGGGAAACTGCCCGTTAATAAGGATAGAGCTTCGGTTTACTCCATCGGGGGAGATGTAGCCACGAGCGATGTTGAAGTTGTACGTAGGGCCCTGGCGGCCTGTAGCGACAATTAATTTGATAGGAACTTGGCCGCAGTTGTGATGTTACTTACCGCTGTTGAAATCTGTCGCGTAGGGATTGTAGTTGCTCACTGTGTTGGCGCCCCAGGTGACGATACCGCCCACCCCAGAGATTGACAGATTCGGTGCTTGGAGAGTGCCCAATACCGAAGCACCGTTGGTGACGACTTGGGGCAGCGATGGGACCAGAGAGGGGAGAGCAACGATGCTGGCCACCGCAGCGGCGGCAGAAGCAGTCATGTCTGAGCGTGGACTAGGTGCCGCTGGAAAAGGATAGACCGTCGACTTGACTTGAAGTTGCAGTCCCTAGGACTTGTGATGTGCTGGGTAAGTACCAAGACCGTAGTTGCCTTTGCAATTTTGATGCGAGGGGCGTTCCGTATGTTGAAAGAATGAATGATCTGAGGGTTTTCGACCTCGAATCACGAATGTATCTAATGTTGCTAGTGCTTGCCGACGAAAGAAAGTATTCCCCAACAAAGAATGTAGAAGAACGACTGAAGGAGTGATGCTGGATAATGAATGAGCAATCTCAAAGGAACGTGAGGGCATATATATACTCGAACGTCAATTCTCCGAATCAGCTATCGAAATCTCCGAGGTCGGTCTGGACGCAATTGTCGTCGAGAATGGCACAGCTCGACATCGAATCGGCCGAGAGCTCGCTAAGCTGACCTCATATTGAACCAAAAAAATATGCTTCACGAGCCCATATTCGCTAAGATGAAGCGTTGTCCAGTCGAAGACAATGCTGACAATGCCCTAGTGGAACACCAAAGCTACGGCCATGATGTCTTCTGTCTCGTGTGCGATCCTTTTCGGTGTTGACCACAAGCCTAGTGGTGTATGAAGGCTGCACGTTGCCAATTCTGGCAAATATTTGGACGATGACTGGGCGTGGGTGCTAGTCTGGATCCAGTCCCTCGGGGATGCATCATGCGCTGAACTAGCGGAGACCTGCATATGGATTTTGCCATACGCTGTGCGGTTCAGCCACGCCTCGTGCTCCTCGGGAGGATTCTGTTCCTGCATCCTTTTTAGCCCCGTTTCAACGATTGCTCTGATGTACAGTAAAGCCCTACCCGTGCTGACTTTCTGCATAGCTTCAGCCCGACCTGCGACATATTCTTCTACCGTACTGACAAGGTTACAGAGATAATAGATATGACGACTTGGCAAAGATGAAGCCGTTGAAGACGTGGGAATTCACATTACGTAGCTACCGCGCGCACGAAGGAAGAGCTCATTTTGGTAGATATTGCGGTTGAGTATCAGTTCGGGCAATATGATTCATGCGGGAGCCTCATTAAACCTGAAATGGCTAGCGCCAACAGACGGTGCCACCTTGAGGCAGCATTGTAAACTAGAACGTGTGAGACTTCAAAATGACGGGGGGTAGGGGTGTATTGAAATACAGTATTTGAATACGGGGCGGGAAATGCGGTAATCATCGACCAATCAGGCAGCGTCCCTAGTAAGATTGCCAAAAATATGTTGTTCAAGGCAAATAGCCTTACAGTAGCTGGCAGCGCTGATTCAACGCTCAGCTAACAGAGCCGGAGTCACGGAGTCGGGGCCGTCCATCCCCCTGGTCACATTCATCGTGTTGCGAGGCTCCCTCAGATCAAAGGTGTGGTGTCGGGATGACTGGCTGAGCCGGAATAGAGATTGGCAGGAAAGCAAGGCTTCTGGGACACAATATAGTGACGTCCTGTGACAGAGAAAAACGTAGGATTCTCATTGCCACATTGACGGGAGAAAGCTATGCATGCCATGGGGTCAGCTCAGATGATATTACTGTCAGACTCAGATGAGCCAGCAAATGGAATCCGCGGGGGAGATTTGGTCTGTGGTTGGACCGTTGTGGATGACTGGTCATTGGATGGAGGCTATGAAAGGGGGGGTTTAGGTAAGCGCTAAACTGGGATTCTTCGGGTAGGGTGACAAAGCTTATAAAGCTCTTTCTTAGGTAATTCTTTGGGGTGCTTAGCCTGCCTACGGGCGCTGTTCGGGGGCAGACCGGACCTATAGGGGTCGCCCTCAGCGTGATCTTAGGCTAGACCTGGCGCCGTGTACCTTGCAGCTTGATCCTTGCGGCCACGAGGGTATGCAGATGCGGGCATGCTGCACTGCTGCTGCATCTCGGCCCACATCTCGCGTCAAAACTGTATCGAGTGCTTGTTGCGACGATATTTATTGGATGCCACCGAGTCGGTCGCATCCTTTCGCTTCTCATGCGGGGTGATGATCAGACGAATTGGCTCCTGCATCATGCACGTTTCGGCAAGCCGCCATTCATCTCGTTGACCTCCCACCACCAACTCATCACCTCAAAGGGTGATATGTGTCGCCGCAAAATTGGATCTGTATGAAATCCCTGTTCGAGCAAGTGTTGCGCTTACAAGTCTTACGGTAATGTCATACAAGATACGGTACGGTTCCCGACGAAGCTTCGTATCCCCTGATTTAGACCTTTATTCTTATTGTATGTAAAGTAGAGCCTTCTTGTGAGCTAACAGTGTCGTCGTCTCGCCGAAGATGCTGTTCCGACAGATCTCTAGACACTAATCGGCGCAATTGACACATATTTTATGTTGGGATTGACATGGTAGGATGAAACTCCAAGGAATCATCCTTTACCAGTTGTTGCCGATCACGAATCGCATTCACGCATATGACCATTCCAAATTTTACAATCCAAAAAAGTTGATATTCGGTTGATGTTGCCGATTGGGGATGTTCCCGACACCTGTCTACGCCGCAATCATGTGTCAATGTCAAAAACAGCAACCTAGACACTTCCTACTATTAGGCCTTCGGCACAACCTTGACCATTACCTTGAGGGTACGTAGATCAGGCTAACCTGGAGGCAAGAGGTTCTAGTGTCCAAAGGGTCACGGGCGTTGGAGAGTCAATAGCGCTGCAGTCGATAGAGCCTACGTGAAAACTCTCGTAGACACGAAACCGAGCTCATACGGAAATCTTTTGACAATAATCTGCGTTCCAGGCGGTAGTAATGCTGCATGTAGGATGTTCCATATGTCGGTATATCGAAGTGCTGTCGCTTGCATGTGTCGCAATTTGGGCCCCGAATCCTGAGCCCCTAGCCCCTTACCAAAGCGATCTCGGTCAAGCTTAGCGCCATCGCGTAGGAATAGGTAGGTAATCAACGATCTTACCCAGCATCTGCATCATGTCACCGAGTCCTCGACCAAGATTCAATTCTTCGGAACCCTAATCTAGCGAAAAGTTGTACGTTCGTGCAGCCCAATGTAACCTGTTGTTGGTATAATATGGCCGTCCACCTGGAATTCCTTGGTTGAATGTCCCACATAGGTATGTCCGAATGTTCGGATCAGGAAAATCTTGTTTCAGTCTTCCAATCGGGTAGAACCCGACTTGGGGGCGCATGCAGCCAAGCGATGCAATGGCTGGCGCTCACTACTGCTCAGGCGCATAAGGCTATCCGTACCGCTACCCTATTCGAACCTGGAGGGTACTACTGCAGGAACGAGATGAATTCGCATGTTTATGCCCTTCTGGGATATAGTGCTGACCTTGTAATCCCGTGATTTGCCTTCAAGATGCGTCCAGAAAAGTGACGCTGTTCTGCAATCTTGACGTTTCTTGCTCGACTTCGCTGGAACCGCTTTGACACTCGTATTCGTGAAGCCACTTCGCTCCTGTCTACAGATCGGATTGTTACGGCTCGGTATGATGAGTCAAGAGTCAGTCGCATGACAGTCTTCATTACTACGACAAAACCATGGTGCAGTGGCTATGGATCCCAAATGCCGGTGTCACCTCGTACGGACACCATTGGTATTCATGCCGTACTATATCATAAGGAAGTTTTGGGTCCTCGTCGGTCCTAGTAACGTCTAGAGTACCGACACTACCTTCGACGAGCTGTCAACTCATTCCGTTGTCGACCTTCACCCCGGAAGAGAAAAGCAAGGGAAGACAAGCTGTCCTCACTGTGCCACCATGTCAGCAGTCCGTACGGTCGTATTCCCTTGGTCACAGTCCTCGTTCAAGCACTGTAGAATTAGTAACGTGAGCCATTCTGGCGGTTGCAGACGGGTGCGAGGCCACCAAATTTCGCTGTTGATTGATGATCTTCACAACATGCAATTTGTCAGTATGTGTCAGTGTTGCCTAATTGCCACTCTCTCTGCTAAGCCTTCGTCAGAGACACTATCGAAGGCAAAAAGCCGGGCCGTCGACCCCATGATGCCCTTATCAACTGCTGGACAACCTGCTCGGCACTTTTTTTGCAGTCAACAAGGCATTCGAAGGGCCGTTCCCCAATTGTCTCGATGGTAGAAGGAACACAAAGTGTGGCTCAGCTGATCTTTTTGAACTGGATTTTGGCTGAGCGTTGGGTTTTGCAAGAGCCGATTCATCAAAAGTACGGCCGTATGTCATCTAGGCTTTCATCGAACGCGCAGAACGCGCCGTGCTCGATACACCCGTCCGGTCATCTACATCGGGATGGGGGAAGGACGGAGGGAAAAAGTCAAGGCAATACAACAGCTCGAACGACGATTGTGTTTCTGCAGATCCCAGTGGAGCCGACCTCACTACCACTCTCGATGGCAAGTATCGAGATTCCACCTCACGATCTCTCGAAACGTCGGGCAGCGACGTTATTGAATGTACCAGGACGGTTCATATGTGTGTGTCGCTTTGACGGCAGAAATCGAACCGGTGAGGACTCGGTCGAAGTCGAGCAAAAGATCAGGAGAGCTTCGAATCGATCGCACCCATATTGGGCAATGCTTGCTGCCTAACCACTCTCCCCACTACGCTGCTGAGCACCTAAGTGGGGGAGTCGATCGCGCTCAGACTATGTAAGGCATTGCTGACTGTCCCCACTCTTCAACCGAGCAATCGGACTGTCGCAGTGAATACGAGGTATCGCTAGAGGCAGCCATCAATGAGCTTGAGGATGTAATGAGGAGTGAACAAATTTCCGCGCGGTGGCAATGATAGCGATCAACGCAATAATAGCAATCAACCACGCTGTGCCTTTTGAGCTGATGGAATGAGGTACAGGGGGGTTTTTTTGGGAGTCTGATGGAAGGGGCACGGGAAATGTCTGGTGCGATCATGTGACCTCGGCGAGGCCGAAAGTAGAAAAAGTCCGAAATCCAGGGGCCATCTCTTTAATTTTCCTTCCCCAGAGGAGCCACGTGGATTCTGCACGATCATTGACGATCGCGATCGTTCCCGCAAGCTGCAAGCTGACTGCAGCCCCGTTGGATTGTCGGGAAAGGATTCATAGGACTTGCCTCCGCTCAGCCGCTGAATAGTACAGCCTCGGTGCTTTGCGGTCTTCCGAGTTTTGCCGAACTCGCCCGAACATGCGTGCTGACCATCACGAACATGACCACCGCCAATTGTCGGAGGTAAGACTGGAGCGATTCGTTTCGTTCTCAAATGGCAAGCCTTCTCTCTACCCATCATCCTGTAGGAAAGGCTTGGTGACTCGAGATCCTCCTCCGTGACAACAACGACCAGCAAAGCCAAGGATGACCCTCGTAGGCGCAGTTCTTCGCTATTCTCATATCGCGCCCACTTTCGAGAATAGCAGCCACGGGCGACCACCTCCCATAAGACCGGCTTCTTGTCCCTCGGCCGACGATCGTACCCTGTTCATTGTCCTTCCCAACCATCATATCTGGGCCCCACATACCAGACAGAGAGCTGTTTTTTCGACATCTTCACGAAGCCGAGCTTCGACGACATTAGTAGTCGATCACTACTGTCCAGAAGGCTGCCATGGGCATCCATCTTACGTTGACGGCATCCACGTCCCATTGCTAAGGAGGGTCCGAGATGTCCCTTGTTCAGAGCGGTCACGAAGGAGCAGTTGGCAGCACTTCACAGACCGCTCTTCCCGAGTTCTTCCACGCCGCTTGAGCCACTTGATCCATCGTGCCTCTCGAGAAGGACCGGACACGAAGTCCACTTCCACTCCATCGTTATGACAGTCTCATGATAGAAACGGAAGACTCGAAATAGAATCATGAAGGCATGAAAGACACCGTCACGAATATAGACGTGAGGGGAACAAGTAGGAAAGGTTGCGCAGGTACACGTTAGCGCTAACGACATGAAAACACAAGGGTGCAAGAATAGAGGGACACACAACGAATTTTGCGAGCTGCTGTAGTTGGAAAAGCTGACATTTACCGGGGAAGCATAGATGTACAAAGTCAAATAGTCGATCAAAGATTTGTGCAGAGTGGTATCTTGAGCCCAGCCAAACGACCTTACCTTACGACAAAATGCCGTCAGAACTCCTGCTGTAGTATTTTTTTGAACCCACCGCTCTCCCTTTCATACTTCTCGACCTTTTCTTGTCCAGTCCTATGTACGCATCAGTTGGGATTTCTGACCCGCAAAGTCGCACAAAGAAGAAACGATTTACCATAATTTCCCGAGCAACCACTTAACCCTTCCCCTCACTTCTTTCGGTTGCCCTGGCAGATTGCCGAGTAGGTTCAGTTCAGCTTCATATTTATCAATACTTGCTGTTTCAACTTTGATCAATTGGGTAAGTATAGCCAGATCTAATCTTGCTTTGAGCACATGATCTTCGGTCAATTGTCTGAAGGCCGCCGCGTAGACAGGTTTGCCCGGCTTTATGCTCGTGGGACGCCCATTTGAAGATACAATCGAGATCATCTCAGCCTGCTCAAGCGCCTGGAGCGTGGCTTCGCCATCAGATTTAAAGACGTCGGAGAGCAGGAGCTCGTTGTAGCGTAGGCATTCGGTGGAAGCAAATGACTTAATAATCAGCCAGGCCTGTTCAGGTGTCCATTTGCGAGGGCTACTGTCCAATATATACATCTTCAGGATCTCCGAGGCAGACTGCTCTGTAATCTCGCGAACGGCTTCTGAACGACCCATCAGCATTGCAGATCAAGACGGTGGAAATGTAGAGGGAGGAAAAACGAGTAAGAATGAGCAAGAAATAGTAGATTGGGGGATGCGGCGGGGGAGATCCATACTTTTGGGAGTTTCACCAGTCTTAATCCGTCTTGCGAGGAACTCGAGGTCAGTCAAGCGGCCTCCCAAGGTCGAGATACAGTCGTCAAGCTACGAATGTTGTCAGCAAATCCTGAGGAATCAGCGATCAAACATGAGCGTACCTCTGCCAAATCCTCGCGCATCTCCGACGGCTTTGGCTTCTTTTCCGGGCCGCCACCCTCATCAGCGTCCGCGTCCAAATGACTGATGACGAAACGTTTGGCAACTTCTGGGGAACAGTCCCCTAGAGCAATTTGACGGAAAACTCGATCGGGCAATGCTTTGCTGAGTGATTTGGAGAATGAGACATCGTTGGTGAGGAATATGACATGCGCTATATTAGCAGTGGTAAGTCCGGCAGCCCACTCCGAGATCTTGTCGTACACAATACTGTTCTCTTGGCTCTTATGCAAGAAGTTATCGAGGACTACCGTAGGTCGTTTTTCGGGATGGGCATCCAAGTACGCGTCGTCGTCAAGATCGGAATCCTTGTCAGCCTTTGACCGACCTTCCAACGCGACCTGCTTCAGCGCGTTCGCCGTATTCTGCCATATCTTCGCCAACTGTGCGTCCAGGGTTTCCGAAAACCCAGTCTTCGTGCCAATCGTACCCTGCGCCGCTAGGTCGAGCAAGCTGCTGATGCTGTTCGTCCACGAGAAAATCGGCCTGTATCCAACCTCGAGGGCGGCCGCATTGATGGTGCTACTGTCGCCTTTGGCCTCCTGAATGGGCTTGCAGTCAATGACTAAGGTGTTCTTGCGGCCTTTTAGTGCCTGGTCCAGTACCAGCTCTTTTTTGCCTGAGCCTCTGGGTCCTTGGATGACAATAAAAGTATCCGCACTCTCCATGAGCCAAGTCTGAATCTGCTCGATGTCGTCCTTGCGATCTTCCCAGATAGCAGTCAGACCGGCGTCCTCCGTTCGAACGCGTTTCAGGTTCAGGACGTCAGTGGCTTTGGATGCTTGAGAACTGAGCCATTTGTAAATCCAGTTGTCTTTTATATGGAAAGTGCGCGTGACATGGGCCTTGATGAAGAACGTCCGGATAGGGTCGAAAACCGCGACGGTGACTGTACCCACGAACGCGAGTATAGCAGGGATGACGAATCTTGGATGATTCACAAGCCAGTCCCAGATCCAATGCGCTTTCCGTTTCTGATCGTATACTATCTTCAGCATTGTCCCCTGACTGCCTCCGCCTTCACTAGTCGGCACGACGAATCCATGCATGCAGTTCTTGGCCATGATCGCGTGCCTGACTTTACTGAAGGTGAGATAGGCGAACTTGGGAAGTTCTTTCGAGTCCGTAGGCTGGGGTTTGATATCGGCCAGCTTACCATATCTTCGGAACAGCGAGTATAGCGTCTCTTGAGATAGCTCTTCAGCGGATTGCCCGGGAGATGTCGGTACAAATTCAACCTTCACTCTAGGATCTGGCCAACGGTGTAGGTCCTCAATCCACGGTCTGCCCAGAACGAGAGACGTCCTTACGCGCTGGAAAGGATTGAACCACGGCTTGATAGGTTTGTCCTTCAGAAAATCTTTGACCCTCCTCTCCGTTGCTCTTGCTTCCTCTCCCGGCGCAGGGGAGAATTTTATGAAGGCGCCCCCTTCTGCCACGCGTGGTAAGACCTCTGTCACTTGTATGTTCAGCTTGCTCGGGAGGGCTCGCTCTGCAATGTTTCCAGGGTCTGCCGCTACATGATCTGGGTGTCCAAGCCTTTGCATCATCTGCGGCACGAACCGTTCCACGTCGACGAAAGGAAGCCACATGATGAAGTTGAGCTTGAGAGGGAAGATATCTACGAGACATTAGCCTGGATCATGAAGGCGAAAGCCCCAGCTCTCGAGCAGTAGCAGCGGGAGCTGCGAGAGCAAGCCCATACGCATGACCCCAAGCTATCCACCTGCTTGGGCTCGAAAGCCAAGGAGGCTCGGAGTACTCACGATCAATGAAGAAAATCCCCTCGTTCTTCCCTGCCTCAATGTGGCCCGACTCATTATCGCCAGCTGCCGTAGACTTATACCTCCAGCCGCCAACCGTCCGTAGGGCCTCATGCCGCGATATCGTATGCGTATATGGTTTTGTAACCGTCCGGAGGGCTTGTGTGATATGGGAGTGACCCAGTGGCCTGCGAAGGAGCCGGGGAGTGATCCCCAGCATATTAGCATGTGAAGAAGACAAAATCTGCCCCCAGCTCAGCGTGGTGCTCACCCGAGGACGCCGCTTTTAGGGTGCGGGCTGGGTGACAGGGGGTGATGCAACCCCCCACCGGGGTGATCAGCACCCCGGCCGAACAATAAATAAGCACGCTCCTCTTTCATCCTTCCACTCACCCCACCCACGCACTCCGAACGATCCCCACCATCATACTATCATGCCTCACGGCCATGCGCGGATCCACATGGGGAGTCTCCCTCAAGGAGCTCCGACTGGCGTATATACCTCGACAGGCCGTCCCCTCTTCCTCTATTGCGCATTGGCATGGTCTTCCTCTGGCGGAGGACAAGGCAACAAGGGAAGAAAAGAACACACCCTGCAGTTTCTACGCACAGTCTAGTGGCGGGCCGTGGTCATCGTCGCCGGCGCCTTTCGCACGATGGTGGGGGCAGCCCTTGACGTTGAGCTGCACCTTCTCCCAGTACAACAACTACAGTCTACAACAACTACTTGAGCGGCGCTTGGATGACGCCCTCCTCCGCATCGTGTCCAGCCCGGTGCACCCTCACATCATGGACCTGCGCCCTGATACTCACACCAAACAGGCCCCAACCACATGCCCTAGATAGCCAGATACGCACAAATGAGCCCCTGAATAGACTTGAAGACCGCTTCAAGCATATTTATCATGTCGACCCCCAAGGAATGGAGAGACGTCGTGCCTTCATGGTGCCCCCATGGTGGAAGGCACCCAAGATCTCAAATGCTGATTCCGCCAAAGCAGCCACACTGTCCCACAACGACATCGTAGCGCCGGGCACCTCTCTGGCTATTTACACCGACGGTAGCGGCATCAATGGCTGAATAGGTGCCTCAGCGGTCATCATGTTTTACCTTATCCCAGGGTTGGACCCCATCATCGCACAAACCAGAAGCGCTTACCTTAGCTTCGACACAGGCTACACAGTTTACTTTGGCTAGCTCTACGGTATCCTAATGGTCTTGGAGATGGTCGCCAAATGGAAGACAACAGTCACATCCCGGTTGTGCTTTTCACCGACAACGAAGCGGCAATCCGCTCGACCCACAGATCCCGCAAGCAGTCTGGTCACTTTATGCTGACCTGAATCGTGGCACGTCTCAACATCATCAATCGATCAGTAGAAATCCACTGGATCCCAGCCCACACTGGATTCCAGGCAACGAAGCTGCCGACATTGCCGCGAAAGAGGGTACCGGATGGCGGGAGAATGGCGAAGATGGGGAAGACGGCCGCTGGGTACACAACCGAAGAAATTTTCTAAAGCTTGTCGCCGCGGTGAAACCCCATGTACTGCGCAAGACCTCGAGTGACTGGAACGAGGCTTGGGCAAGGAAATCCATGATCGGGCCTCATTTGCCCTCCAAATTGCCCTCACGAAGTAGGTACTCAATAAAACCCATTGGCTGATCAGGCCCTACACTTCTGCCATCATTCAGATGAGGACCGACAAGATTGCCTTTAACAACTACCTCTACCAGATCTGGAAACGGGAGATTCTGCCACCTGCGAGTGCACTGTACCCGTGGTGCCTGCATGATATAGTGCAAGCCAGTGGAAGTTTTGCAATCTAGAGATTTTGCGAGGCACAACCTCCGCCGCCACACCGCCGAGCAGCCCCTTCCTCACCAGGACTACTCTGCCCCCGCGAAGTTCTCTGAAGAGGCAGTGGCTTTAACGGCTATCGCCGTTGTGACACCCCAATTGCCAAGTTCCACCCCAGTCGACCCATACCTGTACATCCAGCCTGCTTTCCAACCACCATCCTCACAATGTAAGTCCAGTAGGGCGCGGCGGTCAGTACGACATTTCAAACCCAATGAGCTGCATGTGATTATGCGCATTGCCAGACCTAGGGCGCTCCCGCTCTGTCCGACCCGCTCCTGCATCCGTTTCTTGAGAAGCGGACCTAGCATGGTCTTGAGTTGGACGTCGCCGGCAGAATGCAAGAGGCCCCCGAAGTAGAAGAGACAGCAATCTTGAGATGAGTAGTAATGAATACCTTGGATGTAGGTGCGAGTAAGAGTACTCGGTGATCATTTGTAGTCCATGCCCTAGCTGCTAGCTGCGCGCCGCCCCTGAAGCTATAGAAGCATGCCAGCACGTTTGCACTGACAACAGCGTCGGTCCGAGGCTTCTTGCGGTCGAAGTATGTCTGCAGATGCTCACGTGCGTAAGTGAAGTGTTCTCTTCATGGTGCGATCTTGCACGGGCTGAAGGTATTGCTTGCAGATGCATGGCTTACCTGGATTGAACCGTCTGAGTTCACATATTTTACCATTTCATCTCATTCGTGGAAAGAACCGCGTAGTCTTCTTTAGAGACATTTGACATGGCATAAAATTTCACTGCTCCCCGAGATGCCTCCTTCAGCTCGTGGATGAAGGATACCATGGTATTATTAGGTTGCAGTGAATCTCGTGCCTGGGAAAATGCTTCGGCCACCTCTAGAGCCGGTACTGAGAAATGTTGAGCAACCTGATGATAGCACACATCTTGTTCTATGTGGCCACACTCGTATTCGATCCAAATAGCAGAGGACAAAATGCTCCGCATCATTTGCTCCTACGCGTTTGGGTTGCAGCAATAGCTTGATAAAGTCCCCAGCTGTATTGCATTCTGGAGAGACGCTCCGACCCTTTGCGTGTAGCCAAGGAGCAGCTACCGAACGTTGTAGGGATACCTAAAGGAAAAAAGAGATCACTTGGTCAGAGATTTAAATCCGCAGATTGCTAGCATCACTCGCGAATCTGATCTTGTTATTGCCAACCTTGCCGCCGCTCGGTTGAGCCGTGGAGTTATGAGTGGATGACACACATAGTAGTGCAATACCTGTTTCTACAGTGTTTCACAGCGCTAGGTCAACTAAAAATATTGACACAGAAATCTTGGGGTTAGCGGCAACGATTCGGGTGGATTGGGACCGAAGATTCGATCGTATACACATCTTTGATTGAGCAGAGAGAATAGACGATCGTAAACAATAGATAAAGCGATTAACCCTGGATGAATTCAGAGTATGCCTCTCTCTGAAGGCTGACAAGAGAGGAAGAGGAGCAGTTTGAACGTCACTCGGACGCTGTCATAGGGTAGTCTGGTTCCTAGGAGCCTCATATTCAAGATATCAGCAATTATTCCACGTATAAACTCAGTTCTATTGAAAGCACTACATCCCTATCCTGAAGGTACGCAAGTTCAGCAACTCCAAGTCGCTCTAGTCCAAAATCCGAGGCTATTGCAAGAGCTCGAGCCAATTCAAATACAGCTATTGGGTGTGGTAAGCAGTCGCTGAGAAGTGTACAGGGCTGTGACACTGGTCGACCGTCGGCGCCAGATATCAGTAGATCGTACGAGTGGTGATGTACTCTGTACCTTGCTGCTCATGTCCCGTCGTGGCTCAGGCGATACAGCCTCGGGGTCTCGTGAGGCTGCGTACCTAGGCTGCATAAATCACGCCCGGGCTAGTGCTTACAGGGTGCAGGGGAAACCAATCGACATTCGACAGCTCACCCCGCATTGCCTATTGCCTGCCGTCACTCATCAGGCGACATAGCCTCACGCTCCCGCGCGTTCCTTCGGTGACCGAGGATCCTCGCGGACAATATAGTAAGAGCATTGGTGTTTTGCCAGTTGAGAAACCTGCCTGGGCATTACCCTCTCGTTGCAAATGGTGTCAATGCGGACTCGAAGACGAATCGCAATCCAGGTTAGTGCTTACATGATGTAGGGGAAGCCAATTGACATTCGACAGCTCACCCCGCATTGCCTCTTGCCTGCCGTCACTCATTGGGCCACGGCGCCTAATCAGACTCAAATTCATATATCAGCTTCCACGTCCATCTCCGTGTCTTGAGAACAGCTGATTAGCCCCGTGTGGAGTGAAAAGTGTTGATCTTCGTTGTACCTGTTCACAAGCAGTTGCTTTACATCCATCACTCTAGCTTGCAAATGCAGTGTTTGATAAAGGTTTGACTCTCTTGGGATCGGAGAGATAGAGGTCAGCTTTAGGGGCAGAAAGCAAGCTGGAAGTGTTCCGTGTTGTGAAGCGGACGTGATTCGGGATGAGACATTGCAGTCACCCCAGGACTCAATACAAAGAAACGCTCATGCAGAGGGAGCCTGACTGGTCCTCCTAGTTTCCGACTTTTCCGACACTTATCCGTGGACACTCCAACAGCTCATACTATTCTCTCTAGTCCTGTCCACAAGCTACAGGCCGCTAGCTTTGCGTACCTTGTCCTCATGTTTCGGTAGAAGCTCGACAATCGCACCCTAATAATAAAGTCTGAAAATACCCGGAATCGTGCATCCGACCGCTTTGATTTTTATTAGGTGAACGTCATCGCCTTTGAGCTCTAAGACTTCAGCGCGAGCCTGATCAGCTGTCTTCGTACATTGTGAGAGCGACTTAAGCGTTTAGCTGTTCAAAACGTCTCATAAGACATCACGACGTCGAAGTATTAGAGAAAAAGACCGATAGTACAGCAGCATACGTTGCAGAAGCCACCATCGTTTCTTCGTTCGTAGCCTTTGTGAGAAGTGATACAAGCAAAGAAAACAAAACATCGAAAATGGAAATGGTGACGAGATGTGCTTGAGTGCTTGACTGATGCGAAAGAATTGCAAGCGGAATCACGATAAAGACGCCTGCTATCAGCGCAATCAAAAACCGGGTAAGAACATCTGCAATCCGGCTTGTATTCTGATAAGATCGTTTGAGATTGGATTCCAATTCGGCGGCCGAAGAGTAAGAAGTGTGCTTCTGGTGGGCGTGTCGTCCTCCAAACCGAATGAAGAACCAGAAAGCCCGCAGGTATCTTCGTAGACTTCGCCGAAGAAGATCACCAGAGCGGCTTCGACCCACTGTGTCTACTCGCACCAGCCGCGTTTTGTACACCTCGTAGGGGTTTCGTTTGTCACTTCCGAGGCTGGCTTGCCAGCTGTTGTCCGCCAAAGCAAAGGTTTCCATCATCATGATGCGATTGAAGGAGACGAGCCCTTCATCTGCGACGCAACATTAGATTGACCCAAGCATTCCTATGCCTTGTGCGTCATATAGCCACTTACCGTACTCCCTCAGCAGTTGACGTAGCTTCGACACAAGCTCGGGCTTAAGGACCTCCTCTGGGCATGGTGCATGGTCATCCCTTTTGCTATGC
Source organism: Platismatia glauca (assembly GCA_963556305.1). Lineage (NCBI taxonomy): Eukaryota > Fungi > Ascomycota > Lecanoromycetes > Lecanorales > Parmeliaceae > Platismatia > Platismatia glauca. Next base: position 203,037 of record OY745781.1, on the reverse strand, counting down.
TTTAACCCCAATTTATCAGCGCTCGTCAATGGAAGATCTAGCTTGAGCCCAGCTTGATAAATTTGGTGGTCGATTTTGTCAAGCTCAGTCTCCAAGAGTCGTAAATTGAGTAGATGAGTCGTTCTGAATCTTCGGAAGCCGTAGAGGGTAAGGGCATTGTCATCGGTGACATTGCTCCACAGATTACCAAACAAACGAGCTGTCTCCGATTTTGATCTTCTTTGACTGGAATCGTCTTGAGTATCAAGGGGATTGAATCCGCCGTCTGAAGCACCATGTTCGATAGCTTTCGCCATGATGGCTTGTCGACTGCTGTCTGGAGAGGTGTCTAGACGGTGATATTTCCTGAAGCGAGAGGATCATGGTGTCCTTATAAATTGGATCAGCCTACATCGTGGAGGAAGCTGCAAGGCATAAGTAACAGCCTGGTTCATTGCCCCGCTGACTACCAGTGGTTCTAAGCCTTACGTTATGTGGCCTTGCAGCAGCGGGATACACAGCCGAGGGAGAAGTCCTTTCCAGAACATGTACTGGATTCGCCAATTAGCGTCCGGTCGATACTTTGCGTGAAAGCCTTGCGTAAATCATTTAGGGAGACTTGGGAGATGGTTTGTGTCCGCAGAGCGATACTCGCATCTCCAAGCTTCATATTTCGTGGGATCACATCTTGGCACGACAGGACCTCACATGAGGAATGTACCCCGCTCCTTCAGAATTCGCATAAACCTTGGCCAATCTACAACAGTACGGAGTAGGTAGCCACTCGTGTCACGCACTTAGCTCGCTTACTCGCTGTAGCTCTTGATCAGGCTCGAGGCGTCTATTGTGTAGTCTGTTGCATGTGGGTTGAACCAGCCAGTCAGGACTCGCATAGTCTTGGCCCGCACGGTATATATTGCTCCAGAATGATTGTCCCACAGATTCAAATCAATCAATTGTCTATGTACCAAATGATGTAGTCCGTCCTTGTACGTTCGATTTGGATTATGCCCCGCGAAGGCGACTCCAGACATTGTCCGGAGTCGATGTTAACGTACGTAGATTCAAAGCAACTTCGCTCATTATCGCGTTCCTGCTTTCTATTGTTGGTGTAGCGTGATTAACTTGTTGGTCTGTGATCAGGTAGCATCAGCGAGTAAGCGAGAGTGGTGGGCTGAATGGGTGGCACCATGCTGTGAGATATGCGCTGAGGTGCGGATCCTCCGGTACTATTTTCTATCCTGCTGCCAGTGAAACCACCTTATAAACATCGTTTGGCTTGGCTGCCGTCTGGATAGGAGGGGAGAATCTTTGTTTCTACTACACCTGCAATAGAAGATGAAATATAGACCTCAACAGCATGAGTGTCGCATTCGTCTGTCATTGTTGCTCTATTGGCCACTGTTGTTCGTGGGCTCTGTTGTTCTAGCTTAGAAACCTGAAAACGTCTCAAGTTGTTTCAGCCTGAGCTTTTCATAGATAACCGAGGGCGTCTAAAATGACAAGCTATCCATCCCTTAAAAGGTGCTTCGCGTCGCGCCACTTTTTGATCTATCAGAAAGAATCTCGAGCCATGGACAACACTCCCGCGGTCGTCTCACCTGTACCCACACCGCCACCACATCCATTGGCCGTCTCCCGGCGACTTCGGCATAGGACTCTCAGAATTCGACAAGAAGATGCCCAGACGTGCGGCTGGCGAGGGGCTCTGTCATGTACTGCCACGGATCGTACCATTCACGTCCTCCTGCTAACGATGTTAATCAGATCTTCCAATGCAGTGCGGCCGCGGAGTTTGTGCGTTTGATCATGCCAGAGAACTCTTTGGTTGTTGTCCACTAGCCTATGAGTCACAACCTTGTGTCCTCACAGGCACTTGCATAGCTTACTCTGTATTCGCATCATCTTGTACTACCGGGAACGGATGTTTGTCGACCTCCTACACCGATGCGACCGTGTGGTAACGCCTTTCATTCTCTCTGCTTATGCCCGCTAAGCTAATAGTCACAAGCTCTGATCCACAGACCCCTTACTGCGCGACATGGTCGTACGATAGCACTGGGGTAATGATGCAGAGCTACCAATGTACGAGTTCTCTGTCTGGAGCGCTACCATATGAATACTTTTACTCGGTCACAAAGAGCGTCGTGGGCGTTCTGGCCGACGAGGAGACCGTCACCCCTTCCGGGGCTACCTCTATAGAGACGGTAGTGCCTAGGATTTTCGCCATTGCATCTCCCCCAAAGTTTACGTCCGCATCTTCGGCGACTACTCCCACAGGATCCTCCTCCGTGTCAGTTGCACCGTCGAAGACGTCCACATTGGCAAGTCCTTCGGGCGCTCACTCATCACAGTTCAAGATCTCCTCGATGGTGGCGATTCTTCTAGGCGTAATTCTCGTTGTAATCCTCCTTGCGCTTGGTTTGTCGCGCTGCCTGCGCCATCGAAGAGCTGGCAAGTTCAGGTCTGCTTTGCACTCTTCTTGGTATACACGGAATTTGGGGAAAAGGTCTAGCTCAGTTCTGAAGCCCACTTATCCAGAGAGTGGCTTTGCTCCATCGTCCAAATTTGGCTCACTAACTTTCGATGGACGACCCAGCCTTGAACTTAGGTGAGCAAGGATTGCGTGAACGGCATATATGGGAAGGATTCATGTGGTGGCTCTGTTTCGGAGGATAGAGCGAATCTTTGGATTTCAAGCTCGAGGCGGAAGTGACTTTGTACACTACTGTTGTCGTGATTAAATAAGGAATCGTTATCTTGCTGGGTACTGGCGAATCTTTACTGTTGTGCAACATATCTCAACGAACAACGCATTCACTGAGCGCAATCGTTATGAACATCAAAAGCTCGAGGGTTGTCAACAACTTTCTTCCTCAATGAATGTTTTGTTATGAAGTTGTGCTGAAGGATGGTAATCTTATTTTCAATCATCAAAGTCATCTATCGGAAGTATCCCACAAACTCGAGCTATGCTAAAGAAATTCTCATGGTTACAACAGTAGAATATCAACGTCCAATCTCAGTTTATTGGAGACGCTTTACCCATCTTGTCATACGCGTCTCATATTCAGTGCCTGTATCCGGATCCGAGGCGTTCAGTTCCGCAAAGTATTTCTGTATCTCCTCCCATGCTTCCTTCTTCATCCTTGTTATCTCAACTGTATTTGTTTCCCTCTTCTCTTCAAGCTCCGCCATCCGTCCCTTGACGAATGCTTGTTCGAGTCTAATCTGTGTAGTAACGACGCCCGTGCTTGGAAGATTCAAAGCTTCGTCGCCATAATCATTGGCACGACGGTTGTGGTTGATCCTCTCCTCAAGGTTGAGAGTCGGGTCGTGGCTGATGTCCGTTTCGATGGTCATCAGGCGGAAGAGGACCAAGACGCTGGTGGTGGGGTCAGTGACGTTGGACTCGGTTAGAAGATCGTGGGCTTCCCGGAAGAAGCGAGAAGCGAAGTATAGATCCTGATCATCCCGAGCTTTGCTACGTTGGAACCGACTGTAGAAGGATTTGCCTTCTTCGATCTTTTCGGCTATCATATAACGGACATCTTGTGAATGACACGACGTCAGCTGATATACAATATGAAAACGAGGGCCGGCTTGTTCGCTAGGAGTTGAACTTGGTAAGAGCCAGGGAACACTGGGGGTTGGACATACCGTTGTTTTGTGGCTTGAGTGTCTCCACTGTTGCAGGTGGGATTTTATAGAGAATCTCTCTAGCAAATGCAGCCGCAGTTCCCGCAGCGTAATAGTGCCAAGCTAACGAGACCCGATGGGAATCTGCGTAGTCTGAAATCCCTCGTATGACCAAGCAATGTGTGTAGTCAATCACACCGGCGGCTTCCATCTCGATGCATATTGCACCATGGTACATTTGGCTAAGCTTGTCTCGTTCCTCAGCGTGCTGATTGATCCTGTTGCCTGAAAGAATCGTTCCTCGATGAAATTGTGGCAGATCTTCCAATTCTCGTTTAGGTCTGTCAACTTGTCCTGTGCATTGACGACAGCCATCTTCTTTGGGGCCACCGATGATGTGAAGAGATGTAGCCTCAAATAGACGATTGATTCCCTGTTCGGGGCGTTGGAACTTGTTCTGAATAGCCAGCTTTTTAAGATGGCGGTGAAACGTTTCTCGGCCCATATCACGATCACTGAGGATGGACCCCAAGGAATTGAGCAATCGAAGATCTGGTTTGTTGAAATACGATAACAGCTCAGGATCCCTTCCATCTCCATGCAATCGTATGAAGTCATGTTGAACAACAGCTGGGGCTCCAGTCAATTCCGGCCAACCAATGACAACGTCGCCAAGGTGAATGTCTTCGAGAGGATTCGTGGGGCTCGGATTACGTGGTATCCCCCCGCCTACGCCGACAAAGAGGTGTAGTCCCATATTCGGAAAGGTTTGTCTAAGCGGTTCGATAAGTTTTTGTGCGGATGCAAGTCCAGGCATCGAGGGAGGCATAGAGGCCATAACGACATTGTGCTTGTAGATATCACCAAAGTGGTATTGGTTGTCATCGTATCTGTTATCAAGAACAGGCGGCTCATGCTCATGTTCCAGCATCATCCTCGCTGCCGTCAATTCGGGGATGGGTAGAGCGCAGAGCCATCCCACAGTATAGTCTTGAAGGCGATATTGAGGACGTGGGGCCATAGTGCAGACAACGCTTTTCTCTTTTGTTGCCTTTATGAGTCAGTTCTTATCTTAATGTGTACGAAAGAGAGGTAGGATATGCGTAATTTGCCTTTAAACTAAGCATTCATTCTCCACTGGAGCAACGCTGAGGAAGCAACTCATAAACGTAATATGTATTCATGGTGATGTTGAAGCCAAATAGCAGATTTTCCCCAGGACGACACATGCCTCAAAATCCTAATCTTGGGCGAGGCCAGGCTTTTTAACGTGGAAAAATGCCTGGAGCAGAGATGACAGCACTCTTCCAGGCTCCAGCACCTCCAGCGCACAAGGCTATTCATTTAGTATTATGGATAAGACCATTGGCCTCAGCCGGGGTTCAGGCGGAGCATGCTCCTCCGTACATAGTCTTTGAGCCTCAGATGGCCGCAGACTCTGGGTTGCCGGCTGATAAGAACGAGGCGCAAATCTTCACAGGAGCGAGGCTGAGTTCTCAGCACGAGGCACTTTCGCATATCATCGGGGTTCGTCGCCATGGGATGCAAATGTGGAGCTAGTCTCCAATGTCCGGCCGAGAGGGGAAAGACGACAGTTCTTGCCGACCCTCGGCTACGCTCCCTTCATTCGAACAATATTTTCACAAGATACCTATAATGAGAGTTGGCTTCAAAAACCAATAGTCATTAGAATGGTCTGTGTACAGCATCAAAAAATATTCAATTGGTGCAAATCTTCTGCTGGGCGGGAAATCTCCCAGGGACTTTAGTGCTCGGGATATGCGCAAAGGTGTGAGGCATTTCCCAATAATCCGACTGCTTCACTCTTCAAGCGTGTGAGGGATTTATGCAATGCGGATTGAATGCGCTGGATTTCAAAGCAATGCTGCAGGAAGACGGATTCGGTTGCATCAACAGGTATAAGGCTGACGGGAGGGTTCTCCGACAGCCCGTCAAAACTGCCAGAAGTAGGTTGAGGCTGTGAGGGAAGAAAGGCTCTTACCATTGTATTTGCCAGTATGTATACCTCGAATCTTCGAGACCCGAGTAGTGAAGCCGGTGCTAAATCATGTGCGATTCGGTCTCAGACAAATTATACATCTAATTTTTGTACCAAGATTTGGTGGATCCTATATTCACTATTGACGAGTAGAACAACAAATCCCAGACTTGAGATGGACGATAGATATAGTAGATAGCTGTATCGCTCGAAAGATTGATTCGTACAAAAAAGTGTGCGGCGGGTTCGTCGCACTCAAGTAGGTAGATTGCATGAGCACCTCAGCGAAGATCTGCGCCGAAAGTCGCAACCCTACTTTCGGAAGCCGACTCTGTAGCGGGTGACCCTCGAGACCCTAGGACTGTTTGCTGGTAGCTCATGAACAGGGGTTTGGGGCCTTCAAGAGAGTCTTGTAGAGCAACGAACCTACTCCGTAAACGGGGCTCAATTTGGGCGCAATGCGGAAGCAGATTCGGGTGTGTTGACATGGCAACCTTTCAGACGGGGCGTTGTCCGAGCTCAAAGCCGAATGTATCGCACCTGTTCGATCAGAAAGGTTCGAATAACTAACATGTAGTGCTCACATCTTCTTCGATAGTAGTCAAGAGGGAAAAGCTGGCAAGGACTCATTTCATCCAGGACCTGTTCAATGATGTCCTCATCAGACCATGCCGTGAACTATTCATTTGGTTACCATGGTACTAGGACACGTGACGCTGCACGTGACTGACTCATAAGAGCACAAATCAGGATTGAAAAAGGGGTCATACGCTAGTTGGGCTGTTTATAGTAGCCAGAATGCTTTCGCGTCTTTCCCGATCTCAGTGAGCGGGCTCACAAAATTCACGGATCAGCGAAGCTATGAGATCATGCGAGAGCCGAGCTGACGAACCGGATGGGCATACAGTGCCGTCGCAGGTGGCATTACCTGAACAAAAAAACCCAATCAACGGCGCTCTTATGAGCTATGCAGCTATCAGCATCCGCTCCCAAAAGCTTTTCAATCGAGTGCAGCTCGCAGACGAGACTCAGCTGCGCCGTCTCATCCACAAGACGGAAATTACCAAGTCTGCTCTCTAAATCGGCTTATGCGTCATTACAGCTCGGTTCCGAAATGTAAAAAGCTGGGACATTAGCAGAGTTCCTCTACCTCGAAGATTTTGTAAGGGGGGCTTTGGCATGCGTGACTGAGCAACTGATTTATTGCGACTGATAGATAGACTGATTCCTGAGCCAGGGGGAAGCCTGAGAGGTTGCCGCTCAGCGCTTAGGCCCCTAAACCCTGATGCACCAGCCCTTCAACTTGACTCCGGACAGTCACCCTCCCATAGCCACCCTGACTAAGCAAGGTATCAGACGCAAAACTGATAAATCTAAAGACCGACTACCTCTCCTATCTCTTTGCAACAGTTGTAGCCTTTCAGCTGCCGCCCTGCTATCTCTCCTACTATCCTGGCTGATTGCGACGGAGTCCTGCAGTCTAGTACCTGCAGCAGCCTCCTTCCCCTCCCTGGCTGATTGCGACACTTTTGGAGTGCAGCAACAGCTGCCTCTGGCTGACTGCAACAATTCTGGAGTCCAGCTTCTGCCTCTTGCAGATTGCGACAATTTCGGAGTCCAGCTCCGGCCTCTCCTACCGCTGGCCAATTACAACATAGCTTTTTAGCCTTTAGCTCTCCGGATCCCGCCCCCAAGCTTAGGTAGGAGAGGAAGGAGAGGCAGGAGAGGCAGGAGAGGAAGGCAATATGGTTCAAAATACCTAGACTCCGGCGAGCGGGGAACTATAAGCGCGCTGAGCGAGCCAATGATATGGTGATTAGTAAGAGGGTGACTGTGGGAGGGTGACTGTGGGAGGGTGTCCGGAGTCAGGTTGCCAGCTCTTACAGATTCCAGAGATCACTATTATGGATTTGACCGTCCGTTGGTGATGTACAGTCTCAATCTGTTGGCAGAAAGTGGGCGGCACAGCTCTACAATCACCAAAAATAAAAGCTGTATCGCAAAGTTAAAAAAGAATCGAGCAGCAGGCGTACGAGTACGTAATGGTGGACGGATCCACAAGGCTGACACTAGAGGCGCTGAATTGAACCATGTCAGAATGAGCGAGAGGAACTACTCGTCAGATCAAGAACACCTACTGAATAATGCTGTAAGCAGTACGCCGTCTTATGCACTACATCTTCGGAGGTTCGATGTTGCCATAGACAAGGCACACAATATCGCCCACGAGCAGGTCGTGACTGTAGGAAGGAAACAGGCGACTTTGCGACACGGACGGATTGGAAAAGCAGCCGCTGCTAGGCGCCCGGTAGATCAATATGCGAGCTCTGGGGCGAGTGAGCCAGTGGTTCGTCTCGTGGTGGCTCTCATTCGATCGGGTATAAGGTAATCTTTCCCCGTCGGCAAATGCAAAGCCAAAGACAATGCACGCGACAGCGGACAGAAGCGATGTTGCTAGTTCAATGTCCAAGTTGGACGTATCATACAACATAGACGATAGGAGCGGGCATATTGCTTGGGGCACCAGGCACAAATAACAGCTCCTGAGCCGCTGCGAGCCTTGACTCGTCCTTGTTACATGCGGCCTAGGAACATGTTTACAATTTGAATATGAGTCTCTCTCTCTTTCAGGAATCGGCTTTGAACGCCTCCGCAGTCCTGGTGACTTATCCTCCAGTAACTCCACCAGATGTTTCCAATTGCAATGGATGGTACTCGTAAGTCCACGAATTGGAACCCTTTGTTCTTTACTGTCAGAATGATTGGATTGAAGTGCTTCAGCGATCTTTGGATACCATGATGACCATAGGTAGACATCATGTAGGCAGACGTGCATGTACTACGTTACTTTCATCCGATGTCTGCGGCAATCGCTAAATAAGCTTGGCTGAGCCGCTAGGTCTATTCCCAATCTTAGGCTTGCTATTCTATCTGAGGCAATAAATACAAAGTCTTCTATTCGTGGCCCCCCTACTTACTCTTGCCATTGCTATTGGCCACGCGTTTCCGCACGAGGATGGACATGAACGGGCTCGGCAGCCTGGTCTTGCAGAACGTCATAAACGGCCGCGCCGTGGGGTCGGCCAGTTTGAACTCGTAGTCGAGGATGAGATGCGACAGGATCATCTTCATGAGGACGGAGACGTAGAAACGCGCAGGGCTGTAGGTTCGTGGTTTGCGTTAGTCAGGACTTGGGATTAGAGCAGGGTAGGAGCGAGGTGCACAGCGTATGCGTTGCGTCTCGTCTTCATAGAACGGTGCTGGAAAGTGGAGGCAACATGACAGAGGCTAAGCAGGAGGGGGTGGAGTGGCTTACCAAGCATGCCGAATTGATCCCCAGAATGGAAACTCGTGGCTCGGATGGGTGAGGCGAGACTCTGACGTGCCATTTTTTTCATCAACGAAACGAAAAGCATCGAAGGTTGAAGCGTGGGGCCAGCTTTGCTCATCGCGCATGAGCGAGATTTGTGGTATGGCTAGCCAATTCCCGGCCGGGACGTGATAGCCATCAGGGGAGTCATATGGAACCATGACTTTACGAGGCGCGGTAACTTTGATGGGTGACTCTAGGTCAGTATACAACATCTAAATCCCCTCGCCCCGCCCCAGAAAATATCGGCGACTTACGGATCGGACCCGGATTCAGACGAGCAGTCTCTTTTATGAAGCTGTCGAGATAAGGCATCTCCTGATTCATCGAACCAAACGAATCGTCTTTGCACTCCACAGCTTCGGCTTCGAGCTTCTCGTGAATCTCCGGGTGCTTGCAGAAGCAGTAGATACAGAACTGCGCAATCTAAGTCGGAGTGTCAGCCTTGACTTATGGATCGTGGAAGACTGCCTTACCACAGGAACTTGAAATGCACTCGCGAATAGAAACCCAAGCGTAATCTTGGCAACTGCAGCGGCGTCTCGGAGCTTGGTCATCTCGGCTGTCCATTGAGTGACATGCCCTTTCGCTTGCTGATGTGGTTTTCAGTTCCTGTTGCTGCTTAATTGAAGCTAGCTTACTAACCGACTTTTCATCACTTGAGTCCTGACCGTCAAGAGCTTCGCGGGTGAGCCGCAGCAAAAGATCGTAAACCTTGAGCCGGGTTATGCCCCAACCCATTGCTACGGGGCCGATGAGTCTATATGCCTATGAGCTTGATGAAAAATCACCGCTGACTAATTCAATGGGATCACTAACGGCATAAGAAAGCCTGGCATAAGGTTTAGAATTGGAAATGCTTTGGCGCAAGTCCAGAAAAAGCCCATGATATCGTCGTAGACATCGAGGCGATCGGCTGCGGCGTGGATTCCGTCATCAGTCCCATGCTATGCAATGGTATAATGTCGACAGCCTTACCTTGGTCCTCACCAACAAAGGCAAAGAGGTTGACACGAGTGAAAATGCGTAGGAGCGCCGGCATGAGCGTGACCTTCTGCCAGTCACCATCATTTTGCTCGCTTCTATCTATACGTGACCACCCGTGGGTCAGTACGAGCAACTGTGATAAGGACGGTCTCTTCTCCAATTATACATACTGTTCTCGGGCGCCATCTCTAAAGCCACTGATTCCTTGACCCGCAGCTGAAGGGCATTGCTCATTCCAGGGATCTTAGCTCGCAGCTTGCTCTTCAGCACACCGACTGTGACGCGAAATGATTCACTCTTGGGTCCCTTGTGCTCGGGCGGTACTTGATGATGTCCTAAGATTGGCTCCGTGTACGCAAGCTGTTGTGCTTTAGCAAGCTTACCATACTGCTGTACAAAAGCTGGTCGAGACTTGGGGCACATACTTCATGTAGCGCTTCTTCCGACGATAGGAGAGACTCAGGCTCGGTTTCCAGCTGTTTGAGCTTATCACGGTCCGACAAGAAGATAATCCAGCGGTCGGTGAACGGAATTGCGAAAGGTTTCCCATTAGACTGGACGTATCAGAGGTTAAATCGCCATGATCAGGTAGTTTTTTGCGCATACCGTGTCATATGCCTCTTGGACAAGCCTTTCCGACTCAAAGATCGTGCGTAATGATGTCAACCACCTACCCAGTGGTGTCGGATGTGCCGCGATGGTGACGTTTGACTAAGAGCAGAGTCAGCACATGACAGTGGTATCTTGTATACTTTGGTTGTACAGGAGCTTTCCACCAGAATTTCCAGAAGACAGCCGCTGTCTGCCAAGCCAAAAGAAGGTAGGCGACATAAGACCAATGCCATTGCCAGTTATGAGAGGCAATAATGGAGCGCAAGCTCAAGATGGATGGTAGTGCGATGGGTGCAGCAGGCATAACCTGCTCACTGACAGGCATCGCGTGCATGGCGGAGTCCATGCTGAAGTCTGAAGTCTCGGCTGCCCACTTCCCACTCGGAAGGGACCATGGTCCTCTTATGACATACTCGGCTACAGATGAAAGCTAACGGAGCTTACTCCTAGTGTTGCCAGTGTAGTAACACGCCGGCGGCGTGGTCGCATGCGGAAATTACTTATTCGGGACTAGCGGCTTTTGGCTTGGATCCTCATTCCTCCATAAGTCTCCTTAGAAAATTAGTTCCTCTTTAGCTTCAGGGCAGCCGTTATAACCCCTTATTCATTCTACCGTAGTCTAACCTAGGTCTTGACAAGTGCAAAGTCTTATACTTCATAACACAGTGGCAACTTTGGTTGCCCTAATTTCTTCACCCAAGGCACGAGGCGAGAATGGTCAGCTGCTAAGCCTCTCAAGCCATTGTAGGCGTGTAAAACCAAGGTAGGTAGCGGCAGAGAGTCGAAAGAATGTGGATCTATGAGGCGTCCTTGGTGTGAGATAAACATTGACCCGGCTGTGTCCTAGTGCGCATAGTCTAACAGCAACTTCTGCAGAGTTCCGCTAGGTGCCACTTTCATGCAGTCTTTTCGACCAAACATTGCCAGCACATGCATCTAGGGCCTTTCATCCCGCCTAGAATACTGTCAGCTTACTTACAGCTAGTCTAGAAGCAAGCCACTACTCAGATTACCGATCACGTTTGCCCCTAGGCGACTGTGAAGCAATGAACAGCGATCCATTATTGATAAAGCATTCGCTGAAAACATTTCGGAGCTTCTAGCCACAAATTCCCCGGTCTTGAAGAGTATGCTGACGCATCAACACCAGACTACTCATTCTGGGGATCTGGACCCATCTTGAAAGCGTCTCGAAGGTCTCCCCCATCGCTGTCAATTGGTTGCATTTGTATCAATAACAACCGGCCAGGGCGATTTTCCATGTCTTTTTTCGTCATCACCTCTTCCTTCGAGCAGATACGATATCCTCGTCGCACCGGCGACCTAGAATTGTGGATCTTCATGTTCTCCTCCAATCACAGGTCAAAGAATTCCTTCAATGAATCTTGGGGAAAGCTTTTCCAAATTGAAAGAGTCGTCGATCCAGTAAGTAAGGCGAGTTTGTCTTGATGCATTCTACCTCAAATTTATCTGCGAACGATGGCACTAAGTCGGCTTTAGGTCTCACATGGCGCAAATTTAAGCCTTCGAAGCCGCGAGATCTGACGCTCCTGGAGGCCGCGGACAACATACCTAGCGGCTGAGTGAGACTTAGGATCAAGTATGACTATGAATAGTCAATCTAGTGCGGAGACCCCGCGTTCGGACCAAAGACGAATTATGCTGTGTTGGCTTGTGGTTTATCTCGTTGACTGACTTGGACCGCACCCTTTCATAGGGATTTTGGCGTTCACTGGAGACAAGCAGGTGACAGTTGTTAAGGCAAATGCAGTCTCGCCTCCTGGATGCACGACAGAGGATTTGATGTGGCTCACGCTAATAAATGCTGCCAGCGCATCGCAAACCTGCTTGAGGCTTGCCTCTTAGCAAACGGGTTGAAGCTCCATGATGAAGTACATCGTAGAGTGGACATTGCATCTAGACAATGCTTCGACCACGAGCTTCTTTATTGCTTTTCGTATCAACCCCGCAATAAGTTGTCTTTCGTCTTGATCACCATCTCTCAAAATCATGCTACTGGCCTCGTCTCGGTTTACACGCTCGAGATAGGGCGCGAGCGCCATTCTCTAGAAGATTAGCATATTGCTGGTAATTTGAATCTGAAAGCATAGGAGGAAGCTTTGAAAAATCTGCTATCATGGCTGGTATTGACGACTAAAAATTCCATATAGAGCCATGGCAGATCCATCCTTCTGCCGTGACGTTCTAGGACTTATAGACCTCTGCCAGAGAAGCTGACTCGGCAACGATGGTCATAAAGGCACATTTACAAGCAAAGCAGAGAGAGCTAGGGAATGTCATTTTACCAACCAAAAACGAAGGCCGAGATGACTATGAAAAATAATCCATGTATGGTGTCTTGCTTTGTCCCGTCTTGGCTTACCGTTTGATGCACGGTGGCGACAAAGACGTTCTCTTTTGTAGCGCTGACAAGAGTACTTTTGTTGACGTTCTGATCCTGGATTAACAGCGGCGGTAATTGGACGGTAAGGATACGTGAAAGTTTTAGGGAATGGTTTTGCTGCGAAGGAGCCACCGCGTCCTCAAGTTTTGAGCTGGCTCCCTGCATGTCTTCATCTCCTACAACACGGGACTTGTCGCTCCTAAATCCTGTTGCTTCTCGAATGGTCAAGTCCCTTCCACGCATCATTCTATGCATGTTCCTTTCATCTGATGTTTGCTATTTCAGTTCTTTATTAGCCGTGTGATCTTATACCCACGGTCCCACTCCATACATTGAACGTACTTCCTATCATTCGTTTGCTGCACCTTGCTAGAGGTCATGAAGCCTGGACTGAAGTATAAGGATAGGCTTGGATTGTCCGCTTTGGAGTCGCACCCAGAGCACCCTTTTTTCAAGCATCATTGACCTCACCCACCCGCCCTTTCAAGCTTGACCTCATCTAGCACCTGTTTTCTTGACTCTCTGATCTATCCTGACTGGACGGAACTTCTCCCCTTTTCTGGTGGCCGTGATATCACGCACGTCGAAATTGCCCAGTCCACCGACCACGGCAAACACCTTCACGGTAGACTTACATTTCAGCACCAACTCTAGGAGCGTTTCGAGGAAAGTGGATGTGCCACAATTGCAGGCATCTATTCGGTCGAGAATGACGTAGGTAACAAGAGCTGGGTCACACTCTATGATCTCGGATAAGAGTTGGCACGGCAGCCGAGGGACGGCATGCTTGTACTCTGGATCTTCGATCGAGACCTTTAGCCGCGAGAACTTCGTGGCATCCGAGATATAGGAGGTCTGTTGCTCGAGCGCGCTCAGGACGATTTGGGAGATGATCATATGCGACTCAGTCTTGACTTGCGGTACACTCCACGCAGTGTCGTGAGCCACAGCGCAGAGAACCATTGTTTTATCATGAGTCTTGAGCGTTCCATCTCGTAACGCTTGTACGAAGTCCAACGCGGCTGAAGATAGCCAAGAGAAGCCTGAACGGGCATTCAAGGTCGTACCATACAGCAGGAGCAAGCCGGAGACCTCCGAGGTATGCCATGCCCGGAACTCATCGTTCTCCTCCAGAGCTTGCAGATTGAATTGCTCGTACTTCTTCGATCTTGTTGACGGGTCGAGCATGGCGGTTCGATATCTGACTAAGTCTTCTGCTGTTTGTGCCTTGGAACGAAGAGCTCTCTGGAGATCCCACATTCTTTCCTCCAGTTGAAACTCACGGATTTCTTCGCATGATATTAGAAGAGTCCTTGACCTATGGGGATCCTTACCTTGCTGCCGAGCTTCTAATAAACGTATCCTTTGATGCGAGTTGACTTCGACCTCCTTGATGACCTCGGCCACGTCACTGTGAATCCCTTCAACTTCTTTGTCTATATACAACGTTGGCGGTCTGATGATGTTACTGAAAACTCTTCCTGACTTCTATCAGCACAGTGGAACCAGCATGGTTAGGGATCGTACACATACTTATGGAGTGCCTCGAATAGTACAATACGCAAGATCTCGCAAATTTGACCACGTTACTGTAAATCTTGCTCACTAGGAGCGCAGAATCGTCGCCTGGTATCAATCCTTGAAGCTTGCCGACTCGTGGTAGCTCCCAGCGGAGGCTTTCGAGCGTACTTTCGATTTTATCCTCTCTCTTTGACTTGTTTACTGCGACCTTGCTACTTAGCGAAAGTATCATTGTGAAAATACACAGCAGTACACACGAGAAGTAGCAAGGAGACGGTAGAATATGCCAATCCGCCATATTGGCTGTCGGCCTGCTTTACGATTTCCACTATACCCGAATACGCTTCGAGAAAGTCGGCAAAGCGAGTCATGAACGTTTGAAGTAGCGTGGGAAGCTTTCGAAGCCCTTTCTTCCTCTTTGCCGACCATGCAAGATTTTTAGCCTGTGCTGAAGCCAGCTCTGTGGTCGCAGATTCATATTGAGTTAAAAGCAATACTTCCTGCTTTGAGTCAACAGTCGCTGAGAGCTTTGCTTCCACGGGGACGAGCTGGGAGACACTGTGAACGAAAGCGGGCGACGACTCTAGTACTTCTCGAGCTGGTTCTGCCGACCTGGTTCTAAATGCAGTGAATATAATGCTTGGGGTCCATGAGGGCGTGTTCCTTCACTAACCTCTTTAGATTCTTCCGAAACCATTCTCGCCAATCGTTCAAACCCTCTGTAGTCTCCATTATGAATGCACTCTCTCACAATCTTTTGGTCCTGCATATATAGCGCCTGCGCACCCCGCCGAGGACAAACTGCTGCTCGTAGATCTGTTTGCGCTCGGCGACTTAATTCACTGTTGTGGCTCCAATATTTCCAGTATTTCAAGGAATACGTTGCTATCCATCGCCATGTTTGGCTTCATCTACGGGAAAGGGAAAGTCGAAAGATTTCAGGACAGAGTGTGAAGGCTTGCAGAACATGGTGGCGGGCACTCTTCGGCTAAAACGCGATGTGATTAGCCCATTTGGATGAAGTACGTCGTACCATAGAGTACCGCTAGACCTGCTTGGGCATCGGTCAATCTCGAATGGGACTAGTGATTATCTTGTGACATCAAGTACGACCCTCGGACCCTCTTCCTCTCGTCCATCTGTTTTACCTGTATGTAACATAACATACTGCTTACTCCCCCCCAGATTCCACCCCTTTTGTCTAATGGGATCGGTGCATCAGGCGCAATGGAGTCGCAACCCTTTGCCATTGATACTGCTGAGGATCAAGGACTACAGGCAAGTAACCAGTGCTTCGATCATCACGATGCTGACAGCCTTTCCACAGGGAGAATGGGAGCAGAGGGTGAACGAACGCGAACTACGTTATTTACAATTACTAGAGCAGCGAATCCAAATCCTCGAGCGCAACGCTGAAGCTCAGGGCGAATATCAATTGCCAAGACGAACACGCCGAACACGCCGAACACGCCTTCCCAGCCCACGCCTTCCCAGTCCACGCCAAGCAAACGGAGTAGGTCAGGCCGGCTAGAATTATCAAGGAGCACTGCTTAACTTTCAGCAGGTCCCTTCTACTGACTCTGGTAGCGATTCTAGTAATACCAGCGCGTCTGATATCAGTTCTCCCTATGCAGCCAGAAAAATATCTCGGCGTCGCCGGAAATATGTCTATGTAAAAGAGTCTGGCGCGAACTCGAACGCGTCTTTAATACTCGAGATTAGACCAACAAC
The DNA here is from genome assembly GCA_963556305.1 of Platismatia glauca. Lineage (NCBI taxonomy): Eukaryota > Fungi > Ascomycota > Lecanoromycetes > Lecanorales > Parmeliaceae > Platismatia > Platismatia glauca. Next base: position 186,795 of record OY745781.1, on the reverse strand, counting down.
TCTTGAAGAAGGTGTCTCCCAGGACGGCGAAACCCAGATCAATCTAGAGAGAGTTCTTTTCGAACCGAGGCGCCGGGTCATCAGCCCCGTGAAAAATAGTAGAGAAGAAGTTTCTTACGCCTTCAAATGGATTACTCACGTAGATCTCGAAGACGATTCCGTCGAGCATGAAGCCGTGATCCCAGAGGGCGATCTCAAACGTGCACTCGCTGATGAGCTTCAAGACTCCGGAATGCATTTCAATTCAGGAGAACTCAGCTTTGGCAAATCCTTTGACCCGGTCATATACGCTTGGGATAGGCTTGAGATGATCGCCGCGGGATCTAAGCCAGAAGTCTCGGCGGAGACGCAACAAGATCTCAAAGCTCTCCTGAGTCTTATTCAAGAAGTCGAAGGCGTGAAACGATACTTTAATAATCGATATCTAGACTCTAGATCCGATGCAATTGCATATGAGGATCTGTGGACCGCGTTTAGTCCTGGCACGGTGATATACGCATCACCAATGGACTATCCGCAAGCTTTCCTCGTCCACGGTTGGCTGTACCACCGGCCAAGGCGTGCGAGAGATAATTTTGTCGTACTATGTTGGGCTTACGGTAAGGAATGCGAAAGTGGATGCATCTGAAGTGTAACATTCTGAACAATCGCCTGGATAGATTTTGACGGTGAGAAATTCAATCGCGTCCGGGCAACTTTCGTAGTTTCCACATATCTCGGCAAAAAGGCGATCAACTCCTTACCTTGCTATCCACTTGAAGCTCACGAAGATTGTCAAGCCTTGTCGACAACTCTGATTCAACGAGGGTCGACCTTTCGTGAGCTGTGCACAAAGTCAAAGGGCAGTCAAATGTTCAACTACAAAGGCGAGGTAACCTTCACGCATTCTCACGAAGACGCTCAGACATTTTTGAATATCTGCGTCGAGCTCGCGCGGAATAGAAGGCAACAGTATGACAGAGAGGAGGTAAGCAGTCTATTCTATTTCGACGATTATTAACTGACAAGGTGTAATGGCAAAAGATGGTCGGTTCCCGTGTAAGGAAAGCGCAGGTACTGTCTTGCAGAACCTTTCCCCTGACGCGAGTCTGACTTTGCAAATCTGCCATAAGTACGAAGGCCCAGTGATAGTAGACGCCAAATTGTACAAGCTTTACGGACCACCAGAACTATTCTTCGAAAACCCTAGCCATCCAATTAGACCCAAATCCGATTGGTTTGAAGTTGTGGCACTAGAATGTTTAATCGATAGTGTTAGTTGCTAATTCGTTCGTAGTGCGACTGTATCTATTGCCGCGATAATGTCAAACTTCGGGATAGACAGAAGACGCACTATGATGGCGTTGGGCCCGACGCAAACGGACATTGGCCAAAGTTTGAGGATGTGCAGCTCATGATTTGTCAGCCCCGACTCCGCGCATACGCTCTGGCAAAGAAGACTTGGGTTCAATTAGATGTCAACTCTGTCCAAACAGTTCAGGAAGGCAAAGTTGAGAATGCTCTGGACCATCTGTGTCTCGCGGACGACGAAGACACCCACAGCACAAAACGCATGATCCGATCTCTGGTCCTGGCTCACACACTCCGCGGAGAGGAAAAACGACGGGAAACTCCAGACCAGCTCCAAGATTTCGTCGAAGGCAAAGGCCGGGGTCTTGTCATACTCCTTCATGGCACGAGTGGAGTTGGCAAAACGCTGACCGCCGAGTCCATTGCCAAAGCGACCGGGAAGCCACTCCTCAAAGTTAGCATAGCAGACATAGGCACGGATGTAACGAAAGTTGAGCAAAAATTGGATATGATGTTCCAATTGGCGACAGCCTGGGAAGCAATCCTCTTATTTGACGAAGCGGACATTTTACTAGAAGCTCGAGCAATCGAGGACAACCTGGTCCGTAATGCCGTTGTCTCGGTCTTCTTGAAGATTCTCGAGTACTACGAGGGTATCCTCTTCCTCACCACCAACCGCATCAAAACCTTCGATATCGCCGTCCAATCTCGCGTGAACCTCGGCGTCCACTTCGAGGACATGGGCGAGAAGCAACAAAAGCGGCTGCTCACCACCTTCCTGGACATGATTGACGAGCGGCAGATCAAGGACAAAGGCAAGATATTAGAATGGATTGGCGAAGATTTCCGTGACCGGTTCAACGGTCGGGAGATTCGCAACATGCTGTCGTCTGCCATGGCGCTGGCGCGGGCGAACGGACGTCCCTTGGAGTTGAGCGATATCAAGGTGATGAGAGAATCGAAAAGACAGTTCAAGGAATATCTCCAGGAGCAGACAATATTGGCTAAGCAACGGAACGAATGATATTGGGTATCGATGGTGCGTGGCAAACTAGTGCCACAACGCTGCACACACGGCATTCGAAGTCAAGAGAATCTGAAATCATGCCCTAGCACTCAATTTCAAGTGGACTTGGTTACCATTAGCGTTTCAGGAGCCCTGCTTGGACGTCTGTGAGTTTGCTTCCTCGAGTTGGTACGAGTGATTTTATCGTTGACCCGGGCTGTTTTCATATCCCCTACAATATTGTAGGTACATGTCTTCACAGTAGATATTTGCCCTTCTGGCGCTTGGAATATTCAATCATTCTTACCACTACTACTATCAGAACCTTCCTGTGTCATCTAACAAGCAACCCATATCATGCTGCAGGCCCAGCAGCGCTCTTCCCTTTATCAACGTTTGGACCCGCTGTTCCACGGTCGTGCATTGTCGTATTGACGTGGGATCTTTCTCGCTGGTTCCCGGCAAAAGCTCCGACGCTTTCTGAGCTCGAGTCGGCGATGACCGATATATTTCGTTTAGTAGATCTATCAACTGACAGCATCGTGGACAGTAGTGCTGGGGAACGCAATATCGATTTCTTAGGATGAGCTCGAGAAATGATATACTTGCGTTGTGCGCTCATTTGAGCTGGCGCGTCACATTCAACAGCTCTCTGAGTTTCCTGACGGGTTGATCGCAGTGTAGGCATACATACCTCCGTAGAGAATATAGACCATTGCAGATCCCCATCGATCGCCTAAGTAGGTCGCGACCTTAAGGCGGCGCTGACCCGATGCCCGATCGGGGGTGAGTCCGGAGCAGATGTCTTGGCGGTCGTAATTTTGATGAGAACGGACGACGTGGCATCTTGCGGGTCGTAACCATCGAGAACGGGCTCGGGCGACGGTGTAGACGACTCCGGGGCGAGCAAAACGTGAGGAAGTCGGGACCGCGCCGGCTGCGAGACCTGGGAATCGGTACGAGGAGTCGGGACGCGCGCTTTCAGACGTCTCGAGATTTTTCCGGGCCTGTCAACATTCTACAACCAACTGCACCCAAATAATACCGACCAACTCCACCCATCACCTCCCCAACAATGGGCTGGCTCTGGACCTCCACCGCACCCCCCACCCCAGCAGACCCCCCCGCCACCCCTCCTCCCCCCCCAACCGACCCCCACCCCCCCTCCCCCCGCACCCCCATAACCCCCCACACAACCCTCCCCACCACCCTCTCCTGCCGCTCCGCCTTCGACGCCGCCTTCTACTGCCAATCCCTCGGCGGCCAATTCGCCAACGTCTACCGCTACGGCAGCCTGCGCAGCTGCAGCGAGCACTGGGGGGACTTTTGGTTCTGCGTGCGCACGAACCGCGGGCTGGGGGGGGAGGAGGGGAAGCGGGAGGCGATTCGGGAGTGGGCGGCGGAGAAGGAGAGGGGGAAGTATGGCGGGGGTGAGGGGGGCGGGGATGGGTTCGGGAGGGGGAATAGCGAGGATGTGTGGGAGAGGAGGAAATGGGTGGTTCGGGGGGCGTTTGAGGGGGATTGGGGCGTGATGGAGAGGGAGGCGAGGGAGAAGGAGGTCAAAGGGGTGGAGGAGGGGAAGTAGGGGGATGGGTGTGGGCAAGAGGTGGGATGTCGGTCTTTGAGGACGCTATTCGGGTTAGGTTGTGGTGCTGGTAACATTACGACTACGGTTCCTCGTCTTCCACACCCAACAGTCTCCTCTCGGCCAGCTCTGCAATCTTCTCCTGCAGTACCGTCCTCCCATACCGGCCCGCTACTTTGCCTGCCGCTTCTACCATCTTCCCGCTTGGGTCTTTCATCAAGGCTACGATCTCCAATGCCTTCATCCCTCTCTCTTCGCCCTCCCTACACTCGACGTTGAGCAGCTGCAGCAACGATTTGTTCACTTCGACTTCTCGCCGGCTCAGATCGGTGCGTTGGCTGCGGGTGGCATTTGTCGATGATACGAGGTCTTCCAGCAGACTTAGCATCAGTGAGCTGCGAAGGAAGGACTCCTCGAGCTTGGGCCCTTCCAGGGTGGTCGAGTCCTCTGGATCCTTTGGTGCAGTCGAATTAGAACACGGTATCTTGAAGTCGAATTCGCTGAGCAACGGTTTTGGGAAATACGGATACTGGTCTCCTCCTTTGAGAATGATGCAATGAAACTTCTCTTGCGCAACAGCAACCGGCCAATAGGTCTCTTCCTTTTTCCCGCTAGCAAGACGTTCCAGCTGCTTTGTGTCCAATATGGGTATCCATCTTGCCTGGCCGGGAGACCGCCAGTGTTGTAGGACTAACAGTACGCCTGTTGAATCGTAGACGCAGGGGTCACCATCATCGGAAAAGAAGACGCTCTTGACTTGGGCACCTTCGGTCAAGGCTACGATATCTTCGCTTTGGCATACTTCGTCCCTTTTGACGTTCTCGATCGTGTATAATAACTTTGTAGATCCGTCGCCGCCAACAGGCCCATTGCCCATGGTCAGGACGTAATCGCGCCATGAAGCGCATGTGACCGTCGGAGATGACTTTTGTCGGTAGACCCTGAACGGGGTGCCGTATAGTGTGAAGATACGAACGTAATTGGTTGAGGTTGTGACGACAATGTACGATTCGCTCAGAGATATTGCTATAGCTTGTCAATGCGTCAGCCGATGCGAGGATGAACTCCACTTACAGGCCACGTCTTCTCCGGCCGGTAGCTGAGTCCGCCAATCTGCTCGCGTTGTCCATGTCTCATGCGGACGATAAAAAACCATAGCCGGACTACCATTCGCTGCAGGGCAGGAGAACAGAGTTCCATTCTCATCTGGCATTTGTCAGCCATTGTTGCCCCGCTGCTGGGCCATACAGGAGCATACTCAAGCAAGCTTTATCATATAGATACGGATCTGTGAAATGAAAGTCCCGGTGGTATTCATGATCATAAAACTCCATGGTCACAGTATGGTGGGTATCTTGATCCACGGTCCAGACAAAGCCGGTCAAATTCAGACCTGGATTTCGATCAGCCTTGAAATTGCTAGTCCACTTCGAGTCTCACATAAATATTTCCGATTGCCTCGCCAGGGCGTGCTTCCAGGTTGAAAGGATTGATGAAGATTTGGCTGCCATGCTGGAAAGGTCGCTCTCCTTTTGCTATCAAACCCATCAATCGGATCTAGATGGCCATTGCTTCGTTTGCCGAACCCGTTAACGCCATCCAGGTAGCCCGCGCCATCATCATCGCTGACGAAATCATCTTCATCCCCTAGCTCGGGACCAAGAATATCATCAAGAGAATCAGGAGTTGCTCTCCGCTTTGCCCAGGAATCTGATCTGTCTTTGAAGCCGTTCGTAAGCACTTTGCTGGCGTTCCCCGACGTCTCCGCGAGGGGGTCTCTGATGTATGGCGATGTTTGCATAGGCTTTTGAAGCAGGACAGCGGTGTCGGACTGCAGAAAATGCTCGTAGATGTACAGTTCACCGTCCGAAGTAACAAAGGATACGATATTTTGAGTTGGATGCCATGCCATGTTGATCACGCTTGGGTATTCGTATCTACATCAAGGTTAGCACCATGCTCACTTAGTGAGTTATCTAGATCCTTGGTCACCTAGCGAGAATTCTCTGTGTCTTGGTATCCCACAACAGGATCTTCCCGTCCGACGCCGCGGTGATGAGCAGAGCTCCGTTCGGCGACCATACGAGTGCTGTCACGTCTCCCATGTGACCTCCCGAGAATGCCCTTTGGCGCTCCCCATCCCCACTCGACACCACTTGAATATCTCTTGTTGCTGTTGGCGCAGCAAACGCTCGCCCGTCCGGATGCCATATAGCTCGCGAACTCGATTCGGACTCGACATCGAGGCTGCGAATCAACCCATCAACCTTCCTCACTAACTCCGGCTCCTCAGTACTAAGCTTGTAGACATAGACAATGCCGTCTGCGCAGGACGTAGCGATGTAAGAGCCACTAGGATCGAAGGAAAGGTGTTTTGCGGGCTTGGGCAGATCCCGGAGATAGAGCACCTTGTAGATATCCTGAATATTGACGATCTTGACGGTGAGCTCGCTGCAGGTCATCAGTATTTTACTGCTTCCAATTCTTGACGGCGTACTCACTCGCTGGCTACGGCAGCCCACTGCCCGTCCGGTGAGAGCGCAATGTCTCGTATGGGGAGTGTACATCGCGTAAGCATCTTCTCGTAAGTGAATGTATCCAGCGAGTACATGCAGACCGTGCCATCTTCGGACCCAGTGAGGAAGAAGTCATCCTACCCTCCGTAAGCCCACTCCGTACTGTTCCTCGTGGCCAAGCTTACCGTAGCAGCGATTGCGGTATTGTTCTCCTGGCAGTCGTCCAGATTGGTGGGTTCCCCATCCGAACCTGTTGCGTAGACTCTGACTACGTTGTTCGACCCAGCCGTGACCAACTGCTTGCCATTGGGCGTATATGTCAAGAAAGTAGGGCCGGAGGGATCTATGTCATGAGATTATCAGAATCGGGCAACACTGATCGCTCTTTCCAACTTACGCGCTGGGCGGGCACGAGGCCGTTTTTGAGTAACTGCTGCCATTGTACTCTGAATGACTGTCAAAGTGCGATGTCTTGGGCTTGAGAGGCACGGTCTACCTACTGGAGTAGAGTACCCAGCACCAAGAGGACGCGTAAAGAGACGCGATTCGCGAACCCCTGCAATGCTTACGTAAGGTATCTTTGGCGTGCTGAAAATTACTGCACCTGGCTCTGCTGTTTGGATTCAAAATTTGTGCTGCACGGAGTACCTAGCATAGAGAGCAACCAATGTCATCACTCATATTTGCTGTTACAGTTACGTCTTCTTCAAAAGGACCAAAATGTGAGCTATACTAATATTTTGGTATGGACTTGAGCCCTTCGTTCGCCATGGCTCTTCCCATTGACACACAGAGAAGGAAAACTACCGTACATCTCCTTGATAGAAGTCATTGGAGACCTATGACAGTTCCAGCGAGATACATCATAGTCGCAGTAATGTTGTTGATTAGAGTTAGCGTCTACAGATATATCGGTTTTACCTAGGCTAATTGCCTTCTATTCATATCCACTTGCTCAATCCTGGGCGCAATTTTTTTGGTGTTGACTAGTGTAGGGCTAGGCGTTGACCGAGGCTACAGTCCTAGGACTGTCTGCAAAGTTCTGATCACTTTCAACTACGAAATGCATGCGGACCAGGTGACAACGTCGCTACCTCATTCCTGGTATATAGACCTATCTCTGATTTGATGGAAGAAGAAGAAGAAGAAGAAAAAGAAAAAGGTGCAGGTGCCAAGAGCTGGAGGGGTCGTTGCCATGAACTCTGAATGGTGATGCGAGATGCTGTGTCAATACTTGAGATCAGCCAAAGCAAGGTTCGAATCTTTTGAAATCGTGGTTTGTGGATCCCAGGTCCACGTCGAATTTTTCATGAATCACCAAAGCATTGAACGAGTTCAGTAATGATTCCCAATTTGAGATTACGGTATGAGTTGAGAAGAGATCGTATAGAGCGCAAAAAGAAGAGGAATTAAAAGGGAAAGCAAAGAAGGGGAGAAGAGAGAGCGAAAAGAGAGAGGGCGAAGAGAGAGAAAAAGGAAGGAGAAACGGAAGGAATGAATGGGATGAAAAGAAAGAAACAGAGTGACTCTCTCGCCCTTTGCAATCACAGCTCTTGCGGAATGTCTCGTCGACCGGAAAAAGCCGAGAATGCATCATCTCTTGACCTCACACAGCATGGCACACGGTTTGGGCATATGGCAGCGGTCGAAAACAGAATAAAGTAAAAAGAGGTTGCTCAGCTATCGTCCCGTCCAACGCAACGAACTCCAAGACCCCGTAATTCAGACCCGGGAAAGCACCACGAACAAACCCCTTCCCTCTTCCCCCCTCATCCTATTACCACCCGAACGAAACCAACCAGACCCAAAACCCAACCCACCCCATCACGACTGCGTAAGATTATAGCACGTCGCCCCCCCAATCGGCAAACAGTACCCCGCCCCACCACTCGCCGCCGTCAAATTCCCAATCGCCTCCCCGCACGCATCCCCGCTACTATTCGTGCTCGAATACATCGTCAGCACCTCGTTCCCCGTCAGGTTCCGCGTCATGATGAACGCCCAGAACGGGTACTGCGGGCTCGGCGTGTTGTACGAGAGGGGCAGGGCGTTGGTGAGGGTTGTGAAGGAGTCGTTGACGTAGGTGCAGTCGACGTCGCCGTACATGAAGAGGGTGAGGGCGGGGTTGGCGCTGCCGCCGGGGAGGGCTTCGGCGGCGAGGGAGGCGGCGGAGAGGGGGGGGGTGATGGATGTTGCGGCGGCGAGGGCGGCGGCGGAGGCGGAGGCGGCGGCGGAAGCGGAGGCGTTGGTGGTGATGGATGTGGTGAGGGTGAGGGAGGTGGAGAGGAGGAGGAGGGCGGTGAGGTGGTGCATGGTTGTGGGCTTTTGGGTTTTTTTGATGCTTGGGCTAATGGGCGATATTGTGCTATGGAGGATGATGGCTTACGATGGGTTTCTCGTGGCTCTGGTTTGATATATACGGATACAACGAATGCTGCGGGGTTTCGGTTTCAAGAAGGCGCGGAGAGGGTCCGTTTTAGAGGCTGGTGGTTTTTCTTTGAGCACGTCAATGAAACGGATTGCGTCTTTATTGTCTTTCAGGATGGGCGTTGTCCAGGTCTATTACGAGTCAGTTCTTTGACCGAGACAAAGCAGTCTTTTTCGGGAGATTAGTTCCCAATTTATTGTGACGACAACTAAAAAACTTTTTGCCTGAGACAAGGAATCTAAAATTTCTGGCTTTCGTTTGCGAAAGTAGAGTCTTTGAGATCGGCCAGGAATTTTGTATGGAACATTAACTCAAAACTCCAAATGGCGTCTATGTTGTATTCCGTAGCCACTACTAACCTTTTCGAGCACTCAATAAGCACCGCTAATGATGAGAGTCAAGAAACATTGTAACACCTGAATGAGCCTATTCAATTCAGACGAATCTTAGTCTATCAAGGCTCCAATACTGAACCGGATATTCACATGTGATGTCACGTTGTAGGTATCAGCGACCGTATGCTAGGTAGAAGTGTGATTTCTCTATGACGTGCGTCCCGTCTATTCATGTGAGTGAAACTCATCATTGCGCACCTTAGTTGCTAGATCTGACGGCGTGAATTTTGATATGCCTTAATGCTAAAGAGATGAATTATTGAAGATTTATTAAAATACTACTGTCAGAACGCTATCAGCACTAGAGCAGTCAAGGGAGCCTATAGCACTCCTGATATCTATTCATGTAGATCAAGGCCTCTCAGAAACAATGCGGGTCTACGGTGCATTACCGACAGGTTCGCCAACTCGTATGAGACCATCGCCCGTCGGAGTTGGTGATGGCGAGGGTGGTGGTGGCGGTGGGGTTGAGGAATGCTTGGAGGTTGTTGGCGGAGGCGGTGGCGGTGGTGGTGGCGGTGACGGAGGCGGTGGCGGTGGGGTTGAGGAAGACTTGGAGGTTGTCGGCGGAGGCGGCGGCGGTGAGGAAGACTGGGATGTTGTTGTTGGGGAGGGTGTCGTAGTTGATGTTGACGTTGTAGATGTAGTAGGCTTAGAGCTCGTTGTTGGGGAAGGTGTTGGAGTTGAAGTTGAAGGTGTAGATGTAGAAGGCTTGGAACTCGTTGTTGGAGAAGGTGTTGGGGAAGGTGTCGGAGAAGGTGTTGGAGTTGAAGTTGATATTGCAGATGTAGAAGGCTTAGAGCTCGTTGTTGGGGAAGGTGTTGGAGTTGAAGTTGAAGGTGTAGATGTAGAAGGCTTGGAACTCGTTGTTGGAGAAGGTGTTGGGGAAGGTGTCGGAGAAGGTGTTGGAGTTGGAGTTGATATTGCAGATGTAGAAGGCTTAGAACTCGTTGTTGGAGAAGGTGTTGGAGAAGGTGTTGGAGTTGAAGTCGATATTGCAGATGTAGAAGGCTTAGAACTTGTTGTTGGGGAAGGTGTTGGAGTTGAAGTTGAAAGCGTAGATGTAGTAGGCTTAGAAGTTGTTGTTGGAGAAGGTGTGAGAGTTGAAGTTGAAACTACAGATGTAGTAAGCTTGGAACTTGTTGCTGGGGAAAGTGCTGGAGTTGAAGTTGATATCGCAGATGTAGAAGGCTTGGGACTTGTTGTTGGGGAAGGCGTGGGAGTTGAAGATGCAGGTGTAGTAAGCTTGGAACTTGTTGCTGGGGAAAGTGTTGGAGTTGAAGTTGATATTGCAGATGTAGAAGGCTTGGAACTTGTTGTTGGGGAAGGCGTGGGAGTTGAAGATGCAGGTGTAGTAAGCTTGGGGCTTGTTGAAGGGGAGGGCGTTGAAGCTGAGGAGGTTCCAGGTTTGACCGACGTCGAGAAGGTTGAAGATTTGGAACCTGCTACAGAGGATGAGGAAGTCCCAGGCGTAAATGATGTTGAGAAGGTCACAGCTTTAGAATTTGTGATCGAGGATGAGAAGGTCCCGGACTCTGATGACGTTGAGACAGTCACAGATTTGGAACTTATCGTAGAAGTTGTGAATCTCGTAGCGCTGGAGCTCGTTGTAGAGAGTGATTTAGACGTTGTTGTTATGAAACTGGCTGATCCAGAACCTGTGAATGAGATTTTAGACGTAGCTGCTGTGGAGATGGCTGATGGTATAGATGTCATAGCTTTTGTTGTAGAGGGGGTTTTCAGTGTCGTGGAGCCTGAAGACAAATCGATAGAGGAAGAAAGCTTAGGTGTTGCTGTTGTAGAGGCAGCAGAAATTGGAGAGGCTGTAGTTTTCGACGTTGACGTGAAGGCATCGGTAGAACCTACTTTCTGAGATGTCGTCGTCATAGGCGTATTTACTGATACGGAACTCGTGGCTTTTGACGGGACATCAGATGAAGTGACAGGATCTTCTGTCGTAGATGTCGTACCTTGAGAATTGCTTACCGAGGATGGTATAGAGGCATCTAAGTTGGAAGCCGCTGTCATTGAAGTCGCTGTTTGTGCAGGTTGAGTTCCCGAACCGGCATCGGTGGCAGCGTTGGCAGCAGCTGCGCCGGCACCTACTGCTGCTCCAGCACCAGCAGCTGCCGCATCGTTGACATTATTGTTGTTATCACTACTGGTGCTATCCTTGTTGTTGCCGTTTGCGGCGCTGCTACTGCAACTTCTTCTGTCCAAAGACCTTGCATGACACGGTCCTGAATTTGACCCACTTCCACCATGACTCCCGAATATCTTTTTGAGCGTGCTGCCAACTGAGCTTGCAACGCTCGACGCGATATTTTTGCCTGTACCTGTAAGAGCTTGACTTGCATCTGTCACCCCTTGCTTGATAGGCTGTTTGGCAACCTGACCAAAAGCTTTGCCAATGTCTTTTCCCAGAGCTGCTCGTCCTCCTGCAACGTCGAGTCCAAGTTCACCAGCTGTCTCAGCAGCTTCTGCTGCAGCGTCACCTTCTGCCCCAGCAGAAGCAGGTTCGCCTCCCGGTGGATGCTCACCAGCCGGGGGTGAGGGTGCGTGATCGAAAAACGATTTAGGCTCATCCACGGGGGATGGCGGTCCGTCATCGAAAAAGGGATTACCGTCCACGGGCGAGACAGGCTCTGACCCGACATCGCCTGCTGGTGTCTCTGTGCTTTCTCCTGCTGCACTTTCTCCTGCTGCATCTTCTCCTGCCGAGTCTTCCTCCGCTGAGCCTTCTCCTGCCGAATCTTCTCCCGTTGTATCTGGCTTGGGGTCTGAACCGCTTGGGTTGAAAAAGTCGGGATCCTCCATTCCCGATTCAAAATAAGCTTTACCTCTACTAATATCATTCAAGGGTCGTAGACCTTTAGGTGGCTGCGCAGGACGAGGGGGATCTTCGGGAGGTTTGGCATCGGGAGCCTTGTCCTCTGAAGACTCTGGAGACTCCTCTGAAGATTGCCCCGGAGGTTTGGCTTCTGAAGGGTCATCATCGGTAGGGTTATCATCAGTAGGGTCCTCTCTATGTGGGGTCTTGATATCAGAAGGGTTTATCCTTCTCGGACCCGCATCTTCTGGAGTGGTCTTGAAATTTGGAAGCTTGAATTTAGGAAAATTGACTTTCGGAAGGTTGACTTTTGGAAGGTCGAATTTTGGGGTTTGCCATTTATCGATCAATTTTTGGATGGTACGAGGAATGCCAGCCGCGAGCGGAAGCCCAAGTAGTCCTAGGTACGCTAGATCGTTGGATGATGTCGACGATGTGGGACTAGCGCTGGAAATCATTATTGAAGGCGATGTTTGCTGAGTTGGTGAAACGGAGGATGTGGGCCCTGAAGTTGTGCTGCCCCTGTCGGATGCCGTCTGCAAGGATGAAGTGGACTGTTGAGATGTTCGTACTGAAGTCGTTCTAGAAGATGTTGAAGTTGATACCGAGTTAGAGTTCGACGATGATAGCGAAGATGTCACAGAGGACTGAGCGCTAGACGCTGAGCTAGAGGTTACAAATGTCGAGGTGCGCAGAACAGAGCTGCTCCCTGACGAAGAACTAGATTCCATTGCGGTCGCCGATGGCGAAGTCTCTTGGGGTGAGTTAAGGCTGCTGGATAGTGGGCTGTTACTTGCCGCTGATACTTCATTCGGAGTTGTATTCGCTTTTGCGTTGTTCGGTGCTAGTGCGCTGTTCGATGTCACCGGGTTGTTTGATGATGGTGTCTCCGTTGATGGTGGTTCTGTATTTGACGCTTCTGCGTTACTCGACTCTACTATGCCAGTTGAGGCTGGTGATCCGTCTGGCGAAGGTGACCCAGTCGCTACATGTGCGTTACTGGATGCTTGTGTGTTACTGAATCCTTCTGCGCTACCGGATGTGTCCGCGCTATTTGATGGCAGTAGATTACTCGATGCTGGTAAACCATTGGAAGGTGTACCCGTTGGAGATGGTGCCCCATTTAGCGATGGCATTACATTTGAGGATGGGGTCTCATTTGATGTCTCTGCGCCCTTCGATGCGGGCGGAATAATTGGAGACGGTGTCCCATCCGATGAAAAAGCCTCGCTTGGTGTGTCGTCCTCGTTCGATGACGGAACTTGGGATGCTAAAGCGGAAGCTTGCACGGAGTTGTAGTTTGAAGCCGATGTACCCTGGGGTAGCAAAGTTCTGTCTGAACTAGGTATCTCATCCGATAATGGTACTTGGGTCGCCGAAGCTTGTAAAGAGTTGAGATTTGAAGCCGGTATCCCATCTGGTCCCGATATTTCATTTGAGGACTGCGTTTGAGCTGCTGTTCCTACAGCCGATGCAGATGCAGATTTAGGGCCTCCTTGCGAAGATGGCGCTTCTGAAGGACCAAGAGCCGTAATGAAGGGTCCACTAGAAGACCCCGAAGCAGAGAGAGAAGCAATGGAAGAAGACAGCATAAGAGGAGTAAACAAGATGGTAGGCTGTTGAGTGGATGGGAGCGCGGGATTGGATAGGACAGGACTCATCCCTAGATTCGATAAGCCAGTATCAAGAGCCGAAAGAAGCTGTTTTATTAAGGCTGAGGTCGCAGATATTGGCCTGGACACGTCTGAGTCTGTCGAAGCTGATGGGAATAATGGAGCGGTTGAAGCTGCGCTATTTGGAGACGTTGATGTTTGAGCGTCTGACAACAAACTCGCAGGACTTGTGGATGCTAAAGATTCTGATACTGCATCTGGACCTGACATCGTATCAGCCGGCCCAGATTCTTCTGAGCCTATGGGGCTTGATGGCGATGCCGCAGTCATCGAAGCCGCATTTTGTGTAGATGTCAACCGTTCTAGGTCTGACGGTAACGCTGCAGGAGTTGTGGATGCCACAAACTCCGGCCGTACATAGGAATTCGCAGGCCCAGAGGTGGGTAGAGCGTCACTGCCTTCGTTGGCGAATGACGAGTTTATCCCATCAAGGCCGGTGGTAATGGATGATTTTTGGGTCACTGTATTGGATTGGACAAGGTCTCCAGAGACAGCGGCGGTGCGGTTACCGGAGACGTTGATGAGTTGACCGATTTGGAGATCACTTGGATTCACCCCAGGGTTGATAGCCTCGATTGCGGCCGTAGTTGTCCCATATCTGTTAGCAATGATCCAAAAGGTATCGCCCGCCTCAACGGTGATGTTGTTTATACTTGTCGCGATCGTGCCGCCAGGGACGACTGCAACTACGAGGAGCCAACATGCTGCCAGAGCAACTGTGATACGTGGGGGACTGCGCATCCTGGCGCGGATTGAAAGTACGGAATGAAAATTGATAGGAAAAAATGGCCTATGGCCTATACGCAAGTGAATGTATCGCAAAGGTCGTCGACCCCTAGGGTGTGAGCCCAATTCAAACTCACGGGCGAAATTACGCTCATACATGTACTATGAATATGACAGAGCGCTAAATATAAAAAAAGGCAGCTTCGTTGTCTTCTCAGACAAGACGCTCATCAGTGGACGCAAATTCAATTCCTGACCCCCCAAAAAGAGATTAACGACGGCAAATATAGAACAAGGAGTATATACTGATGTAAATGCGATATTCGTAGCTATTTCGGCTGCGAAGGCTTTGTCGAGGAAATCTGCCCCGATCGTTATTGATGACCTAATTGGTACTAGCGTCATAGCGTGTCCTTGCAAGCCCACAAAGCACAACATTCTGACACCGTCTGCACCTTAAGCGTTCTGCATCAATGCTAGAAAACACTAAAGATATTCTTCTGTGAGAGTTGACCTTAGATAGCTGTGATACTGTTCTTTAGACAAATTTGAACGGCGGTAAGTTCAAGGCCTAGGTCCCTCAGAATGGAACTTACCTTTCCAACAAAACGCGATTGCAAAGAACATGAGCGGCAGCAGCCTAATTTGAGGTTGGAATGGTCGAGTCGGAGTATGCCAATTGATTTTTAGATTGTGCAAGAGGATGACAGTGGTGTTAAGGACGAGGTACAACAGTAGCCTCGTGCGTGTATTTTGCCCGCAACGACGGTTGCTTGAATACAGCACCCTGAGCAAAATTGCTCTTCAGTCGAGCAGAATCGATTCAAGTGGCTACACATACCCAGAAGCTTCTTATATAACACGGACAAGGTCTCCTCGAGTGATTGTCGTGTCAGTGTTCCAAGAAGTAGCCTCCAACAGGTACTCCATTAGCGGAGGTTTTACGAAGATACTCCATTCATACTATATTCTTAGCCATCTTAATACTACCCTCGCGGAACCAGAATCGTCTCTTCAAATGTGTATTCTTCGAGGTTGATAATAGGGCACATGGCCTTCAATTTGCTCCGCACGCCTTCGAGATTCCGTCTGCGTGGTATCATAACACTGCAATACATGCGCTAGGGCATGTATTGCAGTGTTAGCCGCGTTTTTGACTTGTTCAGGAGGCTTGTCATTTCCTGATACAGTGCACCTGCCTGCAGGTAATCGGCCAAGGCCAGGGGGAGTGTGCCCTGCTCTAGAAGTCCATT
Organism: Platismatia glauca; assembly: GCA_963556305.1. Lineage (NCBI taxonomy): Eukaryota > Fungi > Ascomycota > Lecanoromycetes > Lecanorales > Parmeliaceae > Platismatia > Platismatia glauca. The sequence goes on along the minus strand of OY745781.1, from coordinate 171,093 downwards.
ATTGTAGCCACGAGCTACCCTGCCGTCACACATCAAATGATATGCTAAATCTACTAGAGACTCTGACCATGATGCCGGTGTGATAGTATCCACATATGAGAAGTATCCAAATACAAGAAATGGAAACTACGATGGCAGATCGCGACAAGAATATGCCTACCTAGGCTCCGTCAGCCTTATATCAGATTATGTAATACCGTCAGCCAATCGGCGTATCCTATTAACACAGCCCGGTTCCGGTCCCCTCGGTGTACTAGCTCGTTAGTCAACTTGTCGTCGTCAGAACAGGTTCGTCTTCTTACCTATCTTCAGAGTTCGTAGCAGTATTGGAAATATCTATACATTATCCTTCTACCTTCGAGCCCTGGTGAAAACATCGTCCCGTCTTCATACTGCTCTACTCAATATACCGCCTTTGCCTTCTATCCTAACTGTGACGCCATCAGTAAGATTCCACAAGGATAAGCTGTGCAAGGCTGTCCTCACAAGGCTACACCTCATCCCAGCTGAACGGCACCCTTCGCATGTCGAACCCCTACTACGGCCAAGGGCCGCCTAACGGCTATGCCCCAGGCAACGGTCGAGGACAATACGAGCCAGAATTCTCCAACAGCAGCTACGTCAACAGCAACTACGCGCCGTCGCCTGACATGAGCAACGGCAGCGCCGGCGGCGTCGCCAGACGCTACGACCAAGATCCCCGTACCCGTCGCGAGCATCACCAAGCGAACCGTTACGCCAGCAGCGATAGCACATCGTCATCCGAAGACGAGCGCCCGACCCACCGCTCGTCGAAGAAGGGCGGGCATAAGGACTCGACCCGATCCAAGTCCAGCAATAGACTCGATAAAGCGAAGGAGCGGTTTTCGACCTCGGATCGTGGTGTTGGCGCCGGTATGATTGGCGCTGTGGCTGGGGCTGTCATTGCGCAGGAGACGGCGCAGCGGAATGGCAAGGGCAGTATTGGGGCGACGATTGCGGGGTTGGTGCTTGGCGGCTTGGCGGGGAATGTGTTGGAGAGGGAATACGATAAGTGAGTCATCCACTTTTATTGTGATTGAGAAGAGAAGAAATGGAAGAGGGGAAGAAAGTGTGGGCGAGCAGAAGGTGAATGCGTGAGTTTCAGATTGAATTGCTGACGAGGTTTGCCGTACAGGAAGCAAGAGGAGAAGAAAGCTGCTAGCGAGAAGTATTCTGATAGGCGGAGGGATCATTGATCGTCAGCACGGGTATCTTTCGTATCTTGCGCAACATGTCTTGTGATTTCAAACCAATAGAGGCGTGGTAATGAGAAATGTCTTGGGTCGCTGTTTATTTTGATTTGGCAAAATAGGTAAAGGCGTGTTAAGCAGCAACATTTCCCGGTGTCATTCCATGGAAATTCAGGGGATATTTTGTCCTTATGTATCCGGGAACCCGTCAGCTTCTATGTCTGTTTTTTTTCGCCCTTTGTCGCACCACCAGCCGATGTCGGGCATCATTAACAGCAAGGCTTAGCTTTCTGTTCCCTTATTCCACCACCGGGCAATGATGAGTTACTCTCTCAATCTCCCTTTGAAGAGGACAGAGTCAATGTCTACAAAGCGCTGCAGCTGGCAAACATGATGAGTTTCATGGCGCCTCTATGATCTCTTGCAACACTTATGCATCACGTAGTTCATTCCAGCAGTCCAGTCCCTCCAGCGCGAACACCACAGGTGGTACAGTCGGAGGTTTTGCTACGAGAGGCACTTGCTGATGCTACTTCGTTAATACTACATTTCATGCGACTTGCAGTCTGAGAGACTTCACCTTGATTTGGTTGCTCTGAAAAGCTCCTACTCAGGGATGGGACGACGGTCATAGGGAGCTCGTACACGTCACATCGATGGCACACTTGTGCTGAGACCGCTGGCTGTTGCATGACAGCTTGATACCTTCGAACGCTGGCGCAGTGAAAAGACTCAAATTGGCTAGTACTACAAATCGCTGGCTGAATCTCGGTGCATCTCGCCGCGGCATTAAAGCATTACGGGTGTGATCATTGATCTGGCTATGTGTCTTCTCTGACTGAATTTCTACACAAGTTCTTCAAGGGACGTAAGGCTTTAAAGAAAGTTTTAGAGCTGTTGTAGCAGATGGTATGACACTGTATCTTGGATGACTGGAGGCAGGCTGCTAGGACACAAAGTGACAATTACTGTGGCTAATTAGAGCCCATCCCAGGCTTAGAAACAGAATCCGAACACGTCCACCTCTCCGTCACACTACCGGTGACTTTGGTGTTCGTCTCTCGTCGTCTTTGCCAAATTCTGAAAAGCGTCCCTCCTTCTGTCGACCAATCTCATTGAAATTGTCTGCCGGGCCAACAGACCTAATGATGCTTTGATCACGTCGAGAAACAAGGCCTTTGTACGTTTCGTCTACGAATGCGCGTACCGGCATACCGAGCCGTCGACCGCTTTCGCCATCTATGTAACTGTGTAATTCTGTTGGCAGATGTCAGATTTCTGGCAAGCACTTGATCGCTGGATGAACTTAAACATACTTTGTACAGGAGGAGGCGACATCTCAATGACCTTGACAGATGAACTACTGAGCTAGTCACGGAGACAGGGGATAAATGTGTTCGAGACAGCCTTGGATGCAGAGTAGGCGGCAAGGGAGGTCGCTGAGACGATGGCGATGTGGGGACCCGCGCTGTGTTTATCAGTGAACGGCTCGGAGATGGGGAAGAGGAGTGAACATGGTATATCAGGCTCGTCTCGGTCTCCTTGCTCATGAGGAAGGGTAAGAGTCTCATTGTCATATCCACGAGACACGGGCACGAAGAAAGAATGTTTGCGCTCGAAATCATCAAGCCTATCTTGTCTACGGCCCACTACGATGACTTTAGAGCCTTTCTGGACAAGGCAGTCGGCCATTGCAGCACCGATGCCAGATGTAGCACCGATGACGAGAGATTTTTGGATTGAAAACGCATTTTGATGATGCGTAGCTTCATTTTTGAGTGATCTTTAGGAAATGGGAAGCCTTAGAACTAGGGATCTCTACATCACGAGTCGCGAGAGAAACACGTGGAAAAGAGCCATCTTTCGTACATGCTGTCCTTGAGACTCTCGGACGGCTTTAGGATGCAGGATCTTTGATTGGTAGATCAAGTTTGTCTCTTCAACATTCCGCGTATCGCTTTGGGTATGGTGTCAACACGCAATCACATGACGACGGAACACGATTCTTGCTTAGTAATCTGAAGTTGGTACGCAACTTCCTGCCGCGTAAGTACCCAATACCTACCCATCTCTCTTCTCACAACCTGAGAACAGGAAGAATATTCCTTGTGGTAACCAGCGCTGTGAGCTAGCCATACCATGGTATACGTCGGCAGACCCTCCAAAGCTTGCCTGCAGTGTAGATAGAGGAAGCTCCGTGTAAGCTTCGAATTGCTCAATCAGCTCTCTGTCGTTACTTACGAGACACCAGTGTGATCTTGAAAGAAATTCGTGTGGTCAATGTATCCGGGCGGGCCTTGTATGCTCCGGCTATCGCAATACGGAGCAGTTGAGAGTCCGCAATGAAACCCAGATGACCAAGCAGAAAGCATTGGGTCGTGGTTTGATATCCCTCCCGCCCACTTTGGTTACCACTATCGACGATAGGGCAAGAAACGCGTTTTTCTCTCACTACGTCTCCGGCTCCTCAAAAACATTTGATGTCCTCGATTCTCTTTATAAGCAGTCTCCAATGGACAAACCTCTAATGGCCAGTGTTGATGCCGTCAGCTTAGCATTCTTTTCTTTCCTATTTGAATGCACACAGGCTTCGCACATCTCTCGACAGAAGTACCTATCTGCTCTGCCTCTGGTTAACAAAGCACTCCGTACGCCTGAGTCTGCAACGAGCGATTCGACTTTGTTGGCGGTGCTCCTACTTGACCTCTTTGAAAAAATCACCAATAACAACCCTCGGTCGATTGGTACTTGGATGAGCCATATCAACGGTGCTCTTGCCCTGGCCGAGTTACGTAAGAACTCACCCTTCTCCAACTATACGGGCCGTCGGCTGTCAGTACGCTTGAGCACCAATCTTCTCATCAGCTGCATTTCGGCGAATTCTCCTGTGCCGCCCGCATTGACCAGGCTTCGCTCTGACCTTGAACCCTTTTTAGATAAGGAGGATCCGAAATGGCGGCTCTCCGGGCTGGTGGTCAAATACGCCAATCTGAAAGGAGCCGTACAGGATGGATGCCTTTCCAGGTCCGAAATAATCGCTCGCGCGACGGAACTTGATCTTGATTTCATGTCACTGGCAACGACTATGCGTTCAACTTGGCTCTACGATACGGTATATCTAGAAAAGGACTCGGAAAGAGTGTTTGACCAGCGTTACGATACGTATCGAAGTCATCTCATTATTCACGGATGGAACGTTCTCCGCGTGATGAGGATATTAGTGAATGACATCATTCGCGCGCATCGCGTCTCGCGCCACACAGGCCCTTCCCGCAACGGCTCTGCTTCTCAAACTCCATGTATTGCATCTAGTTGCATCGACGGCCTAGCGCGAGAGATTTGTGCCTCGGCACCTCAAGTTGCAGGACATGAAAATACCACATCGAGTAGCGAAGTGGATTTTCCGACCCAGAGGTTACGATGCTACGCACTGCTCTTCCCACTCTACGTGGCCGCGTTGCATGCTAGTCCCGCAACGCAGATCAAGCCATGGATCATCAAGCAGTTGCATTTCATGTCTGATGAGAGGGGCATTCGGAACGCGAGCGTCGTTGCAGATATTTTGGAAAGAGATGCTGGGACTTGTCCCTGGGATGTGTATGCTGTGCTTGGAAGTTATGCATTTGCTGCCTAGGTCGAATGAGCTATGATCTAGGGAAGACTACGCGAAGAAGAGCTTTAATCCCGGGGTAACGGGTAGGGGGCGAAACCCAACACGAAACGAGTCTTTGCCGAAACTGAGGGCTAGGATCAAGCTGCGATGGTAAGCCTTCGCACGGGCTACGAACACGTTGTATAATCCCTCCTAAGGCTGCTCTTCAAAGCCATCAAAAATAGACCCCGTTACCGGACCTCCTGCCATCCCCGGGACAGCTGCCTCCCACGTTCCCGGAGAATCGCCGACGAGGAACATTCCAGCGGACGCTGAAGAGTACCAGCAGCGACCCTAATCTCAGCCGGACAGTTTCGCCAAATAGATCTCGCCGCTACGGAGATTGGTGGCCCTTCCGAGGATCCGCGCACGCTCCCCTCGGATGAACCTCGTGTGCCTCCTTTAAGCGTCCTCACGCTGCATTCGACTACGGGTTGCTGGAACGTGTCTCACTGTAGTACGAACCAGGGTTTCAATGGCCTCTTGTTCGAATGGACCTGCGGAATGAAAATTCCAGCAACCCTTTTTTTTTTCCATATGCACGTTTGCAGGAAGTCCCGCGGCTGACGATGAACCGGTACTCAACAGAGTTCTAATCTAAGGTTTTTTCCCGTCTTACCCCATCGCATCAGAATGACGAGTTCATCCGCTTCCATATCTTCATCCAGCTCTCCCGTCGACTCGCCCTCTTCTCCTTCGTCCCATGGACATTAGGCTCCGCAGACCCAGCCGCCGGGGGCCCCTCTCCACCCCTTCCACCTCTTACAACATTCTCTACATCCACACATTTACCCACCATACCCCTTCCCCCCCTCTCCACCCCACTCGTATCCTCCTCTCCCAGCCCCCCACCCGCCACGTGCTGACCCCCATCCCCATCCCCATCCCCCTTCCTCCCCACAACAACCAACCGATCCATCCCCCACCCTACGCCCTTCCTCCCCTCCTCACTCGCCGCTTCTATCAAGCTCCGCAACCTGTCGCCGTGCCCGTGCCCGCCGGGGATGATGTCGAACGTCTTCGCGGCCAGCTCTTCGTACGTGAGGAGGAAGACGTCGAGTTGGTAGGGCAGGAAGGGGGAGGTGGTTGGGTGGCGGGCGGTGGTTATGGGGGCGAGGTGGTGGGTGTGGAAGTGGGTGGGGAGGTTGGGGATCCAGCTTTTTGGGGGGGGGTGGAGGCGTTAGTTGGTGGGTTGGCTGTGAAGGGGAGGGGGGGTGGGGGGGGGGGTTTTGGGGAGAGGAGAGGAGAGGAATTAGATGCTAGAGGCTGGATGAGGGATTGTGGGATGGGAAGGGGATGGAAGAATAATCACAATGGAGGGACCATGATGGGAGGGAACGATGGGGCCGATATCTTACGTACTTCTGCACTCCGACCCGACCGTCCTTCTTCTGAAACCCTTGCACGAACGCCGGAATGGCATCGAGAGCAGAGGCGCTGAGCGACGGGGACGCCTTGATGGTCGTTTGCGTCGTCATGTCGTATTCGCCCCACTGGAGGTACCCGCCCGGTTCTGTGGCGCTCAGGAGCAGCGTTAGCAGACGTCGATAGCGCAGTACAGTGCAGTGCAGTCGCTGCCAGAGATGCCGGATGTGAACAAAGGGACAAGATGTCGTCGTGCATGAGAAAGGCAAACAGTACGGAGCGGACGCGAACGACGACACCCAACGAGACGCGGAGCACCCACTCAGCATCGTCAACATGTTCCGCAGCAGCGGCCCGGGATCGTTGTCCCGCACGACCACTTGGAACAGGCGCAGCTGGACGACGTCGTACGCGCCGACTAAGTGCGCCGGGATCGCGCCCAGGGCGTCGAGGTGGCGCATCGTCACGTTGGGCGGGAGCCAGGGCCCGGGCGGGCAGTCGGAGATGTCGATGTCGAAGCCGTCGAGTTGGGTTGTGGGGGGGAGGGTGCGGGCGAGGTCGAGGAGCCAGATTCTGTGGGGGTGGAAAGGGGGTTTAGACTAGTGAGTTTGTTTGTTTGTTTGATTCCGGGGTTCTGTGTTGCATGCATGAAGGAAGGCTCGAAACCGTACGTGTGAGACGGTTTACGGCGTTTTTCTGATTGCGAATGGGAAGGCTTCTGCTTTGACGAAGGTGACGAGGATGACAATGTACGTACCCGGTTCCGGTGCCCACGTCTGCGATTTTGAGATTCTCGACGCCCGAGAGGGGGATGCTGGGGTGGAGGAGATATCCGGTTTGGTCCTTCCACAGATAATGTTGGAGGTTTAGCCTGTCCATGATCGCTCAGCATGGCTCGTACCTCTTTCATCAGATGGATGAACACGAAATGCGTTTCTGTGAAATATGCATGTCTGCATTATATGTACCTTGCCGTCGAAGCGTAAGCCCTCTTCGCAGGCTTCAACGTGTATTCCACATCCTGACCCCCTCCATTCGAGCCATCCCGGTCAAGTAAAAGTTTTCTATCGTCGGCTTCTGCGTTCGCGACGGGTGTGAGCGTCGGCGTGCGCACGCCCAATGCGCCCCTCCCGTTTCCCATCCTCTCGCACCGACAGCCACTCAGCACGGATCACGCACAGCGATGAGTAACGACGACGATGGCCGAGACGTGCAGCCGGTGCGACCAATCTTGGTGTTTGGCCATCCTCCACGGCTTTTTCTCCACATCCTGAGTGGGCGGTCCCGGGATGAGTTGTCGCGGGCTAGTTTCGAAACTACTGCGGGTACAGGTCAGAAGCCGAGGAGCGACGCGCGCACTAGCGAGGATGATTGGGTTCGCGGGGGCCGGGGGAACTTTGATTCATGATGGACTGCGAGTGGCTGGAGGCAGGAGCTTGCATTGTGAGTACATACCTAGCTTTGTCAGTCGCAGAGGAAACAAGCTGATTGGGCAGCCCTGCAGACGGGAATAGTTGCTGCAGTTCTTGGCAAACATCTGACAACATCTCGATTTACCATGGTGAAGGACTGTGTGGCTTCGGTTACAGTGAGTACAGTCCCAGATGCATTCGACTGTCTCTAGCAAAGGAAAGCGACGAGGGGGGAAGAGCCTTGGAGTCCGAGCTTTACCTGCCTCCAAAATGCCAGACTCGGCTGCAATGGCACCAAAATAAAAAACGAAAACAAGCATGACCATCGTTATAATCTCTCTGTCCAATCTCCAAGTCCAATACTCTCTACGTGTGCAATGCCAGCACAGTCCTCCTGCAATTCCCTCACCTAATTGTTTACCGTCGTAATGCCCAGCCTACTTCTCTATCTCAACATAATACCCACTTCGTCCTTCTCTTTCTTCGCCTCTTCTTTCAGCGGTCCTCACGCAACAAGTGTAATGCGAGCAGACAAAGTATGGAGTTGACAACGAATTAGAAGACAAGCATGCCGATGTTGATACGATGCGAAGATTTCGGTCGAAGAGCACTTGGTCAGATGTTTGAACGAACTGTAAGTGCTCGAATGACAACGGATTTTCGTCTTTCGGATGCAATGACAGTGGTCAAAGGGAGATAGAGGACTGCTCACGGTTATGCAATAGCCAAGCATAGCTGCGGTTGTGTATCAGCGGTCGTATTACCAAGCGAATCATGTTGCCACGTTCAAGACCATCGAAAAGACCAACCACATCGCCATCCACTGATTTTCGCTCAAAGCCAGTGTCAGATCATAGGAGTAAGATGAAGACAGGGAAAGTACAACCAAGGAAAGAGCGACAGTTTCAGTGACAATTTGTTCCATCAAGGCAGACTACTGTAAGGCATGCTTGCGGATTTCCCAACGCTGTAGCCACAATCTCGTACGCTACTCCTTCCGTCGGTGTGCCTAGGAGTATGTGGAAGGAGACACGACTGAAGAGGGAGAGCACGAGAAAGACGAAGACAATTGAAACGAAGACCAACAAACAGTACAGATGTGCTCAACGGCTGAGCCTGGAAAGTCCGTGCTGGTTAATCCCTCCAGTCCCCGCCCATAGCTTGAACATAGCTATGGAGATGGGATTTTTTCCGGTCTTGGTGCTAGAAGCTCACACGTGCCTTGGCTTCTTACTCTCTCCCTGCCGCCTTTTGTCAGTGTCACCTCCAGCAAGCTCCAGTAAGGAGTCATTGGATACGGTGCTTTTTCTGGCTTTGATTTTTCAGCCATGACTGATACTGTAAGTTGTAGAGGCTGAAATCTCGGATCTTGATAAGCGACGACCTTTTGCCCCAGGGTGCCAGGAAGGTTGACTTAGGTTAGCACTTGGATGTTAGCACCGGGCTACGGACGAGCCGTGCATGACCTAATAGTTTTAGGTTAGCATCTTGCAGACTCAGAAAGGAACGGTCAAGCGATGGGAGAAATGGACGCCAGATCGGTCGCAGGACTTCCCCTCGTACCTCCCCGACTCTTTGTTTCCAGGAAACCGTCTCTTTCGACACTGAAGGAATTGTGTACCAGAGTGGTTGAACCCAAAACATACCCTCTCTGCGAATTCGTGTGCACCAACGTTCCCATATACAGCACTTCTGACTCAGACATCGCTTCCCCTTCAATCGCATCAGCGCTGCAAGATGAATGGCACCACATCCTGCTCTCCGGTCCCGGAGTCTTCGTCCTCAAGGGTATGTACTCGGATCCCCGCCGCGACCTCGTCGACAAAGTGAACCAAGTTTTCCGCGCCATCATCGCGTCGGAGAAATCCTCATCGTCGTCCAGAGGGGACCATTTCGCCAGCGCGGGCCACAACGACAGGATCTGGAACTCCTTCAGCAAGCACTGCCGCGCCGACCCGGCTTCCTTCATCGAATACTATTCCAACCCCTGGCTCGCGCTCGTGTGTGACGCGTGGCTGGGTCCGGGGTACAGGATCACCGCGCAGGTCAATGTGGTGAAAGCGGGCGGGAAGGCGCAGGTCGCTCACCGGGATTACCATCTGGGGTTCCAAAGCGCGGAGGCGTGTGCCAGGTATCCGCGGGCCGTGCAGGTGGCTAGTCAGTTGCTCACGCTGCAGGGGGCGGTGGCGCACACTGATATGCCTCTTGATAGCGGGCCGACGAGACTGTTGCCGTTCAGTCAGTTGTTTGCAGAGGGCTATGTGGCGTACCGATTACCGGAGTTCCACCAGTATTTCCTGGAAAATCAAGTTAGTCTGCCGCTAGAGAAAGGCGATGGCATCTTTTTCAATCCAGCGCTTTTCCACGCCGCTGGTGAGAATGTCACCCTGGATTTCGAGCGGAGCGCGAACCTTCTCCAGATCAGTAGCGCTTTTGGGAAGCCGATGGAGACCATCGACACCTCGTCCCTCGTCGAATTATGCTGGGAAGGTCTGACGCACAAGCACCATCAGGAAGGCATGAGCAACGGGGTCATGGCGGTCGTAGCAGCAATCACTGAAGGCTACCCGTTTCCCACGAACCTGGACACGAGACCGCCTGCTCCGGGAGGCATGGCCCCGGAAAGCGAGCAGGACGTCGTTCTGAGGGGTCTCGAAGAAGCATGGACCTCGGCAGCTGTGATGCAAGTACTCGGACGGATGCGGATGGATTCTGCGTCACACCCGAACGCGTCGCCATGATCGCCACGCCGCTCGCTGTAGGTGCTCCGCTAACCATGGATTTCGCAACCGCTTAATACACGATCGAAGCACAATCACTTCGCTATACGACGGAAGGGTAACTCATATCTGCAGCCCCTATATGCAAGATCAAGCCGCTTGGTAGCTACGGCGGTGCACACAGGAGTCGAGGCCACTCATCATGAGCGCAAAGCCCATTATTGCGTAGCACAAGTAGCGTATCCGACAGTCCTCCGAGTCGACATCGGCAGCGCAAGAAGAGGATCTGATCCCTGACCGTAAAAAGGTAGATGGCAAACGTTGCCAGGGTGAAGTGTCAAGCTCTGCTCCTAGGATTGGCAGACAGTAGTACTTCGATGAGTAAACTGGGTAGCTGCGGCAAGTTGGGTGTGATGTCGATCGGGTTTTCGAGAACGTTTCGACACGGGGACGTATGAGGGATCGGATATTGCCGACGGAAGGTTGTGGGAAATCAGTGCATGGAGGAGGCTGAAGAGTCAAGATATGGGATGGGTCGGCACTGGAGAAGGGCTTTGCCTCTTCCAAAACTGTCCCTTGATCTTATGAACTACCTATCGGAAACCATCCGTCGAGCATTCTGACACCACCATCTTTTCGTCTCCCTCAATTTTATCATTCTTCGGACCGTCTCTCCCGCTCTGCTGGATTAAAAATCCCCCCCTCCACCACCATCATCGCCCCCTCCACCACCTCCATCACCTCCGTCGCCCCCATCACCACCACCGTCACCCCCATCCATCGCTTCGCCAATCAACATCCCACCGAGCAATCCTCCTCCCAACCCCAACGCCGCACCTCCACCGGCCCCGAGCCCGTGTCTCTTGGGCGGCGCCTGCTGCGCGTATCCGCCATACCCGCCCTGAGCTCCTCCATATCCGCCTCCGTATCCCTGTTGAGGATAGCCTCCGTACTGGGGGCCGCCGTAGCCCTGCGGTTGGCCATAGGGCTGTTGACCGTAGCCCTGCGGCTGGCCGTAGGACTGCTGACCGTAGCCCCCCTGCTGACCATATGGAGATTGCTGAGCCTGGTTGTGTTTCCCGCCTAGTTTTGACAAGAACCCGCCGAAGCCACCTTTCTTCGCGGCGTCTCGGGGTGGCAGCTGCTGCTGGTCGTAGCTCTGCGGCTGCCCTTGTCCATAGGCTCCGCCCTGCGATCCACCTTGGTAGTAGCTATCGCTTTCTCCGCGGTCCAACGCTTCAGCACTCGTAGGACGTCCTGCAGCCCGGGCGCGGGCGTCTTCTTCGGCCTGTAGCTGCTGAGCGTAGCGAGCGTCTTCGTCGAGATTTTGATGGGAGCCGGCGCCTTGGCCGCTACCGTAGGGATTATTGGAGCCGAGACCCTTTTCCGGTGGGTAGGTGGAGCTGCCGCCGGAGGTGGTGTTGCCTGCGCCTGGGTAGGTTGGTGGTGGGCCGGGTGGGGCGCCGGCGGCGGAGGGGTAGGCTGGGGAGGTGGGCCGCTCCCAGGTTGATTGTTTGGTGTGTATGTTTACGTAGAACCTGTGAGAGCAGTGTCAGAGTGGTGATGAAGTTGGATGAGATCTGTGGTGGATGCGAGCCGAAGAAGGGTAGTGCGGATGTAAGCTGAGCGTACCATTCCTTGTACTGCTCATTCCATTGGACCTTCCAACCCTCGGGCACCTTGGGCGGTGGGGGCCCAGATGGAGGGACGAAGTCGGCCATCTTGCAGACAGTCGATTGTGAAATAAGGATACAAATGAATAAGGAGATGGGTCAAGGTGAGGAGAGGTATTTATCGGATCATGTCGTGAGCGGCCGAAGTGGGGGACTTGGCATTGACTGCCTGACGTGGACGAGCTCAGCCACAACGCCACTACTGTAAAATACAAACATGTTCGTGGCAAATCAGATGTCACAGTATCGGCCCGATAACCAGACTATTGCATTTGCAGCTAGTATGGTATTGCCATGGATCGTAAGAAATACGGAGTACTCGTATTCCAGTCGCAAACTCGCAATTACTTACTTGGAGAGCTACCTACCTAGGTATCGAGCACATACCACCAAGCCCAACGAGCATCTCCTCATTGTCACGACTGTGGACCGCTCTATATGGGCGGGGTCTAGGCAGAATATGACCCTGGAGCATATCATTCTTCTGCAGTGGCTCAGTGACTCAACTTGACGCGGGATATAAGCCTTCATGTCCTAAGAAGCTCTGGGTACGGCTCTCGAGCCTGTAGGCGCGAAGAACTAGGCACGTTCTGTTGATATGTTGCAACAAAGGGATGTATCAGCTTGTCTTCCTCAGCATCTACGTTGCGAAGACGTTACTCATACTTCATAGATAGAAACCTACATTTTACCATGTACTCTCTCCATGCTACTCAGATCCCCTCTCATGGTACTAGACTCAGAGTACACTACCTTACTTGTCTTGCTTAGGCCTCACTGCTACAGAGTTTGTACTTGGCTATCCATGCCCTCTCACCCTGTAATACCTACGCTGACCTGGTCAACTTGTCCAACGGCATCCTCCAGCCCCAATGTTTGAAAAATAAGGTCTCGGCTGGCAGGCATCACCACGAATCCTTTGGTGACAGTTGTTCTCAGTACAGGCATAGGGCCCTAGAACGGCGGGATCGACGTGCTTCTACAAGGGCAAAATCGTACCACTGTTTGTTTACATAGACTTACATAGACTCTGAAAGGATTTGCAGCTGGCCTGCGATCAAAATACATAATCGTCGCCATATATTTCATTGACAAGTGGATTCTTGAACCATGCTCCCTTCACCTTCGGCCTAAGGGCTGTTTAGGGATCTCCCGCCTTCTCCGTTAGGCCCATGCTCTTAAGGCTTACACAGCCACAATGAAACCTCTTCGCTGATAAACGACCCCTCGTACTTCAACGGTCTCACTGACAATCCACTTTCTCTTGTCCGCTGATCGACACCTCTTCCAAAACAACATCTCTCTTGGTATGACGCGCCCACCAACGCCTACAAACCAGGAGGGGCCCGACAAGGGCCCTCCTGCTCTTCCCGAAGGCTGGTACATCTCACTCGTCGCTGTTCCCAATGGTCGTATCTGACGGTCTCCAGGCTAGCACAATGGGAAGGGCAATCGCGGAAATATTACTATGTGCAGCGAGCAACAGGTCATTCGCAGTGGGACGTGCCAACCCAGCCAGCGCTTTCAGTACCCACGCCCGACCCTACACCCCAGCAGTACACAGATCCTTTCCAGCAGCCGCCCACCGTGAAAATGGATGGGACAGCAGAGGATGAGGAAAAGGATCGGAGCCTATTAGGTGTATGTGGATACTGCATGAGCCGGGAGAACAGGGTTGACGTACGATGATTAGGATCTGGCGATGAACGCAATCACCGGTGGAAAACATAAGCCGCAGAATCAATCGCCTTTGCTTGGCTTTGCGAACTCTCTGCTGGGTGGGCAGCATAACGGTCAGACTTCGCAGTCCGGTGGGGGCTCTGGAGGCTTTGGTGGTATTGCCGGACAGCTTGTGGGTAGCTTTCTTGATGGTGGCGGAAAGCCGCAACAGCAGCAGCAGCAGCAGCAGCAGCAGCAGCAGCAGCAGCAGCAGCAACAGCAGCCGCCCAGTCAGCAATCCGGTAGCGGTTTCATGAGCTTTCTCGGAGGCCACCACGGCCCTTCCGTGAGCCTCGCGAAACTCTTTTGGTGTCGCTACATGCTAATTCATTTCGCAGAGCCAGAACAACAGCTACGGGTATTCCTCCAGCGGGCAAAGCTCAAGCAGCGGTGGTTATTCAGCCCAAGCTCCACCAGCATCATATCAGGCGCCAGGCCAGCATGGATCTGCGGGTGTACAGCACCAGCTAATGCCACAAGCACAGCACACAGGGCTGAACAGCAGTGGGGGCTACCCCTCCCAAGCTCCACCAGCGTCATTTATATCCTCAGGACAACCCGGATCTGCTGGTGTACATCATATGCATGGATATCAGGCGGCACCTGGACGCTTGAATAGCAACAGTCTTCAAGGCTATAGTGGTGCTGCACAAAGCGGTCAGGGCAGCCAATACGGCTCAGGTGCGTCGCCATATGGACAGCAGACTTCTTACGGCCAGCAACAAAATCAGTCCTTTCCTGGTCCTCTAAGCGAGCATCACGGTCATCATCACGGTCACCACGGCCATCACAAGCCGTCACAGGATAGCTACACCCCACAGGACACATCGTCTTCTGCCGGGCAGTACAGTTCGCCTCAAAGTAATTACGGTCAGCCAAACCCGTCCTTCCCAGGTCCTCCCTCGAGCTCCTACGCCAGCTCCAAACCCCCCACATCCGCCAACAGCCAGCAGGACCAACCGTACCCTCCTTCCCAGCAAACCCCACAAAACTCGAACTACGGCCAGCAGAATCCTCCGTACCAATCACAAGCCCAGCCTCCACCCTACAATCAATACGCGCCACAACAGTCTCACCAATCTGCCTACGGCACCCCCACGCAAAACAGCTATCCTCCACCCCCGCAAAACACCCCAGCCTACATGCCCCAAACACAAAGCGCACAACAAAGCGCATACACCACACACCCACCCGCACCCCCAATGGGCTCTCACCCAAGCCAGCAAGCTTTGGCACCGAATCAGTACCCTCCTCGGCCATCCTCCAGCTCAGGCTATCCCGGCCAGAATCCCTACCCGCCACAACCTCCCTCGAAAGATGATTATCCCGGCCAAGCACAGGCCTACCCGGGGGCTCATGGCGGCGGCGGCGGCCAAGCTTACGGACAGGGCTATCATGATCCGTCGCATGGAGGGTACTTGCAGGGCGCTACACCGTTCGGTCAAGGACAAGGGCGGCCGGCGGCGGGGCAAGGGCAATCTCAGCAGCCAGGCGGCACGACACATGTACCCTGGAGGCTTGATTGATGGACATAAGGTTGAATTTGCTACGAAATTGTTACGATTACGCGAAATGTGCAACGATGATCATAATCGAGAGCATGTACCCTGGCGTTCGTACTCAGGCGTCTGGCGCACAAATGAGCTATGCCGTTGGAGCATATTGACAGAGTTTTCTCACAGATCCCGTATTTGGCTATACAGCTCCGGCATCTTGAAAGCGTTGGTTGCGGGACGAAGAGTATGTATGTAGGCAAGGGCGGTAGCATGTATTTGATGAACATGAAGCGTAGCTATCGTGCAAGCAAGTACAATCCCTCTTGAGTAGCTATTGTGCAAGCAAGTACAATCCCTCTTGAGTAGCTGTTGTGCAAGCAAGTACAATCCCCTCGAGGGAACAAAGGGATGAGCAAAACGTTCATTCGGCGTACAAGGTGTTTAGAAAATGTAGCACTGTTCGCGCCTGGGAGGGCGAGAGCGTAGGTTTTGGAAGCGGTACGATCCAGGCGCCGTGCCGGACCATAGGGGCATCTGTGACGCGCCTTGCCCGGACTCGTCTTTATCTGATGTGATAGAGGCGCTGGTACTCGTTTGCTCGACCGGTTTCATTGTATCGTACTTGACGGGACGACGCGGTGTTGGAATCAGCCAGTATGAGGCCAACAAGCAATACTGTAAGCGTCAAGGATGTCTTGCATATACCAGATCTTACTTGTGGACTTTACTCTATCAGTCAAGCAATACAAAAAGGATTTGAGATCCTGTTTACCGGTGTCAAATGTCGCATTCTCAAGGACAACAAGCAGGTTAGAAGTGCTCCCAAGGTTAACAACACCTATATCCTCAGTGTTTTGCAGCCTACAGCCAAAGTCGTTGTACTGATTCAACGGAACATGAGAGCTTTGGCAACTACGCACATATTCAATGAAGAAGCCATTGAACTCTGGCATCGATGCATGGGCCATCTAAACAAGGCTGATCTCAAGCAACTTATGCACATGAGCAATGGCATGATGCTAACGCAGAAGCCTAGGGTGAGACCAGTTTGTGAAGCTTGCTTCAAAGCCAAATCAACACGGAAGGTTTTGAGGAGGACTTAGCATGAGGTGTTTGAAAAACTGGGCAAGATTCACATGGACCTAGGAGGACCATTCAACGTACCTTCGATTAACAAGGCCAAGTTCTATATGCTTCTCACCGATCAAGCAACCCTCCGTACTTGGTGTTTCACATACAAGTACAATGTTGGACTGGCCTATGGGTAGGGGTAGGTAGCCTAGGGTAGTATGTAGCAATGTGAACTCAGTAGCGACAGCGATATATTTGTATATAGGGCTATCAGTAGTAGACTAATTCTTAAGGATCTCCAGAAGCATCTCGGGGGCATTGCCAGTAGCAATATGTTCGCCAAGCATGCCCGTGCGTCCTCCGACCCCTTACCGCTGCGTCATACCCCAACGGTCGCATGCCTCAAATAGGCATTCATGGAAAGTTGGATCGATGGAACGATATAATTTGTTCCACCCTCACGCTAAGCCTAATCCGGCTAGATTATGGCACGGCTTTGTGGCGCACACCTATTGTGGCGGCAGATGACACTCTGCTACTAACAAATTAATAAAGTACATTGAATCTATTTTATGTGGACTACATCGTACAATAAAAATCTACTTTCGTTTATATCTAAGTCTAAACAACTACGGTGCCAGCAGTGCCCGCACCTAAAAGCTTCCTCTCTCCTTGCTTTGGCCCTGACAGTCTTTGTCTGGCGTCTGTACGATCATTCTCTCTTGGAGATCGAGATCTTGAACGGCTGTGTGGTGAAGCGCCCCGATCTCTACCCTCATCATCTTCTCCATCACCCTCTTGTACAAGAGAACACTGAGCATCATGGTCTTGCTACTTGCAATTGGCACATGCCCCCCCCATATGCTCATGTCCAAGGGTGCGACACTTCGGAAAAGGACGTAGGCCAGGTCTCTTGCTACGGCACTGAGTGCAGCCAGGGTCAGCTGGCTGTCCCCGACTCTGAGTCAAAATCGCATTATGTAGCTTGGACGATGCGATCCAATTTGAGCTGCTGTGATTGCGTTCTGTACGAACACGACATCTCTGCCTGGGAGAGCAAGGACCGCAAGCTGTCCGGGCGAGTGGGCAAACCCTCGCATTTGCCGTTGCCCTACAAAGAGCACAGGGTTCTGATCGGCCGGAGCGTTGGCTAGGGTTGCCAGGGCAGCGTTGTAAAGTACAAGAGCCCTATCGTACAAAGCGGAGAAAGAAGTAAGCATAGAAGGTATCGCGCTTCATGAGCGCAGTGAGAGAGAGCAGTATCGTACGTACATTTGTGGTGGTGGTGGTGGTGGTGGTGGTGGTGGTGTCGGTGCGGGTGCCGGTGCTGGTGGGTGTCGGTGCTTGTACAAAGTTAGCTCCATAACACATCCTACGAAGCTTTGTGCGCAACTTTGTATGCAGCTACTCAATGACATTATATACATGATGATGATGATGATGATGATGATGATGACGATGATGATGATGTTGAAGGTCGGTCTTGGTTTTGTGCTATACCCGATCGTCGCCAGCCGCACTGCATCCGTCTTGTGAGTGTCCGTCTAGATCGATGGCTGTCATCTGGCTTGATAGACTCCAGATACTCGATCACGCTAGCAAGCTTTAGGGTCAGTGGAGACTTGTATCCATGTCGGGCTTCCAACGCACTCCGAGCAACACGAAGAGCTGTTCTACCGCCATTGTCAGGCACATCGACGGTCGCATGATACCTCTCTACCAATGCCTTTACTAGCTTGAAACGCCCATAGGGTGCAGCAATGTGAAGAGCCGTTTCCCCTTTATTATCAGTCTGGTCGATATTGCAAGGCTTGTGTATGTCAAGAAGGCGGATAATCTCGTCGTCGTCTTCATACATCCATAGAACCCGATTCAAAGCTGTTCCGCTTCTCATGAATCTTTTCCCCCAGAGGCAGTCAGACGGTGCCCAATTGCTGCTTTGGTCGCAACCATTTTGCCTCGAATAATTAGTTTCGAACCTTAGCAAGGTCTCCATTGTAGATTTCGACTCGCCATCCGAAAAACGCGACTCGAAACTCGCCCAGCTGAGTGGAGTGCGCTTGTGGTCTACCTCTGTCAGGAGTTTGAATACATGATTAAGTCCACCATGGCGGTGAAGTATAGCTTGAAGCATGAGATTCAAGATACTTCCATTGTCGGTCGAGCATGCTAGATGCAATACGTTGGCGCCATCGAGATTTTGGCAAGCCGCATGCTGTACCAAAGCCTCTACTAGATCTTCCTCAGTGCTTCGCTCTAGAGGAGCCTTTGCCGCCTTCTCCAGTTGCACGTCCGAAACGCTGTCAGCCTTAAGGTTCAAGAGGGCGAGAGTATGTGGGATTACGATAACACGCTCCTCGGCGTAATCTCCGAGAATCTGCCTGAGATCTGTGGGGCCAACGATTGGGAACTGCGGGTCTTCGGACCAAAGTGCCCACCATAGAGCAAATGCGGTTTTGTGTTGCAGAATCAGTTTTCTCAAGATTCAAGTCCACAACGGATCAAAGACCTCGTCGTTATCAGCAGCATGTTGACAGTGGCGCCATCCATGCCTGCCCAAATATTCCAAACTACTCTGTTCGTCTTGGATTTTCCTGATCACCCGCCTACTTTCAAGATAAGGGCCTCCGAACACTTTCCGCTCTGACTCTCGTAGCATCCACTCAAAAGGATCCAAATCCAGTTCTTTCCAGACTGGATGGTTGGAATCTCTCATTACCGCGATGAAAGTCTTGGCGACCATAAGATGATTGCTTTTCATGAAAGTCTCCTGTGCGCTGGTTTCCGCCAAATCGATCCCCGGGTTCAAAATCACTCTTACAACAAAGTCTCTTGCAGAATCGTGAGTCCAAGTAAGATGGCCAGAACCGTCCGTCAAGAGGAAGTTTGAGCAGAGCTTGTCGATATCCTTGATAGAAAATTCTTCTTCAAATGATAGTTCGCTATCTTCGATACCGATGCGCAATACATAGGTAACAGTACTCAGTTTTAGAGGTGCAAAAGCGCAAATAACAAAGCAGAACAGGCGTTTTCGGATGTCATCAAACTCGTCCAAAGCTCCAAAGTCCCAAAGACGCTGATAACCGGGCTGCAACTGTTCGTTCGCCTCACTCGCCCCTGTGGAAGATTCCTGCAAAGCATTGAGGAGTTTCCCAGCATGGATTTTGCGCCTGACAGTCCTACTACTATTCTCGAGAGGGAGCGTGATATCCAACCAGACTTGGACCCAGACATACCTGGAAGTTGTCAGTGCAATCCTTCAAGTTGAAGCGCATAACCCACATTCCCTTAGCACCATCGATTAACGACTGCTGAAGCTTGTTTAGCAAAGACTCGTACTTTGGATTGACTGCAATTCAACCAACTTAGCCGCGCGCTGTTGACATATACTCATAGTGGCATTCACTTACGGAAAATGCTTCCGCTGTCCTTCAGCTCAGCCTGCCGAAATTTGATTTCAGTCTGTACGAAGTGCCTCAGCTCATTTCCTGGTGCAATTGCAACCGCTTCCACCTTTTCAAGATGTTCCTTGAACTTCTCACTTCCGGATAATTGCTCGTGCGAGGAGAAAAGAACCCGAACTTGAGGATCCTTGCTGACAACCTCACTTATGAAATTACATAGACGCTCCGCGTCCTTGGGTGGATCACATTGGTTAAGAGCGTCGATAATCAGCGCGATATTGTACGATTCCGAGCGCTCGTTGAAAAGACTACGCACAAGGTTTCCATACTCCTTAATATAGATTGGAGAATCGGACTTTGACGTTTTCTCATAGAACTCCTGAGCTACTTGCGCGATAGTGAAGTTCGGTAAGAGCGACAATTTTCGACCAATCGATCGAATGATCGTCTCGTAGTTTGTGCGCTTTGAGGTGTCGCAGAAATAAGGTATGACTTGCAGACCCTTGGCCTTCGGAGCTTCTTCTTGTGTAACGCCGCTTTGGAGATAGCCATTAGCCAATCTTTGCAATTCAGAGACAACCCGATGACTATGTGCTATTTAGTAGACACCTTGAAGTTAGAAGTCCAAAGTACACTATTGTGGTCTTACCCACACCATATGATCCACTGACCCACAACACACGTTTAGACATGACATCTGAGGTCGTGCTCACAGAAGGCTCCAAAGAGTAAAACTTTTGTGACCAAGCTTTAAAGGTCTGATTGTCAAGAATCCACGATGCAGAGTCTTTGTGTCGCCCTTCTGACGTTGCTCGGTCGCTCAGCGCTTCCAGTGATAGTTCGGGGCCATCGGCACTCTTGATCAAGTCGAGAACTTTAGCAATATCCCCAAGACGAGACAATTTTTCTTCCATTAATCTCCTCCTTGCAGTCCATCTTGCGCGGTGATCTTTCAGTTCCTCTACTTGCTCTTGCCATTTCCCCATTGCGGCTGAGAGCTTATTGCCTGTCATCAACCTGTGAGCATAAGGTCACGTATGCAGTTATGTCATGCTCACCAACTTCTTTTAACCATGACGCATTGAAAGCGGTCAGTAGATTACACAGGAGCTGCAATGCCAGGTTATAGAGGCCGGGCAGTTGGGCCTCAAGATTTTGGACATCTTGCTTGACTAAATGGTTTCTTTCGAGAAAGGGCGTTTCGAAGGAGATCCATTCCTCGATAGCCATGACGCTTTCGAACAGCATGTTTCGTATCTTTCGTTAATCTTCGGGCGTGATTTAGCCAAGCAGGACCTTATTCGAGTTAGTTAGCTCTTAGGCAGGTGATAGACCACTTACATCAAGAATGAAAAAGCTGCCTGCAACTATAGAGGGAGCAATTCCATGAACATCCGCAGTTGCGATGGTCATCCCGACCGCCCTGAAAGTGCCGAGACTTGGCAAGGCTTTTTTGGCTCTCAGCAACAGAGCCTTAGACTCTGGTTTGCTTTCGATCAGCTCGAACAATCTGCGAACCTTGTCGTTCTCGGGAGTGCTGAGATTCCCGAGTACCTCGTCGAAAACCTCGTACCTTTTTGGGTCGTTTTCCTGCATTGTGTTCAAAGCTTCGTGCCAAATCGCGGCGTGGGATGACTGCCGCAACAACCGGGGCTTCACAAGAGGGGATTTGGCTGGTGCGGCCAACTTAGAAGGAGGTGCATTGGATGCTGTAACTGGACCTGCGACTGGGGCTACGGCTGGAGCTATGACTGGAGCTCCATTTCCTGGAGTTGTCACATGATTTGTGGCAATCTGCTCCGAACCGGCGAACAGGCCGTTAGAAGAGCCACTTGATTCAGCAGCTCCGCTATTAAGATGGGGAGTTGGAACAGTAGTGGAACCGACAGGATGTGGCTCCGGTGCGGCATCAGCGTCGGCGTCGTGACCATCGGCATCATCACGGTTGATGATTTCTGTATTTCCACGAGGCTGTACAGGTGCTTCAGCCGTAGCGGTGGGGTTTGCGCTCTGTGCGCGAGTCAGCTGCTCATGAGAAGTGCTATTAGATACTGTAGACAAGCGATGAGAAACGTCGCCTGATGTTAAAGTCGCGACTGGCGAGACAGCCGATTTTTTTTTGGATTTGCGATGAGCAATGGGTTTCGGTACAATCGAAGTCTCCTGTGCAGCAGAGGCTGACGGTCGTTGTGTCTTGAGAGTACTCTTTACTCTCTGCCACCAATTTTTGAAGGAAGCTTTCATTTCGAACAGAGGAAATCCAAAACGAAGTGATTGAAAGGCGAGAGAAATAGCGGTCTTCGTAGTGATGCTTCCTTGATGCCGACGGAAATAGGCGGGGATTTATAGCGCTGAAAGATTCTGCTTCCATCAGGCTGAAGAAAGATTGCTGGTGGAGGGTACCAAGTTAGAGAACCCGATTTAAAGCGTGCTGCATGTCTGGCGCTTCCCCGGATCATTTCTACCGTATCATCTTATTCTGCCAAGACATGCCAAACAGCATGAGTAAGCGGTCATCCACCAGTTCTGCATCACTGTTCCAACAATCTTCTCATTCTGGTACGTCTCCAGTAGATGATAGAATCTGTGTATAGTCTAGACACTTACAGCCGGCGTTCCTCTGGTATACGATTTCTCGAAACCAGACTTCTGCGAATGTAAGACGCTAGATGAAGCTGAAGACTATACTCGGTTTCACCTGCAATTTTCTGGCAAATGCAGTTGTAGGGTTAGGGCTTTCTCCACTACAATAGGTAATAGCAAATATGGTCTATCTAGGCTAGATAGACCACACTTGTTATCATATATTGTAGTGGTACTGGTAGAAGGGATAGTTGCATTTGGGGTAGCCTAACGCTAAATTAGACTGATTGAGAAAAGAGAATTGGTGGGAGCACATGAAAATTGAGTGGAAGACGATGATGATTCTAGGAAGGCTCTGGCACGGTTCTTATCCACCAAGCCAAGCCAAGCTATGCTACGTATGACTAGCCACAGAGGGGTTGTGATAAAAGTGACTACTCATAACCTCACCACTTCAGACCAAGGAACAAACGATATATACACGAGATCAAGTGATTCACATATCAATCAGTCCTAACACATTCTACGAGCCAAACGCGTAAAGGTCTACAGACTGCACTGACGTTTGACTCCTAGCTTGGCTTGCACAAGATCCCAAATCCGAACATCAAAGAGTCCGCGGTCGAGCGGTGTCCCTCCATCATTAGTCACATCCGTGTAATGGTACTTTATGCGACGCCGCTTTGTCTACAAAAAGTGATAGGTATCATTCTTTATCCTGACGTAATTTTTGAGTGACGTAGGTAGGAGATGTCTCCGCTCTTGAAAAGCTCGCTTGAATTTCTCTCACCACCCTGCTTTGCTTTCGAGATTGGGCACAACGGTATTAGGCAACGATGTATGAACCAAATATTGTTGAACTGGCTGGCATCAAGTATCGTGTGCTCCAACTTCTACCCTTCTCGTCGTTGCTCTCTGTGTCGACAATGTTGCTATATCTTGCATTCCGTGTCAGATGCATGATTACGACATACGATGATAGCGCTGATTTCCCCGCGGTGTTCATTTCTGTTCTTTACTTCGTCGCTGAACTTGGTCTACTCTGTGAGTATTGCACACGTAGTGGGCCTCTGATAGAATTTGGTGGACTAAAGGTCGTTTAAGTCCCGGGATTCTTGAATCATCTCTTGCGATGCCTCGCCCTGCATGGACGGAACAAAGCTCGACGTCTCAGGCTCTTGGATGGAGATGACCCACCACGTGTGGACCTCTTCATCACATGTGCTGGTGAAGACCACGACACCGTCAAGAACACTGCCGAAGCTGCGTGCGCTCTCGACTATCCAGCTCATCGATTGCGCGTAATCATCCTCGATGATGCAGGCTCGGAAGAACTTGCCAAGTCTATACGCACGCTGACCAAAACGAAGCCAAATTGCTTCTACACTGCTCGAGTCAAAGGCAAGGACCATCATTTCAAAGCAGGCAACCTCAACTATGGCATGGAATATATCACGTCATTGCCGGGAGGGCCGGCCGAATATATCGCAGCGCTGGATGCCGACATGATACCGGATCCGCAGTGGCTCCGCGCGCTACTGCCACATATGTTGAGAAACGAGAAGCTCGCTCTTGCACAACCGCCTCAGGTCGGTCCCCGCTCTCCATGCCATGTCAAATCACCTCTCATCGCGCATACTGACTATACAAAGCGCTTCTACGACGTCCCATCCGACGATCCGCTGATGCAGGGCCTTGACGTCAACTTCAAGGTCACAGAGCCTCTGAAGGAGACGATGGGTAGTACGTGGTGTGGTGGCTCGGGGTATATTCTACGCCGGGCTGCGTTGGAAGACATTGGAGGGTTCCCTACGGAGTCCGTCGGCGAGGATATGTATTGCAGTAACATCCTCCTTGGCAGAGGCTGGGACGCAATATATGTCGATGAAACGTTACAGACTGGTCGAGTGCCCGAATCCTACAAAGCTCACGTGAAACAGCAGTCGAGATGGGTGAGACCTTGATCAATCTTGGACCTGGAGGCATTGTAACTGACGGTTTGCAGCACGTTGGTCGCGTACAGACCGCGATTGCGATGCGTTTCTATCTGTACGGAGAGTATGCCCGGAAAATGGATTTGCGTCAACGCGCGGTTGGACTGATCTACGTCCTTCTGTCGCTGTGCAATATCATCACCACAATCGGGATGGTCACTTTGCTCATCTCCATTTCCTCGGGATTACCGTTGGTTGCCTACAAGAGCGAAGCGGATTTTCACACACTTGTCTACTACGTCTGCGCATGCATGCTCACTGAGTGGCTGGATGATTGCGTCATAGCATTGCTTACCGGGTATCGCATTGCTATATCTGAGGGTCACGTCAATTGTTGGATTGCCCCCTGTAAGCAGCATCACCGAGCTCACCGTCAACCGTCTCGCTGAAGCATCATTAGATCACGCAGCGGCTCTCGTACAAGCTTTCTCGCCCAAGTGGCTGCAAAGCAAGACGTTTGAATTCACGCCGTCGGGCTCCGCCCGCGACCCGAAGCGAAAGGAGACGCCCGGTCACGACATTGGAGGACTGCGCAGGATGCTGAGGACTCTCCGGGCAGAGAACGTCGGCTTCCACCTCACCTACATCCTGCTCTGTGGCGCGGGTCTGGCTCGAAGCTGCAATCTGATTTTCCATCGACCACACTCGACCCTCGGCTCCCTGGTGCTCGACTTCGTGGTTCGGATTGCGTGGCCGCCCGTCCTCTGGCTTGTCTGCATGAACTCATTCGCGGTCCCAATACGCTGCGCCTTTCAACCACCCTCGATCCCGAATCGAGCACAGCTGCTGAAAAGGGACCCGGTCCTTCGAGCCTCGTATCCACAGGACGTGGGCGAGGCTGGAGAGAATAAGGTCCTCGGTAGCCAACATCTGTGCTATTCTTTGATTATGGTCTACATCTTCGTTCTGTTTGTCTGCACTCTGTGGTTTGCCTAGCGCTGGAGATGCGAAGAAATCTGTTTGGGTACGACGCACACATATTTGAACAGCGGCGGGAAGGATCGGAAGTGGCGAAGAGGTGGATCCTATTTTCAAGTCAATAATCACGCCCTAATAATTGAATAACTTTGAATAACGTTGAATAAATCTGAATAACTTTGAATAACTTTGAATAACTCTGAATAACTTTGAATAACTTTGAATAACTTTGAATAATTTTGAATAACTTTGAATGACTTTGCATACAATTATCCTCCTTCTTCCAAGACGGTCCGATATCAGCTGGGGATTCTGGTATGTGTTCCAGTCAAAATCATGATTTGAGACATTCCTTAAAAATATAAGGATATATCAAATTGAAACCGCTACGCCCATCCTACTCCTCCATCGCTCTCCAACATGCCGACTCCTACTTGAGCTCAAAGGACTCAAAGACCACATACAGCACTGACCGTACCGAAGATTCCCCCCAACGCAGCACCCGCAGGTCCAAACACCCCGACCATCGCCCCCGTCAACGCCGCCGCCGGAGCCAACGAGCAAAAGCCAGACACGGGCGTGGTGATGCTCATGTCCACCGAAATCGTGGCCTCGAGCACGTTCGGAGCAGAATAGACACCCAGGCCGATAAAATCGGGAGCGCTGGCGACGTTGCACGACGCCCCCGTCGTTTGCATGCCGTTCTTGTTGATCGGGCCCGTGGTAACCAAGTAGTTCACAGACGTCGTGTCGATCACGCCTTGCGCGGACATGGCGGCTTGGACGCCTTGGACGAGTCCGTCTCGGATCCAAGTGGGATATGTGCCTGTGGCGGCGATGGTGAGGGTTTCGGGGGTCTGAGCGGTGACGGTGTCGGAGACGTACTGGACCGTTTCGGAGTAGGGCTCGTTTTCGATACACTGACCCGATGTCGCACAGACGGATGCGAGGTTGCCCAACGTGGCTACGGGATCGGTGTCGCAGCCCCAGAGGATGGTGGTGTCTCCCACGGTGATTTGAGTCTGGGGGTAGCCGCTCTGGCGCTTGGTGTGGGAACTGGCCACGCGGGTGTTGTAGTCGTCGGTACCGGGCTCCATGCCGCTTTTGAAGCGGATGCTGAGACGGCCAGAGGGGTCGGTGTACGTTTCGCAGTTATCGGCGGCCTCACAGGCAAGGATGTAGCTTGAAGCAGCACGCGGTACCTGCGTCGAATCGCTATTGGGAAGTGGGCTCGCGAACACCTTTGTGGCGAGCAGAGCGAGTAGAGAGATTTGGAACATGCTGGATGATGCTGTGTATATGCTGATAAACTGGGCTGTGGTTGGTATTGCGAGAAATCAATGCACAATGCGTTTCTTGGTAGGATAATTGGAGATACTGAGAAGGTAAGTCGGGATTCTCCATCTCTTATATAAGTCTTGCATGTCCCCCAAGACAAGCACCTGGAAGGCTCGTGTGTCTGGCTGTCATTGCAAGTCGCCGTCAACAAGCGAGAGCGTCAGCAAACCAAGAATACAAGCATCTGAACTCTGACCAACTCATTCGAAACACAGTTTGTACAGCTGAAAGCCGAACTCATGGGGGACACAGTACCATTTCTCACTCAGCAAAGAAATGAGCATGAAAATTCGACGTCAGGCTCGCTGCTACCAATTCGCTCGTGAAACATGCGCTGATCGGAGAGGGCGCGGTGGGCGCCACTTCAATACTCTTCGATTCTGTCTGCGGACCCCAACAGCTTCTTTCGATTGGAGGCGAAGCATACTTTCGGATGTCTGTTTGTGAGATCTTGAATTGGAACTCAGCCAATGCGGCGACACCTACAAATAGTCTCTCAGTGTGTCATTGATTGGTTGTTCAGAAGCTGGAACGAGATCTTAATGACGTGTTCTCAGTATAGACAAGATTGACGCCATACCTGTGTACCGAGGTCTACCTATTCACGGCACGAAGCCGTACACCTCAAATGACCTCGCGAAGTTTGCGAAGCCTTATATTGTAGCACGCTAGAGTAGCCTAGTCTATGTCGCATCGCAGACGAGTGAGGCTGAGCCGAGGCGTTCCCCTCCATCCTTCCATCCACTCTCCCGCCCGATAAAGCTGAAGCATGTAAGACGGAGATGTACTCTTGTACGAGCGAACAAATTAGATTCTTTGTCTCTTTGTTTCATCCGCGGGCCCATGCGCCCCGCCCTTGCCGAAAACGTGAGGCCTCAGCCTCGTATGTTGTATGAAAAGAGTCATCCTGGTTCTGCAGAGAGGGCTAATTGCATATATTGAGCGAGATTTTCCATGCTCTGTCTGGTACGCATGGAACATTAATAGACACTCGATAAAGGATCGCATAAGATTTAGAGCTTGATGCCAGTGTTGGATGGATGTACCGACGGGGAAAGGGTCCTTCTAATAAGCGTATTGACATACTCATCCACGTGGGCGTCAGCTAAGGCCTGTGAATTGGCAGAAGACTACGGAAAGTGCATGCTTTAGGGTGCTATGTTTTGGAGTTGCTAATATGACTCTTTAATTCGTATGGGCACGAGGCAGAGCTAGCCCCCTCTCTGCTTGCTTTAAAGTCTTGGTTTGATTGAACCTTCCAATTTTCAGTCTCGATTGAGAAAGATGCGACATCGCTGGGTACATCATGTATCAATCAAGTCGTGCTCGGGGAGAACAGTACCAGCGAAACATAAAGCAGCCGCAGGTTCGGAGACCACTGCTGGTATCCACCACGAATCATGAACCTTCTTCAAATACATATCCTGTGATGAGCGTGGAGTCGCAAAGCAAGACGACCAAGACCGGCTCGTATCCAAGAGAGGAGCCAAAGCTGCTGGAGACGCGAAGGACACTAGAGATCATCGCAAGATCGTGATGATGAGGTTGGGAAAGACTCTTTATACTTTGAGGCACACTTTATGTGACTATCCGGAGCTTGCGTTCGAGGGCCACTGCGCTGCGAAGAGAGCAAGTGTTTTGATGTTCTCACAAGATATTCCATGTGGAAGGCGCCAACCCATGAAACGCTTACGACAATGATGTCAAGCATAGACTTGACTGGCGAAGATTGAGATAGAGGCTTAAGGCAGGTAATATCTGGCAGCAGGCAGGTCAGCCGATTCAGTTAGAGTAAGTGCTCGGGAACAGTTAGATTCCGGTTAAGCAGCTAAAAGAAGGATAGCGGAAACTCGCGTTGGAATCAACGTAATCACTGATCGCTGAAACTGCGGAGTGGCCGAGGAGGCCACACAAATGGTTAGGTGAAGCAAAGCTTTAGTCAGCGGTCACGAGTTCAGCTACTCTAGGCTGAATAGGGCGTTGAAGTTTCATGCGCCTTGAAAAGAGTCATCCTCTGATTGATCACGAGATATACAAGTACATGATCTGTCTGCACGGCCACAAGAACCCCGTACCCTCAACCGATGGTCTGAGATGATGTCTCGCTGAACGGCCCCGCGTTCATCACGTACAGAGTTGATAGCATGCCGAAGAAGCGGAAGATCTGGCCGTAGGTGCCCAAACGATCGAGGTGCAGTTGCGCAAGCAGAATGTTGCTCTGTCCATCACTTCCCGTACTCCGGGTCGTTAATTTCGATTCTGTTTCTTCGTCGACGAAAAGCGCGACGCTTTTTGTCCGTGCGGGAAGTTTGACTTTTTGATAGTTATCCTCGGACTCTGGGATTGTATTCACTCAGTCTGCATATCGATCAATAGTTTCGGGGGGGGGCTAATAACCAAGGTTCTTTTTATTCCGTACTTGCACGGTCTTCTGCTCACGGTCGTAGACCACCACCGGGCTGTTCGAACGTCCCCTTTCTCTGAGGAGCTGATGCCTGCCAGGTTCTTGGTCCTCGAGTACAGTCGTAGCCTTAGCCTTAGCGGTAGTATCGTCGATAGTATCCATAACGCAAGAGGGTTGAATTGTTCTGGATGATTATGAAGTGAGAAAGAGGAAGCAGCGCTTAATTAAAGAGTTTGGTGCAAAGGTATCATCAAGGAAGAGTCACATGTTAAAGTCATGCTTGAACAGTCATTCTTGAACAGTCATTGTGCAAAAGTCATCAGAACTGGGTCCAGGCCCAGCTTTATGGAAATAAAAACGATTCAGGAAGAGGCTCAGCGCAGCAGCAGGTAGCACATTCAAATGTTACCGCACTTGCTAGGCGGTTTCAAAAACTGTCCAATGAGAAATCCTCCGCCCCACATTGACCGGTGAGAGTCTTCCCGAGGCAGAAATATCAATTTCCACTGATGCACATTCATGCATACATTACCGCCCGGGGCCAGACTTCTTGCGCTGTGCTATCTGTGCTTATCGAGCCTATCGAACAATAGCGAGTTCAATCTCAGCTGATCTGCAGGCGCCAAGGTTACAATAGAGAAAGCCATTGATATTGAGGCTGCAGCCTTGCACTCATTATGGTAGCCCGATTGTGGCGCATATGCACAGAGCGGTCTGGGACCATGTTTTTCTCGCCTCTATTGGCCGCACTGCTGGTACTTGGAAAGCCCTGTCTAAATCGGGCGTTAGTCGCTGACAAGAAACCGAAATGAGGGGCGGACAACGTCGTATCATATGGAGGATCGCACATGGTGACATTGTGTTTGGCCCCCACCTCCCTGCGGCCCGTCAGGCTACGAGTAATCCGAATGCATCGACCCCCTGATTCGACCCCACAGCTGCGATGCGGCTCTGCACGCTCAGTTAGCAAGATGAAGATTTATAAAACCAGGCTATGCGCTTAGAACATGGTGGCCGCTTCTAAGGTTATTAAGTTTTTCCCGGTTTCATACTGCAATGAATCATCAGGACCAGAGTTCGGAGGGAGGTTCCGCGGAGGATAACAACGCGCAGTGGCTGCTTTACAACCTTCTAAGCCTAGGTCTCCACCCCGTGTTTCTACGATTAGGGCTCAGTTGACCACTGTGATAGATGGGGGTGGAATTCGCGGCTACTGGAGTCTTTTGGCTCTTCAAACGCTTATGGAGTACATCAGCCACGAAGAGGAGCGTGAGGGAGTCTATCACAGCTTTCATCCAGAGAAATGGCCCGACAATGTTCATCAAGCTCCTCTGACAGAAGAAGAGGAACGCCCGATTAAGGCGGCCTACGATCGAGAAATACAAATGCGCAACCTGCCTCGCACTCGAAGATATCTCCCTTGTCATTATTTCGATCATATTTGTGGCTCAAGTACCGGAGCGTAGGCTTCTTCTGCTCCTCATCCAGTTGTTCAGGTTCTCTCGCTGAAGATCTCCACAGACTCATTGCAATCATGTTAGGACGATTTCGCATGACTGTTCCCGACTGTCTCTTTGAATATCGACAGCTAGGACAGGAAGTCTTTGGGAAACCCCGTAAAGTCTCTACGCTAAAATTTGGATTGGGCGTTAGATACAAGTACAAAGCTGCGAGACTGGAGAATGTGTTTAAAGATGTTACGAAAAGGCGCAATGAACAGCCGGGACCCACTGAGACCGGGAAGATCACATTTCCATCCGGTCGAGGCTTATGCGCTACGTAAGACCCCTTACCACTGCTTTCTTTGCTACCTCCTGCGATTCCGCGACCAGCGTCATGGACGAATGTTTTCCAACACCATAGTATTTACGTTCTCCATACATCTCTACGAAGTACATACTCGCAATCTCAAGGGCTCGCGGGGAATGTTATATGATAAGCTAATGTTTCAACAGAGTTGTCACTACTATGAAAAGCGAAGCGGACGGCCGGTCATCAACGCTGTATCTGATTCGCTCTTACGACCACGACAAACATGATTCACCGCATAATTCTAGAGGACCGACTCCTAGAACGACCATGGGCTCAGGCCGAATGGCCACAGGTTTCTCTACTAGTACCACCGCAACACAGGGAAATCGAGAGCGAAAGAGATGCCTACCACCTCAAGTCAATTACGAAAAGGCTCAGCAAATCGAGGTCTGGCAAGTAGCTCGAGCTGCTACAGCCGCAAAATTCTACTTCGAGCCGCTGCAGATTGAAAACGCTCGACTTGGAGGGTTCACAGGATTCACAGATGCAGGCTTTGGTCATACTAACAACCCTACACGGACAGGAAAGCAGGAGATCGAAGAACTCCACGGACGCGACTCCATTGGCATAGTCGTCAGCGTAGGAACGGCACGCAAGCTGAAGCAAGATGCAAAGAAGGCGACATTCTTCTCTACCATCCCAGATTCAGCTAGGGAATTCGCTGAGCTGGCCACTGATCCTGAGGTAATCCATAACGATATGCAACGCGATCACGTAAATGGTCGCAACGACTTTCCATACTATCGATTGAACCACCCAGGAGGTCTGCAAACCGAACTTGACGAGTGGGAGCCGAAACGTAGGGTGTACAGCAAGAAGGACGGCGGAACAAAGACCATCGCCGACATTGAGGGCGCTTTCGCTAAATGGGCGGCAAAACCGGACAACCACCAACAGCTCCAGGAATGCGCCGCTGCTCTTGTTGCCTGCAGAAGGAAACGTATGTTTACGAGGAAATGGGAGCGGTATGCCACGGGTTCGCACTTTGCATGCCGATTCAGAGGCTGCGACCCCGGTGACTTTTTCGATCGCCACCAATTCACGGCTCACCTCAGCGAAGAACACTTTTTGGAAGGCGACGAGTTGGTCAATGAACTGAGTCAGTGCAGAAAGCATTGGCGGTATCAGGCTGCTCCAAAGCATTGACTTTTGTTGATGTGTATGTACATTATGGGACATCTGGAAGGACCCGCGAAGACCAGACTTCTCCGGGGAATCTGCTTTGCTTTGCATGATTAATGCCTTTGGAGCGCTGTATGTTTGGAAAAGTCATCCAATTTTGGGAGCGGGGCTTTCCCACCGGCAAGCCTCAGTCCGGAGAGCGCTAGATTAATACTAATTAAAGATACCTTGTCTCCAGATAGATTGGCTCACTGGATATTGAGCTACTGGCTGTATTTCAATGTGGCGCCGCGAGTGGCGCGAAACAAGTCCTTCTCGAACGCCAAGCCCATATCGACGAGGCTGACAGCGCATGGTTTTGCGGGGGTGGATGTAAGCTGCGTCTGCAGCATTAGCGTTGTCCATGATGATCAGATGACCCACTTGTTTGGGAAGCAAGATTATGGACGCCCTCTTGCGTTAGCGCTGTAGACGACTGGGAAACCTTGCACTACCTTTCATAGCTTTGTGTCCATATAGGGGAGTGCATGCAATCTACACGGAATGCATCATTGACATTGGGGCGTGAACGTGGTTTGCTACAACATAGGGTGACATCGTCTCATCTCTTTTCCAATGGTCCAACTACAAAACCTGTTGCCACACGAGGCTGAAGATTCCCGAACAAGGCTTAGGTAAGGTAGTGTAGCAAATACAATCTTACCCGAACAACGCTAGCGCGTATGCACGAGGATCGACGTCCCCAGCCTCGCGCTCCTCTGCGCCTCGCCAAGCAACATCCCCAGCTCCCTCATCGACGTCCATGCCCAGGACTCGATCGTAGCCGCACCGCCTTGCTGCTCCGCGCCACCGGTCTGGGGCATTTTCGCAACTGGGTATTGACAACGCCGTCAGGCGATGCGCCCGGGAGGCCCGGTAGAACCAGCCTCGCGACCATCGTAGATGAAACAAGGCACCAGATGAAGGAGTCGAGCGCCCTGGCGGGGAATTAGGTCAGTCGCGAATATGAGTCGTGCTTGGACACGTCAAGGGCATCTGTCGCCCGTGTAGGAGATTGATGATGGACGTGTCGCTGACGTCTTCTGCGCAGTGTCAGGATGCCAGAGATACGGTGGCTCAAATGGAAGACGGACGAGATACGGCGAATTTTCAAGGTAACACCCATGATTCAAGTGGCAGGTTTTGCTTTGCGAAAGAGTTCAAGCGCGTCAAACCCCTTTGATCCGAGATCCCACTCTGCATCTACGATGTTTCTTCGCTTCTGCTTTGTCACGGTACAACATATTCAGCTTCGGCAATGTATTTTTATCAGTAGCAGAAAACAGAAATAACCGGTTCGTGTTCTACCGCAGCGTCTTCCCCTCCAGGTACTCAGATTCGCCGTCAGTCTCGGGACTTTACCTTATTACCGCCTGTTCCAATTCAACACGTATCAGCCCATCATCCTCGTCGCGGCGTATACCTCATCACCCGGGAAACACAAAAAATTACTCTACCACCTGGATCGCTGGCGGACCCGCAAGCTCTCCGAACTGCATTTCATCTCCATCGCCGTAAGTGCCCACCATCGACCCAAGCGCCCGTCATTCGGGAACCGAAACCAGTTTCTTCTAACACACTGACATCGTACCAGAGCGCCATCGTAGCCGCCGCCACCATCGGCTCCTTCTCCTGGAGCGCCATCGTCGACGCATACTGGCTCGCCTCCGCGCTCTGGTACTCGAGCCTCTTGCTCTCGATCCTCGGCATATTGCTCGCGGCGCAGGGGACCGCGGTGCTGCAGCTGCTGGAGAAACCGCCGGCGC
The DNA here is from genome assembly GCA_963556305.1 of Platismatia glauca. Lineage (NCBI taxonomy): Eukaryota > Fungi > Ascomycota > Lecanoromycetes > Lecanorales > Parmeliaceae > Platismatia > Platismatia glauca. Next base: position 137,394 of record OY745781.1, on the reverse strand, counting down.
AGTTCAGCGGGTCGGAGGGGGAGATGGCGGGCGTGCGTCGGTTCCTGCCCTTGATACTTACGGAGGTGCGACCGCGTGGATCGCGCGCGGACTCCGTGTGCGGCGGCGATTGGGTCGGGGAATGGAAACCAAGGTGGAAGATGGTCTTTATATGGCAGTGCCCGATCATGTTCTTGTCCTACTCTGTCTGCTTGTTCCTGGCTGGGTTGACGCTTTTTGTGTGTACGCCGCTTATTAAAGGGGACAAATGGGACACGGCTTCTGATGTGAGATTCTCGCCCTTGATCGGTACTCGCTTGCTGACATCCATCCAGGTAGCTGTGGTTTACTTGGCGACGGTGGCTTTCGCTGGCTCGACCTTCGTCTTTGCGTCGTTTTGGATTTATCATTACGTGGATCTCGACTACGAGCCCAGAGATGTCACGGAGCCGGACACGGATGGTGAAATGCTGAGGGAATATGATCGTTTGCGCTTTTGAGGTCGTGTCGTTTCGTAGCTTCTTCATGTATGGGAAGCGTCGGTACGGCACAGTCTATGTTAAAGTATTCAAGAAGGATTGACTGATTTTTCACTGACTTCCCAGAGTCTCGTATGATGTACAGTGATAAACCAGTGGGCTGGTAGATACGGTTGGCTGGGACGATCGAGGCCCAAATTCCGACCGTCTACGATCTTTTGGGTTGCGTCATGATTCTACTTTTCGTCCCGAATCCACTTCGTATCTCCTCGGAGGTGAGGCGCTAGAAAGCACGGAGCAAGGAGTCGGGGGAGAAAGCAATCTAAAGGCAAGCACACGATGAAGTCCAGCAGCGCGCACGATTCCTTCGTTCCTATATACCCTGCGCGAAATCTTCTCCTGCTCGAACCCATTTCTCGTCTCTAGAAAAACACCACACCCTCGTGACCCATTTCCCGCCGATCGAGATGTCGCGTACCTCCCTAGCTTCCCAACGACCGCCACGGCGGCTATCGCAGTCAAAACGGCGCCTGCGTAGTTCAAACATAACGTCCCCTTTCTTTCCCCGTCCCTGTACCCCATTCGATCAATGCAGATCCACAGGGATGCCCCTTCCCCCCGTAACGCGCTCCGGCCAATCCTGCACGCAGGTGTCGACGACAGCGCCGTGGAGGAGATAGAGGGAGCTAGGCGAGCGAACGGCGCGTTCGACTTCTCTTTGGTCGCCGGCTTGGCAAGACCTGTTCGCTACCTTACTATCCTGGTGGAGTAGGCGACTGCGTTCGTACTAGAGAGATGAGAACTATCGGATGCGTCGAATGTTTTCTGAACGATGGGCGGCCACGGGAATTCACCTGATCCGTCACTACATCCGCACAGCAAAAGAGGACGAAAAATGGAAATAGCAGACTTCTTCGAATCCGCACCCGCCCACATCATCGGCTCCCCAGAGCCGGGTGTCCTCCCCCACCCCTCCCCATCCCGCCCGGGCAACATGACACCATCTCCCTCCCCAACCCTTCCCAGCCCCTTTTCTCTGAAACGGCTCCCAGCAACTTTGATGCGGAGCCTGCTGGACCGGAATCTGGAAGATGTTTGTAAGGGCTGGCAAGGTGGATCAGGGTCTAGGTAGAGAGTGATTGAAGTAGTGCAAAGTAATGTGAAGTTATTCAAAGTTATTCAACGTTATTCAAAGTCATTAGTTATTCAATTGATTAGTAATGCAAAGTTATTCAAAGTTATTCAAAGTTATTCAAAGTTTGTCAACACACAGTCGATCCGGTTCTGCCTCCTTTCCCACCGTCCGAACGGACCTCGTTCCTTTCGTGGTCTTCGACGCCGGCATCGTGGCTCGTGCGCGACGCCCTTTTCAGCACAGGTCGCGAGGCGCTACGGGTTCCAAGGGTCCGACAAGATCCATGAAGGCCGCCGGGGTACTTTCATTCGAGGCGCCTGGCTTGGGACGACGGCGCCGAGGGTCGCGAATGCTGGGTACTTGGGCGATGCTGGGGATGGGGTTGGGTCGTTCTGGCTTTGTACTCGGGGGTGGAGGATTCAGTGATGTTGCAAGGTGATGTAGAGGGATAAGGCGGACGGAGCGGAGAGGGATCAGTGTTTTGTCTCTAGCACGTCTACGAGTGAGACCTACTAACACGAAGTCCCGCGGTGGCGTGCGTTTGAGGCCTTTGAGTTACTTTGAATAACTTTGAATAACTTTGAATAATTTTGAATAACTTTTGAATATACCTTTGAATAACTTTGAATAACATTGAATAACTTTGAATAATTTTGGACTGACAGGGATTATGAGGTGCGATGGACAGACTCCCTGCACCAAGTTCGAAGTGCGACTTGCCGATGGTCTCACGGCTATCTTCTTCTGTCCGTTTTCGCAAATCTCGATTGGGAGAGGGGCTATGAAATGATTGTTATACTCTATCTTATTATGTTGATCGTAAATCTAGTCAGCGTTATGCCTATTCGTGAGGGTATGACAGGAGAATAGCGACGCAAAGACTCGAGATTCAAAGGTGATGCTGATACCGTTGGTGAAGGGCAGAACGTGAAATGATTCTATCAATAAGAGTAAGTCTTGAGTCAATGATGATAATCGTGTAGCAATACTCCGGTCTGACCTCGAATCCCCTTCAAGAGTATTCTATGAAAGTCGTACTGTTGACTAGGAGACCTTTAGTCATTTATCGAACTGGAATATTCATGGATGGATCGATCCCTTGCTCAGCTCGTTTACCGGGTAGACAATCCGCCAGATCAGCTCTTCGGTACTTTTCGTCTCGAAGTTCAAAATTTCGCTTGAGTATTGAGTGACAAGCAAAAACGAAGCGGTGGTTCCTGAGTCATGGGGGCGTCGCCGTAGGCTTGATCCTGGTAGCCATCACTGGGGATTCATCACACTCGGATCCGGAGGGAGTATCCATGCGCAGCGTCTGTGGACAAGATGTGATCAGCCTTTGGATCCTGCCTCGGACCTCACTTAGGTGTCCGCTATGTACTTGGGATCTTCCTGGTTTTGGTTCTGTCATAGCAAGGTTTGTAGCTGTTGGCTAAATGCTCATGCAGTATGGACACTGCGTCCAGCTCCAAGAGGCCAATGTGTGATACAGCGTCCCGGCGCTGCACGCTGGGATTAGGCTCATAGACATTCGGGTCGAATGATAGCCGCTCAGTCTCGGTGAGTAATTGGCCTACATGAACCAGCTTGAAGGTCTGATGGGCCCTGACGAATCGGTATCAGTCTTGTCAGCCATGGAGATCGGAGGACACTTGGTTCTCCAGATGAAATTTGCTGCCCCGGGAGGAAGCCCAATGAACAACGAGGGATATGGCCGTTTCTGCTTGCTTAGATAGCAAAGCGCAATACAAAGAAAGGCGTTATGCCATTTTTTCGGGGTTTGGAAGTGTTTGCTTCATGCTTCGGATGGCACATTGCAGCTTAGATTCCTCTATAGTGAGCATCTGCTATAGGAGTACTATTTGATCTGTAAGAGGCGCCGTGCCCGCTTTGATACTTTCCGGACCTTAGTGCGAAAGACAAATCCCACTGCTACAATGGTAATAGGCGTGCCCTGATAGTGATGGGCGTGAGGATCGACAGAGCTGCCAAAAGCGGATCCCACTGCTCCAGTCAGCCGCGAAGGATTTCCTTCGCTTTTACCCGTCCGTTTGGCTCATGCTCTTAACATACCCCGACAGAGCAAGCAGTCCAAACCCGCCTTCACAAAGCGCCCAGATTCACGGCGTCTGTAGCCGTCCGGTCGCGTGGCCCACGTCACGGTCCGGATCATCGAGACACGAATGACATGCCTGTGGACCCATACTCGTGTCAATCAGGGCCGCAAACCTGTCGCAGCATCCGACGCCTGACAGCAGCGATATCGCGAGCGTCTGAGATGTCGTAACGGCACATCTCGAGCGAGCCTGTCGTTTGCGGCTGCTGAGGCATTCTTGGTCAGGAGCCTGCATGTCGCGACGGTCATCAGGCTGCTCGCACAGCAAGCGCATCTCCGTTCTGATCACCAGAAAACATCACACGTGTACAACACAAAGCTGTCAAGGTCCGGGCTGCGGGCGGTAAGGTAAGTGGTACTTCTACCCGAAACCCTGGCAGAGCGTCAGAATCAAGGCGAGGTAAGGCTATCTTATGTGCGGGTGACAGGCGCAATTAGGTAGAATGGGCTGGAGCTTCCCCACGTGGGAGTGGTCTCCACGTCAGACAGGTGACCAGGAAACAATCAGCAGTCAACTGCCCCCCCGGCCGTTGATGACGGATCTTAGATTGAGGCAAAAGTAAAGTCAAGAACCTTGACATGATCCCGCGACGCGAGGGCAAAGGAAAAGGACCCGCCCGTGGGCTTGTACCGCGACTGCACCATACGCACCGTGAAAGTCGGCAGCCGAGGTATTCCCATTCCGCTTTCATCGTTTGTTCTGAGACGGGGCGTAGCGACCGTAATCACGATCGCAGGATCGATGGGTTATGATACACATATGCGACATAAGGATAGAAAATATGCACCCTGCTGCCAGGATGCGGGGAGGAATATTATTGGCAAGCGTTGAGTGTACATGGAGCTTGATGTCATTCTGGTATGGTACAAATACATTATGGACTCGCTAAGTGATGGTATCAAAAGAAAACTTATCGATCCGCTTTTGCGATTGTCGAACGTGGTATCTGCAGTGGCTATGCAATGCGCAAAGTGTGTTATTTCTCCGTTTGTATTACGATTTGGAGGCAAGGAAATCCGCCGCCTGTCACGCACCCACCGTTAGCATCGGCATTCGCCACAGGGCAGGCAGGGAATCATGGTACCTTATCAAGATTATAGTCGAATCTCTCCAACGCCTGCAAGGACTCTCCCCTCGGATACCCCATCCCCGTTAGGTTCTTCAATATTGGGTCGTCCGTAGTTGTATCTTCCGTCATTGTCCGCTTCATTGCCGGCTTCTCCGCCGCCTTGCCACTTTGCTCCCTCGGCGGACTGGGGAACTCATTGCCATGTCCGCCCTGCACGCCATTGTTCTGCGGGGTGTCCAACCCAGAGAAAATCGCATCCCAATCATGCGACGGTGTTGGCTGCACCCATTGTTGTTGACGCGACGCGGAACCAGGGCCCATCATTGAGGATTCGAAATCGGCAAAGGAGTCGCTAGTGGGGATTGTGCTTGAAGATTGCGCCGTGTGGCGGGATGCGGCTGGTGAGTCAAAGACGGGGTTGAAGTCTTCAAAGTCGTTATGGCGGGAGGAGGTGAAGTCCTCGTCGCCTTTTTCGGAAGCTTCTTTTGCTTCGGAAAGGTCACCGAACTCGTCATCAAAATCGTCGTGGATGGGAGCTTTCGCTGGGACTGGAGGATAGGTCGTCTGAGGTTGCAGTTGTGGGGGCGGTGATGTATGAGAGTAGGCATAAGGTGCGGCTGTTGAGGCGCCTGGAGACATTGGAGAGCGATCGTGTGAGAACGAGGAGCCGATGGTGGCGTGGGCTGCCGCTTGCTCGGTCGTATCTTCGCCAAAGAAATTCAAGCCTCTATCGATGCCGGCTGTCGAGGCAACGGGCGATGCGACAGCCGATTGCGGAGGTGGCGAGGTTGTGGGTGAGGTGGGATCGACGCGGGAAGGTAGGAGGCCGCTGTACTCCGCCGGAAAGTGGTTCGACTCCTTGCGATGGCCAGCCTCATCAAGAGGAGATCCCACGGTCTGATCATATGATGGCGGCGATGTCTGAGCGCCAGGCGTGGGCAGCTGACTGGTGTTGGTGTCAGTGGTACCAAAAGGAGGACGAGTTGGCGCGACCCCAAAATTATCTGATACAGGTGGGACCTCTAAAGCCTGGTTAGGTCCGGATTCTGCAGTGCGATTGGCAGAGTGAGCTGTGAAGTTGTCGCCAAAGCCACGATCTTCATCGCTATCACTCTCATCCTCTGCACCAAACTCCTGGATCGGAGGAAACTCGCCGTGAGACTTGGGTGCCTCGGCCGATTCAAAGCCATTCGTTGTCACGTTCTTCTGCCCCTGCTCTGGTGCTTTTCCCTGGTCACCAAACCCCGAAAAAGCCGAGTCGAAGTCATCTTTCGCAGCGACAGGAGTACGCGAGTCGTCACCGGTCATAGCGAAGGGATCGTTGACAGATGTTACACCCTGAGACGTGGCGTTTGATGCCTCCTTCATGGAACCGACAGGGCCGCCTCGGGGTTTGGAATCGACGCGAGGATCAAGCTTCGAGCTACTGTACGGCGTCGTGATAGACGGGTAGAAGCTGGGCTCGGGCTCGGGTGTCTCGTCCCCAGGGAACGCACCGGGAACATCCCTGGTCGCACTTGGCATACCAGAGGACTCCGACATTTCGTCGGGAACGGCAGCTTCTTGCGGTCGGATGGCTTCACCGGTTGCCGTTGGAGTCTGCTGTGAAGATGGTGGTGTGAATTGCGACGCCTCCGCCTGAAGAGGTTTCGCAGCCATCTCTGCAAAGTGCTGCCTTGGGGATTCGGGTATTGAAGGCTCAGTGGTCGAGGTCTGCTTCTCCGTAGAACCCTCAAAGTCGGATCTGTCACCCATCCGACTTGCGGGGGGAATCGCTCTCACCGATGGGCTTTCGGAGTCGGATCGCTCCACGTTAGGTCGAAATGGCAGGAAGCTCGATGTGATCTGTCGAGACTGCGGAGGCGCCGGCGGCTCGCTGGTGGTCTGAGGGGAATCGCTGAAGTTCGATAGAGGCGGTGGGGAACCCGATGGAGTTGGAATTTCAGGACCGTACGACGAATTACGAGACTGGTTCGAGGCCATTGATTGCTCGGGTGCTTCGCGGTGGGTGTTAGGAGGGTCGTCTTTGAACGAGGTGGACGGCGGAGGGCCAGAGGCCTGGTTCGACGACCCTAGAGACGGCCCAAAAAAGCTGTCGAAGGCGTTGTGATTGGGGGATGCAACACCCTGCGGTTGGAAAGAAGACATTCCCTTCTCGATCGTGGCATTGGACGATGGACGGAAGAAAGGGTTCATGCTTGCGGTGGACGGAGCAGGACTGGCTACCGCGGCTGCCGGACTTCGAACTTGAGCCTTCGTTTCGGCAACAGCTTGAGACGACGCCTCAAGATCCCGTTTGCTCTGCTCCAGCTCTCGCGTCGCTTCCTCGTGTTCTCTTGCAGCTGCCTCCAGATCGGCCTTTGCCTTCTCCAACTCAACTTCGTTGGTAGCAAGCTGCTTCTTGTTGATCGCTACCAAGCCCTTCTGCTGTCGGGCATCAGATCGCATCTTCTCAAGCTGGGGCTTCGTCTCGCTGATCTCCGTGTTGGTCAAGCGGATTCTTTCTTTCAGATTGGCGTTCTCGTTCTGATCCATACGGAAGGCCTCGCTGATCTGTCGATGTTGATTCTGAAGATCCTCGTGGGTGCCTTGGATCATTGCCATGTCTTGCTGCAGCTTCTGTGTCTCGCTTCTGGAGCCTTTTAGACTTTCCTCTAGCGCCTGGACCTCTCTGACTTCCTGCTCATACGCAGACCGCAACTGGGTAAGTCGGCTTTCAAAGTCCCGTTTTTGCGATTGTGCTTGAGTCAGATCCTGCTCCGTAGAGCCGCGCTTAGTTTTGATCTCTTGCATTTGGCCCGTTAAGCTGCTGACCTGGTTTGACAGGTTGGCAAGATCCGATGTCTCATTGGTGAGTCTTTTGCTGACCTCGGGATCGTTGTCTCCAAGGAGATCGTCCATGGCAGAGGGGGGTTTTTGCTGCTGCTGTGGGAGACCCCGGTTCTGCGCCCCAGGACTGGCTGTGCTTCCTGATGCACCGGTGCCTTGAGGAGTCATCATAGCTTGCCCAAAAGAAGACGATGGTATGAATGGCTTAAAGTGCGATTGGTGCTGCGGGAATGGCTGGGGCTGTGATTGTTGTTGCTGGAATGGTTGAGGCACCGGTGGGCTTGTATTGCGAGGTGGTGTCGCCGTGTACGCAGGGTCGCCAGTTGCCCTAGTCTGCGGCTGTAATGGTGGAGATGAAGGAGCCGAGAATGCGTCGAGACCGAATAAATCCTCGGACGCGGATTTTGGCGCGCTCATGTTCGCAGCATTGTCAAAGACCGGGGCGGTGGGCTGCTGCGGCGCTATAGGCTGACGACGCATGCTTGGTGGGATCAGATTAGCGGGCAGACTCTGCGGCAGGACATCTCGGCCATCCCTTTTACTGCGCTGCTGCTTGATCAGGTGCATTGCTACGGCGAATTCATCTCGATTGAGCTGGCCCTCAGAGTTGATATCGGCGAGATCCCAAATTTGCGCGAGTGCATCCTCCGGTAATCTAGAGTTGCTGAAGAAGCCCACCGCTTGCTCTCCTGTGATATATCCAAGGTTCTGCGTATCGACGGTGGCGTAGATCTGGTCGAACTGTGCTTTGTCTTGCGGACTGACGGCCCATTGATCTCCAGTCGAGGTCGCTTGCTGGAAAGGTGCTTGCTGTGGGCGAGCAGTAGATGGCGCTTGGGCTGGATTCCCTGCGTTTATAAATTGCCTGGGTATCGCAGATGGTGGACCGCCATCTGATGTTGGTCGAGAGCCTGTTACTTGCCGCGCAACACCTCGTCTGGCTGCCGCTTCGTACAGCCCAGAGGGTAGTATTTGTGGTAGGGCGCGCATAGATCCGTTCTTGTAGGACGCCAGTAGATGCATAGCGATGATGAATTCCGTCAGCCCTAGATGCCCTTTCTGCTCTCTATCTGCGAGGTTCCATATACGTCCGAGCACATCATTAGGCAGGTTGGCTCGCTCGAATATTGACTTCGCGGTTTCGCCTGCACGGTCAGAGTCAGCATTCAAGGTCTGAGTACTCAGGGCAGGAGATAGCCTCACCCGATAGCACTCCATTTTGCGCGCCCGATTCATCGAAAAGAGATGAGTACTGCGCAACCTTGTCCGGAGTCAACGGAGGAACTCTGATGGGCCCACTGTTCTGGGCTTGCAGAGGCTGTGCCTGTGCCTGCGCCTGCGTCTGTGGCGGTCCAGGAGGAGCCGTGATGCCATCGAATTTGGGCAGCGGTCCACCAGCTATAGGACGCATTGTCAATTCCCATCTTCACCTCAATTTGTAGGATCCACTCACGCTTCAATGCAAGCTCAGCGGAGACTGGCCGCCCAGCCTGCGCGTACCCGATCAATCGTAGAACGATACCAAATCCAGCAGGCGTAAGTAGTCCCCGGTTCTCGCTGTCCGCAATTTGCCAGATCTGTATTTGTTTTTGCCTGTCAGCGCGATCCTTGAATCCTGTGGTCGCCACGCTACCCACCTCTCCTAGCACATCCGGCGGTAGTCGTGTCTTTTCGAAAAACCTGACTGCCACCTCTCCAGTCACCACGCCAATCTTTTCGGTATCCGCTGCGGTAAATAGTTGACCGAAGAGGCGTCGCTCCTCGGGGCTCAGGTGGAGGTTGGGATGCTCTATGATGGGAGGGCAGTCAGCTTCCATCTAATGTGGCGTGATTGTCCTGGACCTGGAAGCTCTACTTACGCTGCACGTCGCGTTGCAGCGACTCCAAGTCAGCCATGTCTCTGACGCTGTTTTGCGGTCCACCACGGACAGCGTTTGTCGATGTTCAGCGCCAATAAAGACGGGCAAGCTCTGCATATATCGTATTAGATGATACAGATGAGGCAGAATGTTGGAGAAGCTGATCCAAGCGCAGATATAGTGTGACCAAGGACGCTTGATTATTATGGACGAGCTCTCCGCTTTGGGCCTTTGATTGTTGCCCCCAAGCAGGCATCTCGGAGCATCGATGATCGACATCCGAATGCCAAGGTGCCAAGAAGGAAGTCGGAAGTCGGAGCACGCTAGCATGGATTTGGTGAGTGGAGACACAGCAGGGAATTGAGGGAACGTATTCTCGACGTGTATCACTCGTGCAATGTAATCCTACTCCATCATTTCGTCAATATGATCTCCATGTTACCTATCCTCGAACTTTCCAGAAATTGTATGACAGAGTACCTATTGCAGAGCAGAGTGCGCCATGATACCTAATCACTTCACTCCCTAGTCCCTACGGAGTACAAATATACGCTTTACACTTTTCTTTGAATATGGTCATCTTTGCATCCAGCGTGGAGACGCCTTGAGCGTCCTGGCTCAAATTGAATCTCGCGACGGCTACGATTGGCTAAGCCCCGCCCGGAAGCATCGAGCGAACGAGAAGAGGACGAAGCAAGCGTCAATCGTCATGCATAGAAAGGTTCTCATGTCATCCATTGTTATATATCAATGCATAGCTACCAATCAAAAGAAAGAGGCTCTTCCTAATCAAGAACATGAGTAGATAACAAAGCATTCAGGGCAAATGTTGCTGCAACTGTCCTTGTTTTCTGGCAATTCGCTCGAATAAATCGATCCCTTATATCCGATAATAGTGAACAGAAGATATTGTATCAATGAGAAAAATTGCCTCTTGACGAAAGATTGAGACAAATCTTGTGACAAACGCTGCTCTTTCCGAGAAACCTCCTTCAGCAAATTACTTCAGAAAAGCACACTCAGATGCTTCGGTATCCCCCTCTATGCACGACATATGCTACATTCTCTTCAAATGTGGCACGAAAGCCAGAAAGGTCCCGTATTCCTGGATTATAACCCATTCACTCCTCGCTCAATAGGTGCCAGGTCACGTAACAACGATCGTAATTCGCTGTATAGAGCGTGTATGAGTTGGCGGCTCATGTCTTTCTAGACGTCGGACCAACCTTCTGCACTCCTTCTACTCGATACTGCTCATGCCAGCTTCAAACAAGGCTTCATGCCAGACACGGTGCAAACACATCTGCCCAGCATACTGAGCCGGTGTACGCCCAGCCCGATCCTTTTGTCCGGGAGAGCAGCCCGCACGAAGCAAAAGCACAAGCTTTGCCTTGGTGAACAAGGCCCAGCTGGCCTCGCCATAAAAATTTCGGTAAAGGGGGTCCTTTTGCAAAGCCAAATGCAGCGCTCCACGTTCTCTTCGATCCACGGCCGAAAACTTCGCGCCATTGGCAAGAAGCACCTCAAGCCATTCTGTGCTTGCCTCCCAGGACGAATGAGCCGCCCGGAGTAAGGGCGTTTGGCCATTGTAAGCAGACAGTTCCATGTCGACTCCGATCCAAAGCAAGAACTTACAAGCCTTATCCAAGATACTATAATACCGGTAACAGGACTCGGACATTTGGTGCAAGGCATTGTAACCAAAGGTGGGATCATATGAATGCACGGAAATACCAAGACCTATCATTCGCACCGTCACGTCGATGTATGTCTGAAGATCTTGTGGAGACTCTTCTTTGCTGCGCCAATTGTATTCCATGTAGTTGGTCCATAGATTCGATAACAGACTGGGCGATTTCGCGAGATCACGAGCATCTTGCAGAAGATAGTTCAGAATTCGTGGAGTACGTTGGCCGTTAAAATGTAGAGCCGCCATCTATTTTGCGAAGAGTCGTTAGTAAAGATGCAAGTTGGAAGAGATGTGAACTCTTACACTAATCAGGTTCCCATGAATGCAGTCTCGGATTTCATCCAAAGGGTTCAATTTTCCTGTCAAGAGCAGCAGCTGCAAGTTTGGGAGATCATCGCTTCTTAGAATTTGTCGTAACTGGGTGAGAGCGACATTGGAAAAGCGTATCTCCTGCAAACTTCGACTAAATCGGGGCCGGCTGTCCGCTTGGACAGACTTTTGAAAGCACACAGACACACCGCTGCATGGAATTCCCTTTCTGGGAATGAAAATGAGGCGTACGTCCATGTCGTTGGCTAGACGACGACCCTCCTCGCACTTCCTTCGGAACGCTATTCTTAACGAACCCACAAGGTTTACTGTCGTCTTAGAGGTAGCAAACTTGGAATTGAAGGGAGCCGATAAGTTCCCGTCCCCAAAAGTCGAAGCGTAGTCATGGAACATTAGAGCTTGACGGGAAGAAGGGCGAGGACGTCTAGTTTCAAGGTGGGCACGTCCTGATTCACCATAAGCCTTACGGGCGGCAGCTTCATGGCCGAACGCCACAAGCGCCTCGTACTCATCAAGCAAGAACAAGACTTCTTCCTTCGAGATGTCCGTCGCGCCCCCTGTAAGGATTGGTGAAGTCATTTCATGGACGCTGGACCCCATGAATAGCAATGGTAGCATGATATTGTTGATATTCGTGTCAAAAATTGCGCCACTCTCCAATGATGAATCAGTGTCCTTGCTTCGTTCCAGGCTAGATTGCGATAGCATTGATTCCATCCGCTGCAGACTAATATTCATTGATTGCAGCTCGTACTTGGCTTCCTGTTGATTTTTCTGCAGTTCTATCTTGATGTCGTTGACCTTCTCGCCGATAGTGCGAGATGATTTGAAGCCTCTCTTGCGATTTTGCAAAATCTGTTGATTCAGTTTGATATGGGCTGTCTGCAACACCTCTGTGCCGCCGAGGATTTCACCTTGTATGATGTCCTTCACTCGACACATGTCAAGAGTGCTTTGGTCGAAGCCCGCTTGGATCTGTGCTTTCTGGCTCTCAAGATCTGATCGAATCAGTTCCTGGCCATCTTTTATTTGGATGACGTCTTTGGCGACACCAATCTCTAGGCCTCGATGGGTCTGGGGAACATTTGAGCTCACGTTTTCGGTGGCTTTTTGAGTGGCAGCATGATCAAATGTCATCAGTTCATTTGTATGTGCAATATGAGAATTCAACACTTCATGTACATCCGCTATCTGGGTTCCCAGAGATTCAGTCAGATGACGTAAGTCTATGTCGTGTTGTCTTGGAATCAGTCGTTAGCCCTAAAGTGGAGATTTTCGGGAGAACTCAAACCTTCCAGCGGCTGATAACATAGTAGTAATCCTGTTCTGGAGTCGTTCCAAGGCTTTATGGTGCTGTTCAATCTTCTTCTCGTCTACAGCCCACTTGATTCTTCTTGCAAGATCTTTGACCTTGCTCGGATGATTCTGGAAGGCATTCGCCAGGCTCTCAAGGTCCGCGAGTTCTGCCTGACATTCCTGAAGTAGGATATGCAATTGGGAAGATGACAGTCCATCTTGATTTACGAACGGAGAATCCTTGTACCTATTCACATATCTCTGAACCTCTTGAAGCACACCATGTAGTTGCTGTAGCTCTCTCGATAGCCTTTGGATGCTCCGAGAAGCTTCGTGAACTGAGCTGAAGAATTTGTAGAGCTTGCTAGTCAGACGGCAGCCCACGTCGGCAAGACCGATGACTGTCCCAGCACCACCCAAGGTGGACACCGGGTCTGCCATGATGATGAGGCAACAGTAGAGACATAGGACGTCTAGAGTCTGTAGCCTGACAGCCCCTCCACGCCAAGGAAGTAGTGGCCCTAAAACCTCCCGAAGTGCCCCCAATCCTGCGTCTACATGTTCGGGCGGACGCAGATCTTGGCTCTTGGCAATGCCAGGTTCTTCGTCCGCCTGCTGATTAGTCTCGCTTGTCAGTCAATCAGCTCCCGTGTAGGCCTTGGGTCGTAACAATGCCCATCAAGTGTGCGATACCGCCTCAGCAATCTGCTTCTCACATCTCATATAATTGTTAGTTCTTCGATGTCATAGACACCATGACCAGTTTGGGTTATGGGCATCCAAAAGGAGCGATTTGAAATCCAAAGACTTCGTAATGAGACCCTGCTCAACAGCCTTGCTGGAGCTTTGCATGAGGGCTTTCACAAAGGCTGATGGCTACGCGTGGTATCAGGTCAAACACTGCATTTCTAGGTAGACACGTGTAGCTCCCTCAAGACGATAGATGATGTTCGTTCCAAGGTGTCGGGCTGGTTGCACCGGAGATCTTATGGTGTGCCACTCTCCCACTCTGCTAGCTTCGTCGGTCCGTTGGTTTAGAGTTTACCTAGACTCGGTCTAGGCATTTCCACCGTGGGTAGACTCCAAGCTAATCCCATTACGGGGTTTTGGAGGCCGTGAGTGCTGAACTCCTGTAAAAGTTGGCCAGAGCTAAAGTCGAGGTGCAGGCTGCCTTGGCACGGATAGAGCCGAGGCTAAACCTTCTTGAGGTTTCCGTTGTCTCCCACGGATTTGTACCGAGGTACAGTATGTACCTAAAAAATGCCACACCCAACCATTGCACCATTGTATCAGCGCCAGAAGGAATGGAAATTAATGATTCCCCACCACAGGTAGATCAAGTCTGCCAGAGTGGTGTTGATGAAGTTCATTTCATATATTATGAAGTGTTTGGAGGATGTAGGGTAAATCACCACTTCAGGGTGAAGCTCACCAAGCTCACTTGCTAAGAGCGGCCACGCGCGGAGAAGTTCTTTTATTGATTGGGGGACCTTTTTCATGCCTTGTCTTGCTGAGACACTGAGCTGAACAATCTCTACGGTAAGGGAAGCAGGTGATGAGCATTGGATTTGATTGATTTACTGTACTTCAATTTCGCATAAGAGCAGACACCCGCTTCATTGAATCATCCGCGTCTTTCTCTCAGACATGTGCACGCTAGGAAGATCTAGAACATTGGGAAAGGGATCCGAACACGCAAGGCTCGATAACGCCGGCCACGGGGAGCAATCTGTTGTGGCCAAGACGCAGAGTCGGAGCTGAGGCAAGCGGCAAAGACCAGATCTCGACTGTCTAGTACTCGGCCTCGCCACCTTCCTCACCCTCGGCAGAGTCCGTAGCAACCTCCTCGTAATCGCGCTCTAGAGCGGCCAAGTCCTCACGGGCCTCGGAGAACTCGCCCTCCTCCATACCCTCGCCAACGTACCAATGGACGAATGCACGCTTCGAATACATAAGATCGAACTTGTGTGAGAGGGCGGACCATGCTTCGGCGATGGCGGTGGTGTTGGACAACATGCAGCTGATCAAGGGTCAGTGTCTCAATTGGGGGCAACCGAGAGTCAAGACTTACACGGCGCGATTGACCTTGGCAAGATCTCCGTTGGGCACCATCTGGGGTGGCTGGTAGCAGATGCCGATCTTGAACCCAGTCGGGCACCAATCGACGAATTGGATCGTGCGTTTGGTCTTGAGCGTAGCAACGGCAACGTGCACATCTTTTGGTACGACGTCTCCACGATAGAGCAAGCATGTAGCCATATATTTGCCGTTGCGAGGATCGCACTTCACCATCTGGTTGTTGGGCTCGAAGCATGACATGGAAATCTCCTGGACCGAGTTGGCCTCATGCGAGGCCTTGGCAGCGGAGACGACTGGCGAGTATGCGACGAGGGGAAAATGGATACGGGGGTATGGCACTAGGTTGGTCTGAAACTCGTTGAGATCGACGTTGAGTGAGCCGTCAAAGCGGAGGGAGGCGGTGATCGAAGACACGACTGGAGTTCATCGTTAGTGCTAGGTCTCCAAGCCCAGGTCTGCAAAAAGTACCTTGTGCAATCAGCCGGTTCAGGTTCTCATAGTTGGGTCGTTCAATGCCCAAATTGCGACGACAGATATCATAGATAGCTTCGTTGTCGACCATGAAACTGCAGTCCGAGTGCTCGAGGGTGGTGTGAGTGGTCAAAATGGAGTTGTACGGCTCGACCACGGAGGTGGCGACTTGAGGAGCAGGGTAGACGCAGAACTCCAGCTTGCACTTCTTGCCATAGTCCACCGACAGGCGTTCCATGAGCAGTGCACCGAATCCAGATCCGGTCCCTCCTCCAAAGGAGTGGAACACCAAGAATCCCTGTAGACCGGAGCAGTTGTCCGCAACGCGACGGATCTTGTCCAACACCTGATCAATTAACTCTTTTCCGACAGTGTAATGACCACGAGCGTAGTTGTTCGATGCATCCTCCTTCCCGGTGATCATCTGCTCGGGGTGGAAGAGGTCTCGGTAGGTACCAGTGCGGACTTCGTCGACGACATTGGGCTCCAAGTCGCAGTAGATGGTACGAGGGACGTATTTGCCTTGGCCTGGAGACAGTTTCATTAGCAACGAGTTCGTCTCCCAAAAAGTGGTGTTGTTGACTCATACCCGTTTCGGAGAAGAAGGTGCTAAACCCCTGATCTGGGTCGGCGGCTTTGCGCTCTTCGGTGAGGTATCCATCAGGCTGAGAACAGGAAACGCGTCAGCAAACACTCAACATGAACGTATGCTCCATCGCGAGCACAGTAAAGATCGGGACGCACTTGAATGCCGTGCTCCAGGCAGTATAGCTGTCACAACAAGTCAGCCTTGTCCTCGAGCCACTTCAATAGAAATGCCCCGCTATTTGTGCGAGCGTCGCAACATGCACGAGACTGCTCACCTCCCAGCAGGAATTTGCGATCTGGCAGCCAGCTTGGCCAACTATGCGCGTTTAGAGTCAGTATGTCGACTACTATTCGGATTGAGGGGTAAAGAAGGATGCAGAGGCGCGTGTTTATGGGGACTTGCCGTTCAAGCTGATGACTTCTCTCATGGTGAAAGCAAGTAGAAGATCTTGCTAGGTGTCTTGTAAAGAGATGTTTAATTTCACAAGAGGCAGCAAATTATGGTTGCTTGCAGATTGTGGAGAGTGTCGTGCTGAAGGAGAGAAAGTTTGTGTGTGGTTTGTTGTTGTCCCCTGCAGAAAGCGCGAAGCAAGCGATCAACAAGCCTAACCCAATATGATCTACCCCGCGTGTCCGTATCAGAACACATATCCCGAGCACGTCCTTGACTTTTCCAATGCTTACTCGAAGATGCTCGGGAAGTTGTTCAAACAGGCAATTGGCTACATGTGAATATAGTCATGCCCAGCTATGCGGTTTCTGGCACATGTGCAAAGCCTAGCTTGGTGCATTTCCCTAGTCTACGGCAACGTTGAGAAGACCGTTTTTCTTGCACCAGAAGCAATTCAAGTCCCTCAACGGCATCCCAATCTTGAAGACCTTAAGCTTGAAGCGCTGTCCCCTTCAGACTCTAGACTACGTTGCCAGCTACCAGCATCGTTCCCGAAGCCCGCCAGTCCAAGAGGCACTGAAGCATGGTTTCTACTTGACGGGCTGACGCAGCACCAGCGATACGAAGTCCGCATCTGCTGGGCGGCTACTGTGAGTCTCTTGACACTCATTCTTCCCTCACCTTCTTCGAAGCCTGGCTTTCGAGGATGAAGATGGTATCGATGTTGGCTGGGCGCTGACAGCCCGAAACAGCAACCAACCTCTTTCACACTTACCGCCTACACGCTATCAGAGGTCTTTGACACGCCAGCGCTGATCACTTCCCTCGCCACTTACTCCGATTCCCGTCAAGCTATCCTCTCACCAGATCGAGGTCCTGGCCATCATCGAGTGGAAAGCGACCCACATTCTCTTCTCTTCCTTCAAGTCTTTGCTGCTGCAGATTACTTCACCACCAACAGGACGCTCATGCAAAACGTTCCGCCTGTGAATGCTGACATCAGTGAGTCAGATTTCTTCCTTGCTTGAGGTCGAGGTGAGCTCATCCAGCTCACAGTCCTGGACCCATTCGTATTCAACCTGCTTCCAAGGTCTTTGCTACCGACCGGCGTCTACCTGATCATCTTAGCAGTGCTCGCCTGGTATCTCTCGGGGTCTATCTGGGAGGGTCTCCACCAAATTTCGCAACTTGGCGACAAGCAAGATGCCCCACTCGACTCTTCAGCGGCAGGACACCACAGCAAGAAGGACGATTGAGGAGCGTTTCCAGGCCGGCCTTCAACTTCAGGCACTCTACGCTCTCCCAATCTACCAACTTCCGGCAGAACTTATGCTCAATATCCTTGATCGCGTCGAGCTTCGCGACTATCCACCTCTTATCACAGCCACTTGGCACCTCCTGCGCCACAAAGGCATCGCTCCAACCTGGCCGACCGCCAGGCTCAAGCAGATCCTGGTGGAGCCCCGCTGTGGCTTCTACGGCTCTTTCGAGGATGTCATTGATCAGTCGAAGAAAGGTGAAAGCTACCTGCCGTTCAATCTGCGTACAGTCATCCTGCACCGTCTCGCGCCAAGACCTTCCTTCTTCACGACCTTCACCAATGTAGGGCTTCGGCTGAGAGGTGGGTTTGAGTTTTTGCCTACCGAGCTTCGCGACGCGATTTTTCGGCATTTTGATCCTGTGACGAGCGTCCTTGTTGCGCTGGCGTGCTTTAGATTCTCTGATCGTGACATTCAGTGGCTGACACACGAGAAAGTCTGAAATGGACGACCGGTCGTAGGAAATGAGGTGGAGGACCGCGTGTCTGCAATTCAGTCGTTTTCACTGGCAAAGACAAGTCCATAATCGAGTATACATGCCAATACATCCCTCAGATGATTTCTACCGAGAGGGACTTTTGAAACAATTTTAACGTTGCATGATTTTTCTTATCCCGTACACTGCAGCACTTGCATCTTAGTGCTATCCCAATACCGGCTGGCTGGGCTGCAAATATGAAAAAGAAGAAAAGAAGTAAAATGATCATTTGTGTTACTCTCATGCAGGTACAAGCCAGCTCTGGACCCGCTGGGACCGTTTGGCTCTCTCGCAGCACCGCCTAAGGCATATAGCTGTTTCTATGGACCGCCGGCCTGCGCGATGCTATTTGCGACAATCGAGCGCTTGTGCCCGGAAGGTGAAACGGGGTGGGCATGAAAGTCCTGGAATTGCAGCAATTAAATCGGCTTTTGATCTCTGTTGGTCCTCAAATTCTCCGTTCAAATCTCGTCTTTAGGCGCGATAGCTGATACATGAATTCTATCGCTAAACGCTTCGCGGACGCTCATTTTCTACCGGCAACAATACATGCTCTGCATCAATGGCCTCCAGATCCCTCCAGCACAGCTCGAAAATGCTTTACTAGGAATCTCGACAATACAGCCTCCTTGCGATGCAATGGGGTTGTAACAATCATAGCCGTTGCCGTCGTGTGACTACGAATGCACTGCAGGACGAGATTCGGCAAAGGCTTGGGTTGGGACGACTACACTCTCATTACGGGCGCAGCCAGCTTTCTACTCTTCATCAGCGGATATTTAGACACTTTGGTATATGAGACGGCACAGATCGTTAATCTCTCCGGCCCCTTTTTGGCTACGAAGTGGGTCCAAATAGGTCTTGGGATACACATTGAATGCCTCGGTCTCGTTGGAGCTTATGCCACGGTACATTGGAGATCAGTCCTTGAATGCCTCGGTCAAGCCAGAGCTTATGCCACGGTACCGTGGAGCATAGCCTCGCCGGCCCATCACCTCACCTGTCTTGGCCTCGTCGAAAGCTCGCTGTGTCTTTGCGTCCTCCGTGATATCAGACGGGTTGAAAGGCGCATCGCTACTTTCCTCTTAATCAATGTTGCGCTTGTAGGCGCTGTCCGTATCTCCCAGTTGGCCATGTTGCTTGCGGAACGTAGAGGGAGTACCGGCTAGTGGCTACAGCGATGAAACTCCCCAACCCTACTTACACTCTGAGAGGAAGGGATGTGGGCATAAACCTATGTGGTAGAGCTAACTTGTATATAGAGCTTTTCCGGCAAATGTTTCATGCCACAGTTTTTCGTTGCAATGTCGGTCGTCTCGGTCACTAATCACTGCTTGTATATGTAATAAGTGCCACCAGGTGCCAAGAAGTTGAGATCGTCACATTGCAGCGCGCTTCACTTTTAGCCCGCTCCGGAGTCGGTTGGGATAGTGGCCGGAACACCGATTTTCCTCATTATTGATGTGACATTCAACCTGCCTTTCGCGTTGCCTGGATTCCAATTCTACACTGCTCTAGGATCGGCAGCTGTGAGATTCTGTACACCAGTATCAAGTCGGCTTCCTGCGCATGTCTCGAGGCTGGGAGTATGAATAGGCGCCGAGTCAAGGGATCCGGTAAACTTCCATCACAGCATTGACTCGTTCGCGTTTCTCGAGGATTCTGTAAGAACCGCGCCATCTCGGTCCTTCTGAACAAAGCGTGAGGGATGCAGAGAGCGGGGGGTCAGGATCCCGAGCGCATCCAGCGCATGCCACCTGATGCCACCTGATGCCCCGACAGGCCTGATTCCATTACAATCTCAAGCACTACCATGTTTCTGAGTGAGCCGATAGCTCGCTCGAGGGTCAAGTAGGAGCCGTGCCGACCCAGAGGATGCTCCGTAATTATGGACGACAGACGAAAGAGCGTAAGGTAATCGTGCTATAATCTACCCCGTTTTGATGAATTACAGAGTGAGTGTGCGGCATGATTAGTATTCCGAGCGCATCCGACGTATACTATTCCGGATGCTCGAAGACGACCTGCTATATATAAGAACTCAGATCGCGACCCAGTCACCCAGAAACCAACGCAGCAATCCACCTCTCACAACAATCACCTAATTATTGTAAAGACCCAAACATACCATACTCTACCCCATTTCCCCCTTTCATTCACAATGTCCGGCAAAATTGACGTGCACCACCACACCCTCCCCGAGTTCTACCGCACCGCCCTCTCCTCCGCCGGCGACGTCTCAGGCGCTCCAGTCCAACCGTGGAGCCTCGACACCTCCTCCGCCCTCATGACCACCCTCTCAATCTCAAACTCCATCCTCTCCCTCTCCGCCCCCGGCGCCGAAATCGCAGGCTCCCCCGCCACCGGCACCGCCGCATCCGGCCGCGCCCTCGCCCGCAAATGGAACGACTACGCCGTCTCCATCCGCGCCGACCAGCCGGACCGATTCGGCTTCTTCGGCGCGTTGCCCAGCCTCACGGACGTCGAGGGCGCCGTCGAAGCCGTCAGGTACGCGCTCGACGAGCTGAAGGCCGATGGTATCACTCTCTTTACCTCCTACGACGGCAAGTACCTCGGCCACAAGGACTTCGAGCCCATTTGGGCGGAACTCGATAAGCGCCACGCCGTCATCTTCGTCCACCCGTGCCACACGCCCTCGGCCGTCTGGGCGAGCCCCCAGCTCCCGCAGCCCATCGTCGACTACCCGCACGAAACGACGCGCACGGCCTGCGATATGATCATCAGCGGCCGCAAGCGGCAATTTCCGGCGTGTCAGATCATCCTCTCGCATGCGGGTGGGACGCTGCCGTTCTTGACCTGGCGGGTGGAGGCGCTCTGCTCGACCTTGTTCGGCGGGTTGTTGACGGGAGATTCGCCGCGCGGGGAGCAGATTACGGAGGATGCGAAGAGCTTCTATTTCGATGTCGCGTTGAGCGGGAGTGCGAATATTTTGGATTCGTTATTGAAATGGGCGCCGAGGGAGAGGGTGCTGTATGGGAGTGATTTCCCGTATGCGACGGCCGAGGCGGAGTGGAGTGATAAGGCGCTCGAGGGGTATGAGATGGATGCTGAGATGAGGGAGGGAATTTACAGGGAGAATGCTTTGAGGTTGTTTCCGAGGTTGGGGGTGAAATAGGGTCGAGGTTGGATATGATGCAGAGGTAGGATGGCGGCAAGGCGATACGTGGAAAGACTTGCGGCGCCAAAAGTTGAGACGGGCTGGGACTTTTTCCTTTCCAGGTAATAAAGGAGTAGAATAGAAGAGTGATTAGACTTGATTCGAATTAGTGAAAGCAGTGAAATGCCCAAATCTGATAAATATCTCCAGTGACTTCTGCTACTTGACACGCTATTTGCAGTCCATCTGTCCACGAGTACAAAACCGGTCCAAATAACGCGGCCTGGCTGCCACTGAGTGGCGCTCACCGCCACCTACAAGTTGCCGTCGCGCACTTCTCTGCCAGCATTCCGGATGCTGTGTTGGGTGCTTCGATCACGCTGAGCGGGCCGGTTTCTCGAAAAGACGGGCGCTTTCGGATCGTGGCCACGTTGAGAGGCGACTAGGAGTCGTGCTGACGATTCGCAGGTTGGGGTATGCGTCTCGTGGGTGACTAAGTCTCCTGGAAAACGCGGCTGTGGGTCCGAGTCTAGCCTGCGCAGGCGTGGTGGAAGAATCAGTCGCAGCTTTGGGGGTATCGAGACTTGTGTACCGTTGTGTCCATATGCGGCTACTTTGCTTGGCCGATTCGAAGCCTGCGGTTGCTGGCTCGCTAGCAGATTGTATGGAGTCGGTGGCGGCCTTTTCTTTCTCCGCCGAGTCTAGAGGGCACGCGATGAACACATCGATGGGATTCGGGGCGGTGAATAGTACAGCAAGACAGGGTAGAGGTCTGGATTGAGCAATGCCGTCTAAGAGCTCTCTTGGTCCTTTGAAAAGCTTCGATCACATGTACCCGGTCACTAGCTTGGGAGCGAATTGAGGTCCTGCATCTTATTCGGTCATGTTCTTGTGTGAATATCTACTTCGTGCCTCAGCGACATGCCTCAGCGATGAGCGACATGCCTCAGCGATGTACGACGCGGCCTTGGTGATGGCTCCTCTTTCCATACTTCCCTCCTGTTCCCTCGGTGCGCCCTCAGCGTTCCCCCTAATAGCGCGGCCGTGCTCTCTTTTTTATGGACGGAAATGGCAATCGCTAATCATAAGTTCACAATGTACATGTTATACATGAAATCTATGCCTCAAACTCAGCATCGGTGGTTGCCGTTTTCGGTTGGGAAAGGGAGCAAGGCCGCTGTAGGAAGAGCGTCGGGGGAACAAGAGAGAACAGTCTGAATCCGACTGAAGAAGGCTTGCTTGCCTGATAGTAAGTATTTATGCCGTATCGCAATTATAATATTTAGTGATACTAATAACGTTCAGTCTGCAAAGCGTAGGTATCGAGGGTATCAGACATTGAAACGTTAGCGCCAGCCAAGGCCACTTCAGCCTTACTCTACAAGGATCCATTCGAAGCTCCAGCAAAGCCGATTGAGGACCTTCACAACCTCGCCATCCACATCGCCATCCACATCGCCATCCACGCAGATCAACATGCTCCTCTCTCACCTCCTCCTCTCATTCCTCCCCTCCCTCATATCCGCCTTCACCCTCACGCTCTCCGTCCCCCCCAACATCCCCGCCCTCCCGCCCTCAACCAGCGCAATCCTCACAACGCACGGCCAGCGTATCAAAGTGCCCGTCACGCGAAGTAACACTTTCGTCTTCCGCAATATCACAATGCCCTCTACGTCAGAATTTACATCCCCGGACACAGCGGGCCGGGCGGGTTCGGAGACGGGGGCGGAGGTTTCGTATCTATTGGATATAGCGTGTCGTGACTACGATTTCTTGTCTTATGGGGTGGAAGTTAGGAGTGATGGGGTTGTGCTGGTGTATCGAGTTGGTAGGGGTGGGGTGGTGATAGGTGAGAAGGTGGGGGTTGGAGAGGAGCCGGTGGAGGTGAGGGTGTTGAGGGGGAGGGATTATTATGAGACGAGGGCTGGATGTATGTTTGCCTCTCATCTTGACTCAAGCTGCGGGAAGGAGGGATAGAAAGAGAAGAGAGGGAGATTGTGGTGGAAGAGGGCATGTTTGAGGATTGGAGGAGGAACGCTGACGAAGAGATACAGTCTCCCCACTGGACCTGCTCAAGAACCCTATGATCCTGATCGCGGTGGTGGGATTGGGCTTTGTGATCGGGATGCCGTACTTGATGGACAGCAGTATGTTTTCTTCCCTCCGCCGCGGTCCTCGGCTTGCACAGTGACCATGTTGGCTGACGTCCCGGTGCGCATTAGTGGATCCGGAAATGAAGAAGGAGTTCGAAGAGCAACAGAAGAAGAGCATACTGAGCGGTGGGGCGAGCACTGCCAATCCGCTGCAGAACTTTGACATGGCGGGTTGGATGGCGGCGAAGACGGCGGGGACAAGTACGGAGACGGGCGGTGAGGGGAGTGGGAAGGATGTGAAGAGGAGGGCTTGAGGGGGCGTAGAGGGGATAGTGTATTGAGGTAGCTCCACGGAATATCACTTCAAGATTTCGAGTGGATTCGTTGCCTGCTAGCGGGCTCCTACAGGCGCTCATCCTTCCTTTGCCCAACCAGTCCATCTCTGTTGCAAGCTGACACGAGCCCCCCCTGACTTCCTCCGCCCTCTTACAATCCACCCGCCACATCCCTATTCGATCCCCAACTCCTCGACTCCATCCTCCAACGGCATGAACCATGCCGATCTCCACAGCTTTCCGTCCGTCTCGAACGCAATGTCAATCCTCACCGCATCACGCTTCAGGCCATGAAGGCGTCTATGAACGAATACGATCGTGACCTTGGCAATGTCCGGGCCATAGACGATCTTCTGGCATCTATCTACGCCGTTGAGCAGGACGATGCTGTAGCTTTTTGCCGATTTGTCGATTGTACGGACGGGGTGGTATGTTTCATGTCCTCCGTCTGCAGGTCGATTTAAGCAGCTGATGTTGTATAGCATCTATGGCATCTATGACCGGATTTCTCCTGGGTCTTTTCCCATTCTCCGTCTTCCGAATGGCCTGCGGCGCCGCCGCCGCCGCAGCCGAGGTGGATGTTGTTGTGGCTGTATGCCTTGACCTGACTTCGGAGACGGAGAGATGGAGAGACGGAAATTGGGGCAGAGGCGTCGTATTGTCAGCGTTTCACCCCAGGCTTAGCTTGCTTGCTTGTGCTCTAGACCAGTTGAGATGTTGGCAGCTACAGCTACAGCACTATATCGGCAATACGCCCATGTTTATATCCATGTCCAGCAAAAGCGAGTATTTCGACCAACGACAACGGCACACAACATTATGGTCGTTAGATAGAAGGCCGGATCAGTACCTCCGTCCGCATCTCCCATTCACAGATCGCCCCTCTCGCTCCATCGCTCGGCTTTCTTTCCACACTTCCCGCCCCGCGTTTTTCCCATTGCTCGCGAATTTGCTCATACAAGCAAACGCCACTTTCAACGCTGATCTCGATCAAATCCCCCAGGTCGCAGTCAGCCCAGAATCAATCTTCTCACGGACCTCGCCAGTCGTGCCGGCTCCGCAACATCATGTTGCCATACCACTGTCGCCGACTCTCTGAAATGATGAGGTGCAGCCGTAACTGTTTGGCGTTGTGAACCTGATACCGAAGTGATGTAGGTCAACAACAACAACTACTCGGATCTGTGGGTAGAAGGAGGCATTGATTATTCTCTATGGAAGCTATGGCCAGATATACCCCTTCCTCCCACTAAGCCATTTCATCAGGAGTAGCTCGCTGAGCAATCCACGTCACCATATTGCCAAGCAAGGCAAGCACGCCTCATCAACTACCGATGGACAACATCCCGCCATCCCATCTCCTCGCTTGAAATCCCTGCAAGACCAATGGCCGCAAATACGATTTGCGTGCCCTCGTGCGCACTTTTGAGCACCTTTGGCAGCTGCGAGTGCCCGTGTCTCTCTGTCCGATTGCGCACCTCCAATAGCAACGCCTTAGCGAGCATCCGCTCCTCATCCATCTTATCAGATTAAGTGAGAAGAAGATTGTCGTACCGAATAGTATCAAGAAGGCCGTCGCATATACTCCTTATCTGTATCATCTTCAAATTCCAAATCCGCACGATCTTCACACGGTTCTTCGTCCTCGTAATCTTTCTGGTCGGCACTCGTGTGCGCAGATAGGAAGCCTAAAACTCCATATGTGCACATGCTCATAGGAAGCTTCTTCAAGTCCTGGGAGAATTATGCCTGCCTTCAGAAGTCGTTCCGTTCTTTCATGTGCATTAAGGACCCAAGAGCCCGAATCTCCCCTAGGCTGAATGACATTCCCTGTAAGCGCTGCCTCTGAAAAATTGAATACTCCTGTGTGACTGTCGTAAAATTGCCTTCGGGGTGGCCGCTGTTTGGTGGCAATGTAAATTGCACAGTGGGATCGATAAAGTTGTACATCCCAAATGTCGGCCCTCTTTCGCAGCGCATACCCCAAAGAGCAAATTGCTGGCTACCACGACATCTTCTCATAGCTCCACTCTAAAGAAGCAATATTAGGCAATAGCTTCTATAAGAGCGAAAAATACACACCACCAAAGAATAGTTCAAAAACACGTATCATAGTGATCCTGTGCTGGCCCAAGGTAGTAGGGTCTGAGTCCTTCCCCTTTAAAACCGAAATATTAGATAAGTTCTTCAGAAAAAATGAATAACTTACCTGCTTTTTTTTTTGGCCAGTATCCGCGGTTCATCGTCGCGAAGCTATAGCCTGAGTTCTAGCATTGCTTGCTAATTCTTCATTAAAACCGAAACTATTAAAAAAGCCTTCAGGAAAATTGAAACAATTCCTACTTTGTATTCGCAGCCACAGGGAAGCAGATCCAGAGAATCAAGTCCAACTGGGATATTCTGGCCCGTTGGTCTTGACGATTCCTTCGTAAAAAAAGATACCAGCAACAATGTTGTGGAGCGTTTGAATTGCAAGTACTATATACAAACCACGTGAGCATAGTAGAGACGGCACAAGGGGATGCCAGAGATATTATGGAGACAATAAAAGCTTGAGCTATTCTTTGGTGGTGTGTATTGTTCGCTTTTATAGAAGCTATTGCCTAATGTTGCTTCTTTAGAGTGGAATTATGAAAAGATGTCGTGGTAGCCAGCAATTTGCTCTTTGGGGTATACGCTGCGAAAGAGGTGATGGGCGTCTTGAAGGAGTTAGCTCTGGTCGCTTACGTTGGTAGGCTCCGGACCCTCCCTCCCCTTCTTCGCCCATCTCGTTATTCGCCGGGCGAGTGACGCTCGCAGCTGCTGGTGCGAGTCTGTTCTCAAGCTTGCGATGGGCTTCGACGTCTTGGGGGTCAATACCGACGGCAAAAAACTGAACGGAGATGTCTGGCAGCGGTATGGCAGGATGGCTAAACCAGTCCGTTTCCTCTGTCCGACGTAGCATAGGAAGCCTAAAACTCCATATGTGCACATGCTCATAGGTAGCTTCTTCACGTCGATCGCAATGTACAAAGGCTTTATAGTGTCCTGAGTGAGGGTTTCTGCCGTAGTGCGAAATAACGGCATTGAGTATGTATATAACGTTGAAGAAAGGTTCCCCGAGAACCTGTGGGAAGGAGATGTTTGTCGTGTTCTTGTTCGTACCACCAGTAAATCGAGGCAGTTGAATAACCAGGACTCTCGAGGGGATCACTAGAGCCCAGCTCATGTTACCAGTTGCAATGCTGTTTCCAAACTCAGACAACATGGCTGAGAGATCAACTTGTTCAGTCCAGTATTGCACAATTGGATTGAGACGAAGAGTGGTGTCTTGTTCAATGCCAGAGGGGTTTTGCTCCGGAAGATCTGTAGGAGTAAAGGCGAAATAGTACCGAAAGATGGCATCGAAAGCATCAACATTGCCAAGTAGCCATAACAGGAATTCGATGGCATCATGTTGTTCGCCTGAGCCCCACTGCTTATGCATGTGACGGCACTCATTCACAAACCAAGCTGGGTCGTGGTAGCCAGCATTCTGCTTTTCGTGGTATATACTGCAAAAGAGGCGATTGGCGTCTTGAAGGAGTTTAGGACTCTGTCTTGTCTGAGGGTAAGGTCAGTATCAAAGGCTGCGTCAGGAGTTTCCTCTGAAATAGAATCCATACTGCAAGAAAGAGCTCGGACTTGACGGAAGGCAGGTTAAACAGCGCCTGCATGATGGAATTTATAAAGCATGTATTGCCCAAATTCAAGAGGCCTCTTGGACGACCCATAACGACGAGCTTCTTGCAGAGGCTGAGGGGTGGTTGAATTGACGATCCAGGAGAGCGAGCACCTGGAGGATGCCCTGACAAAACAAAGGATGGGGTTTTGACTGGGTATCCGCTTCGTATGCTTGGCTGCATCTTCCCTTGTGGAACTCTCTTGTTCCATCTCAATTCCCTTTGTCGATTGCCCCAGCGTAGAAGAGTCCTAACGCAAGTCCTGAGAGTCGTCGACTCCTGGTGGCAGCTCCGGTGAGAGTGTTGACCGTCCCGACATGTCAAAGAAATGCGTGGCATTGGCACTGCCATCAATCAGAGAATCTGGCAGCTAGGGTCGATGTCTTCCCGGCTGTGACGAACATCAGAGTCGTTGCTAGAGCACGTAGTCGTGGCTTGCGATACCGACCTTTTGGCATTGTCGATTGGATTCGATAGCATTGAGATCTCTTGGAATTGGCACGTTGAACTGTCTTGAGGACTTTCTTCTTCCGGGTAGCGGCTCTTATCCTCTTCGCGCCTTTGGACCAATCGTCATAGTATTCTTTTGGGATTTCCGCTTCGAGGCCTATTAGTCTCTCGACCAGGACTTCATTTTTTTCCTGGCCGCTATCAGTGTGCCCTAGGTTCGACAGCATTTCCAAGAGCGCCTCCTAGAATAGAGGCAGCCTGATAAAACATCGCCACTCCACGGGCTGGACCAAATGCAGAGGACGCGGGAAAGCCCGACGATTATTCAAGTCCACCGCAATCTGCCACTTTGATAGAAAATCGTCTTCCTCTTGTGCGGGATCCCAAGCTACGGTTGCTCCCCCTCCCCTTGCTGGAGCAGCCCCTTCCCCACTATATATAATGTATATATAAGAACACTCGCTCTAAATAATAATGAAGCTCAAGTCAGACTTCCCTCATGAAGTTATCAACAATGACTTGTTAGCGAGTCGGACATAGAAGTTGTTTGAACACGGAGCAATATATGTGAAAAGATGTATCGGATGTATCGGATGTTGGAGTGGGTGATGATATTGTAGAAAAGATGGTTTCTTTGGGCGAGAACGGGATTCAAATAGCAAACGATGCCCGTGATGGATATTGTTCCTCAAAATGAATGAGGAGAAGGAATGAAAAGCAGCGGTGAATGCTCTCTTCAACCAAAGAAGGGACGGGCATTCACATGCAAACAAATGAATGTGGGCGTGCCCACCGGCTTGCGACTTCGTCACCGGGGACATGTCCAGAGCTGACTGACTGATAAGTCTCGGCATGCGAGACTTATGAAGGAGTTCGTTCATGATGTGAGTGAGGTGAGGCGAGGAGAGGAGAGCGCCCATTGTAGATCCACCTCTTTCGGCTTCTGCCTGCTTGCAGCTGGCGAATGCATGTCGAACGCCGTGAGGCTGGCTATGAATGGCCGAGTAAGGAGGCTGGCGGGGCCGGTGACAATTCCGTGAGGCGTGGAGGAGGGCGTGGCTTCAGGTGCTGCAAAGATCCAGAGAGGAGTTGCAAAGTATGCGGCGTCAAGATTGTTGGTCAGTGAGTGTGCCTTTCAGGTCTTTCTGCGGGGGGGCCAGGGCAACAGCTGAGATAACCGTTAAGCGCTCGAAAGTGAGAAGTCTCGTAGAGAGTGTGCTCCTGCTGATACTTGGTCGAGATTGTGATTAACCTGTGGTGTTGTTGTTGTTGGAGTCTGGAGCGCTGACTGGACGGATGCAAGTGACTGTGCTTGAGGGCTGAGTAAGGCAACTTTTGTTGCTATTGATCTGTCTTTGTCTTGAAACTGACGGAACCTTGCAAGAGTGATGGAATATGGAGAGTTGAAAGACAGTGCGGAGCTCTTCGTCCTTCAAGTCATTGTCGAGACAATTATGTAAGAAAAATGGGTTCGTTTTGCGAGAAGGGGATATAAGTAGGGGATATAAGTAGTGAAGGATGCCCGTGGTGGATGTTTTCTGTTCGAAATGAATGAGGAGAGGGAATGACACAGTGCGGTGAATGCTCTTATCTAATAAAGGGACGAGCATTCACATGCAAGCAAATGAATGTGGGCAGTGAATGTCATGCGTGAGTTCCCACCAGTTTGCGACTTCATCACCTGAGAAACGCAGATAGGATGAGTTGTTGGAGTTGCTGCAGCACTGTGTTGTGGCAACTCCGCACGGTGGCAAATGAGGTGGCGGCAAATGTGGCTATAAGTAGTCTTCACACCACTTCATAGAAGAATCAATCCTTCATCCTTCCATAATTCTCAAAATGAGTGTTGTGAGTAACGTTAGGGTTAGGTAAGCTTGAGAGACTTGAGAAGCATGAGAGACTAGTGAAACAAGTGCCAGCGCCGCCTGAAAAGCACTCTTGATCTGCCGGCCATTCCAATGGCGGGACGTCTTGTCTTCATTGTCGAGCCAGTGTCGGTTGCCAAATTCGAGGATCTCGTCTTCCGAGAACTCGAGTTGGAGGCCGGAGTCTCGAAGGCGCGAGAGGCTCCGCTCCCATATTTTCAAGGAGGCGTCTTGGGTGAGATTCAACCGCCAGCCTAATTGGGATCGTTGACGTGAATGGAATATGTAGTACCGGAAGGAGGGCGTTTGCTGTGACGGCGTTAGGCTGGAGCGAACTAGAGATAAGAGTTCCGGAAATGTTAGGAGAGACGCAGATGCCAGTACTCGTGATTGCTTAAGCATACAGAGCAGCAATGAGTGAGTACGAATACTTAGGCAGGTGGCTGCGAATTTATCGCCTCATGAACAAACGAAATTGAACTGTCAGCAGTGAGCACTCGAGGCTGGATTAGCACACAGCTGGTTTTTAATCTGACCAGACTTCGTAGAGCATAAGGATAACATGTGTAAAGTTGACCCTACCATCAAATCTTCGTCGATCTCCGCGCCGCAGAACAAAGGGCCAATTGAGTCCCCGACACCGTACACGTACCCAGCTACTAGATATAGCATGTCGAAGTTGCGTTGTCCAATCGAGTCAAAGGAAGCGTGTCTGGCACGGAGGAGGACTGGGCCGCAGGGACAGAGCAAAAGTGGATCTGGGGGGATCGTCATCTCAATTGTAGAAGCGATAGTGACTATGTACATTGGCGAGAGCTGAAGCAATACAGTCGTCTCTGACTTTAACGGGCGATGATAACTCCTAGACTCCCTGATCGCTTGGGTATCGTGTGACATGCGTCCTTTCGCCATCCAAGCTTCCACATTATGATGCATATATGAATTGTACAGCGCCAGCTTCACTTCTAGCCGACTGTCTATAAGGTCTCATTGTGTTTCACACTCTTATGCCACAGTATACTTTCTACCATGCATAGCCATTATCACCAGGCATATCATCGTCTCCGTTCCAATCCTCATCACCACTGGCTTCCTCATCAAGGAAATCGTCTTCTCTGAGCTGCTCCTCAGTGGGTCGTAGGTTGTCGATCAAGACGTCCACTACATCACAAAGGCCTTGCACGTACAGATTTGCTTCACAGTCGACGGATATCCGTCGGATATCTGGCTCGAGGATGCCGTCGTCGTCGATCGCTGAGTCTTCGCTAGATGAGTCGTCAGAGCCCTTGCGGCGTCTGCGGCGACGAGGAGCTTTTGGCCTAATGGGCGGACTCTCGGATTGCATGTAAGGGACTTCCCTCTGCGTCTTGGCTCTGGTGCTTCGCCGAACATTAACTAGCGGAGCGTCACTATCGCTTTCGCTTGCGTCCTTGACTGTTGTCTGGGGAGCCACCGCGACTGATCTAGCTTGGACAGTGTGTTCATCGTTGAGATTGAGATTGAAAGCTGTGGCCCGCGTCAGAGTCTGCCGCTTCTTCTCCCAACCAGCCATTTTCCCCTTGTTTCGCTGTGATTTGAAAGCCTTGAAGGCGGAAATGGATGTGAGATGAGGGTTTGGCAGTGGCGACATCCGAAGGAAAACGCGCCGTAGCTTCTCCGTCCAATTGTCGCGGAAGGCAATCCTTTCCCGCCAACCACTCGCATCAAGACTGGCCTTGATCTTGAGCTGGCGCAGATCAGGCAACGTTTCTGCAGAATCGGTCAGAGAGGAGAAGAACAGCTCGGCAGTCTGAAGGTCCCACTTCCGTAAATGGAAGAGTTCCAGACTTCGAAGAGTCACTGGCCAGGTCGGTCTTTCACCATCAAATAGGAGTGCATCGTATTTAGGATCCGTATCTCGAGTCGCGTTCAACGTGCCAAAGTATCGCAGATCCGCTTTGAGGAGCTCCAATTTTGGACAGGATTGAGCAAGATGGGTTAGGAAAGACAGATTCAGAGACTGATTATGATCCAGGATGAGCTGTCGCATGTTCCCCCCTTTCGAAGCAAGGAAGCTATCAAGCGACGACGATTTCAGCACTGGACACTCCACGATCTCAAGGGTCTGGAGGTTGTGTGGTAATTTGGATAAAAGCCGGTCGTTGACAGAGGACATGTGGAAATGTAAATCTGTTAACTTTGGTAATAGATTGATAGCTGCTGCAAGCATATCTTCGCAACGTTTGCCTTTCTCGACTGGGCCGGCAGGATAATTGACGAGAGTCAGACTTCGTAGGGTCTGGAACGGCGGCATCATGTGGGCGTCTTTCATCTGCCCAAGTGGGAATGCGCTCTGGTTTTGCTTTGCCAGGGAGTGATTCCATGTCCAGTCTTGAAGCCGGACCTTGTTTTCCTGCAGTGCCGTCATCATCGAACGGTGATACACAACTTTGCTACCAGCAACACTCCTGGATCTCCCACTCTTCCTCCAGGCCAGATTATCTGAGTAAAGGTGTAATGCGATGCCTCGCAGCTGGGGCGTGAGGGACACGAGCGCTCCGAGGTCTAAAGGATCCCAGCCGATAAATTTGTGTAGCATTGTGCTGGACGCTTCCATGTCCAGATACTTGATTTTTGCGCCATAGTTGAAAGCGGACGTCTCCTTGTGAGTTGCTAGGTGCAAAAGGAGGCGACGGGCTCGACTTGGGGGGTGAAGCGGTGGCGAATAGTAAAGCGCAGAGAGTGCGGGTTCGGCAAAGGCTTTGCAGCAAAGCGCAGCATTGTATAACCAGTTAATGGAAGGCGTAGGCTGGAATGTATCGCTTACGAGAGGTCGAGAAGCGTAGTCGAAGATGGCGAGCAGGATGTGATAGGGCAAAGTCGGCCAAGGCATGATCTTGCCAGTGAACTGAATGGCCGTGTCGCCATGCGTCTTGGAGTCTGTATGAGTATCGCTCAGCTTGAGCCTTTTTGGACCAGCATGTTGGCGTCTGTGTCCCGGCCCAGATGCTTTGCGCTTCGTTGAGGTCTTGGGTTGGGGAGAGGCAGAGGTCAGAGCTGGAGGTGGGGCACGATGGCGGTGTGGTCGCGGTGGAGCGGCTATGAACTCGTGGTCGCTGGCGGAATGATAGACTTCCTCGCTGTCGCTATCGCTGGTGGGTTCGCGATAGGACACATGGTTGCAGTTGGAGCGAGTTCTCGAAGGTAATTTCATGTTTCTCGCTGAGCGCAACCGGGACGCCGAGGGAGCCATGAGATGGTGAGGGAGAATCAATTAGAGGAATCGATCGGGCATGGATATGCGAAGCCTTGAGAAGTGGGAAAAAGGCGAGCAGAATGGGTGACAGGTTGTACTTTGGAGGATGGGTGGGATGATTCATGAATGGTGAAGTCGAAGCCTTGAATTTATTGGCTTGAAGTTAATAAATAATGCAATATCCGTACTCTATTTAATTCTGAGATCGTCAAGTCCGATCGGCGCTAAGATAAGATACTCGTTCGGACTAGTGTAGTGCCCGTAACCCCGGTACGAGTACGAGTAAGTCTATCGGAAGCTGCCTTCCTCCTTCCACGCACAGACTCACGCTGGAGAAAAGTATGTAATAACAGGACCAGCGCTATTACGAATCGAAGCGAATACAACATACCTGTAAAATATAAATATAGGATGTATCAGGATGATGGATGGATAATGTAATACGGTATATTGCCTTCCTCATATTCCGGAGCTGCAACATTCTCTTTCCTCTTCTGCCTGTACGAGCAGCTGCGTACGAGTATCTTCGTACCGTAGGGAATCAATGAATTTGATACCTACGGGCCGGGACTCACCCGACTACTGCATGCTCACTGTGCTGAGATACGTTCAATCGCAAGTATGATCAAGATGATATGGTGCTACTTATGCTCCTTCACCAAGAGCTACAAAGCACACACGAGACAAGGTGCCAGTGTCAACTGTCAAGTACGTACCAGCTCGACTCCACACTTGCCCATATCTTCCTAGCTACCATGCCTAAGCGTCTCTGTTCCATAGGACATGCTGTTCGGCTTCCTCGGGAGCCCATGAAGATCTTGGAAAAGTTGGACGATTCTCCTTCCGGGTCTTTCAAATGACACGCTATGAAGGAGACTAGGCGAGAACGGATCTCCTGACATGAGAGCCGCGGTCCGTCTTATGGCATGTCTCTTTAAGTCTGCCCGTTGAGCCAGTCGGCTCTAAGAGCGCATCAAATTGCGGCTCAGCCTCCAGTCCCGCCGCCCGCCGTTCTGGGTCAGACCCGTCAGACGAGCACTGAAGGTCGTCTTTCATAACATCATCTCTATTCGTGCGCCTCCATCCAGTCCTTCCAATTCCAACTTCGAGAGTGTTTCACGTGTCAACGGTCAGAATGCAACGTGATTCAATCAGATTTAGACATGCCTCTGCAATCCTGGACCCTGCGTTTTCGGCATGGACGCCATTCCCGCTGTCACTAAATTCCCGCTCTCACATTAATTATCACGTTACGAATCCGGGTCTCCTTCATGTATGTTGCAGCGTTTTTTGAGACTTTGGCATGCGGCCACAGTGGCCTTTCATATGGCTCCCTTCCGGGAATTCGGGTCTTTTTACTCTCCTCGTCTTTCTGTGCGTAGCGTATAAGATTCATTCTTACCCGGAGCCGCCAGACGCGCTCTGGTGCAGTCAATCCCTTGGACGTCCCCTCGGCCGTTGGGCGTGCCAAGCAGCGGTGAACAACCTCCCTCGGGGTACTCTTCCCAGCATCTTCACTACTCGTGCACATTCCGCAACCAATAATTACATTCAAGTTCCAGTCCGTTACGCGGATGCTGAACCCAGGCCGGACTGTACGGTCACCATCGACTTGGATGGTCATTCACGTAATGATCAATTCGTGTTCGTTCCGTGGGACGAAGTTAGGCAGATGGCCCAGGTTGTTGTGGATAGTTGCGTTGATACCTTGAGCCGTGGTGGATTCATCACATACGGTATTGGAAGAACATTCGAGTCCCTGATCCATCCCACGGCCTATGATGGAGAAAATGCCGAAATCCCTACCCCTGCTTGGGTTTGGCAGCCGGACGGCACCGTCAATTCCGTCGCGATACCGTCCGATCCTGCTTCTAATGAGTATAGTAAGTTTTGCGGCACCCTCATTAACGCGTGACCAGTACTTCGAAAATCCCACAACCATTCTCACACCTTGAACAAGCTGACCTATCTTAGATGTACCTTATTACATGACGATCACAGTGTCCGGTCCTGCATTCTGGTTGAATCCCGAGAGAACTGATTGGGCCATTTACTTGGAGGTAATGCATACGTAAGATCACTCGATACACCTTCGTGCTGTAAGCACTGACTGTCAAACGTAGCGCAGAGAATCGGTTCCTGAGATCCAGGAGCGTACAGATGCAGAACAGCCTCGCGAGGATGATCACAGGACTGTCAGCCAACCCGGAATCCTTCACAAGTCCAGATCACCCGCGATGGTGGGAATACCCCATAGAACCTCCGACTCCGATTCCGGTCAACGTAAAATACGCCTGTGACGGGACACTTGGGAGTCCCGACACCGCCAATTGCGAGACTGCATTATATGAGTTTGTTCAGTCTGGCAACGTAGCACTTGATCCCGCGTCGGGACCGATCATCAAGGTAGCAGGTAAGTCATCGATTACTTCCAACCCTATAAGGCGGCGCTGATAGCCGATCAAATCCAGGTAACTGCGCCATAGCTGTAGGAGCAAATGAAAGGCATTCCACAACATGGGACATGCTGCGAAGTGTTGCCGAAACCTTGATCACGACCTGCATAACCAATCCCGTCTCTGACTCTCGTGGCGGTACAGCTATCAGTCAAACGATCCGTAGCCGGAGAAGTAGCCATTACTTCGGCAGAAGACAGACGGGTATGATCTCACTCCATCCAGAGCCCCGCGGAAGAGGCTGAAAGGAAACCAAGAGATCCTCCAGGTTGCATTCCCACCTACGTTTGAGATCGCAGTGTATCTCCAGCCACCTTTCAGCGGACCCGCGGATACAACATGCCAGTGGGGAGTGGTGGCGAACCATCAAGGAGACGTCCGACAATGTCCGGCCCGCACTGCGCCTATCCGCCCGCCGGAGCGAATTCTTGGCGCGAACATCACACTCACCGGCAATTCAACAGGGCCAATGGTTTACGTATCACCTTTGGATCACAACGCCACGCATACGGGCATGGCTGCATCCAGTTCACCTTTTACCCCTCTTGTCGGCGAGCGAGCCTTGCATTGAGCCTTCGCTTTGACGATTGACATGTCCAGGTCTCAGCTGAACGGAATGCAGGCAAGTATTATGGAAAGCGTAGTTTCGAGTACGCGAGAACTTCACCGCCCTTCTGGTACCGCTACCTCAGCATCGGCCGGCGCCACCACTGTTGGATCTGACCTACCGGCAGAACCTCGTGTATAGCTGTCGTCATTAGTTATAAAAAGCCAGATTTGATCATGCATGCGTCCTTCTAACCATTGAACTTATACGTAGATCTAAAAGAAAACTACATCTCTGCTCAAGCACTGCATAAAGCCACTACCATCTGACACCATCGATTCATTGCAACTCTTCCAATACTAGCGACCGAATCCGGCGGATACGAGCATTTTGTCCCATCTTTCCTCTTGTTTTGTCGCATACTTGTTCACTAACGATGGCCATTCCTCATGCGCTCTGCGTCCAACGAGGCCACTCGATCCGCTCTCGTGAACGGAGACGATGGCCCCCTGCTTCGCGTCGCGAGGTGTCCGTAGAGATGCGGCAAGCGGCGACGGACGTTCCCGCGGCGCTATGCATGTGGAATCTTGGAGCTTGCTGGGTGTGAATGGGTCGTGCGGAAATTTCCTTTATCAGGGGGAAGTCGTAAGAGGGGAAGAAAGGGTGTACGTGATGTCATGCTGCCCCATCGTGCCATCTTTACTCCTCGGCATCCGCCATGTCGCTGTTGTGGACGGATTTCCGCGCGAATGACGCCAGGGGCGCTGGCGGGTGTGGCGCCGTGCTTGGGCATTGCTCCGCTGCTTCCGCTCATGTGAAGTTGGGACGGTTCCTGGTTCTGACGTGTCGCGTAGTTCGACATCGATGAGCGGGGGTTTCAGGAGGGTCGCGGGGCGATGATGCCTTGCTTGCGTGCGTTATGCGTGTCTGTGAGATCGTTTCGCGACCATTGACGTATGCTGATGATTCGGCGCGCGGGTGCGTTTATGGGTATCGTGTGCGGGGGGGTGGAACCTCGTGTACGTCGGACGCAGCTGTGGCGCTTCGGCTGATGGCCTTTGCTGATTCGGACATGCGCGTGGATGACGGGGGAAGGAAACTAGGAAGAGGGGTTGGGGCCGTTGGGCGAAGCTTTTCCTTCGTCCGTCGCTCCTGTTCCCGGTCTCGTTCCCGTTGTGGTTCTCTAGCGAAGACGGAAGAGGACCGGGCGCCTTGGCTGGTGGTCACGCGTGTGTGTATAGAGCTTGCGATGCGTGGCGTGGCGGCTCGCTGTTTTTATGGGGGTGTGTGGAGTACGGGTTTTCGGCGTCCGGATTGTTGTGCGGGGGGGGGAGGTGGTGGGGGTGTTTATGGAGGTGGGATTGGGGGTGGGGTGGGGATTTGGGGGTGTAAGGGTGGAGGGGGCGATGAGGGGAAGTGGAGATGGAGGGAGAGGCTTGTGAGGAGAGAGGTGAAGGGAGGTCGTTGGGTGAGATGGGAGGCTGGGCATGGTGGATTGCGTTGGTTCGGGCTTTAGTGGTTCGGGCTTCGGTTTACCTAGCCTGGTGCTTCTTCTGCTTCTTGTGTTTCTTCACTATCATCGGTCCAGAGGATACATGTGAGGTTGTGATCCGCCAAGCAGATACGCCTGGCCGTCTTCTCCTTAAGCGGATCGATGTTTACAATATTTTGTACTGAGAATTGCTGTATCAGCGCCGGCCCGCGGCCGGAATCATTTCGTCGAGAATTCGGCCGCGCTTCCATCATGATCACAGTCAGACCGCCGCTTTTCATCCCGTTCAATCCGAAAACGCCCAAGACATGCATCGCTAACGGTGCAGCAGATCGAGAAACATTTCAACGTCCCAGGAGCTTGCGGAGCCAGCCGAAAGCCCCAAGCCTCCCGTCCCTCACCCGTGCCCTTCCAGTTCCCTTCCAGTTCCCATCACTCCGCGGTTCCTTGGGCCCAGGCGCTACTGAAGCGCCTCCAGGACCCTCCCCACGCACGACGCATCCTGGTTATTGCTCGGATCCGTCGTGACGGCAGCCACGACGTTCGGGAGGGCGACGTCCGCGAAGTTCTGACCGTGCGAGCTGAAACTGGCGCAGATGCACGGATCGAGGTAGATGTAGTCTTGGGTGTTGCCGTTCCCGGCCCTCAGGTACTCCCTCGCGCCGGGGACGTAGCTCAGCTGATCGACGACGCAGACGTCGAGGTTGTAGAGGCCCGGTGAGTCCAGGGGTATGCTGGCGAAGTCGGTGCCCAGGTGTATGGCGCCCGCTTCGATCGTGTCGTTCAGGTCGGCCGTGGTGAAGTTGTAGTTGAAGCCGTACTGCGCGTTACCGGTCAGTGATGACTGCAGGGCGTCGTCGTTGCTGAAGTTGAAGCCGATGGTGCTCTCGGCGAAGCTGGCTTTGGAAAGAGGCAAGGTGCCGCCTTTCGCGGAGGCGGGTTGGGTTAGGATGGTCATGCCGGTCACGCCGCC
Organism: Platismatia glauca; assembly: GCA_963556305.1. Lineage (NCBI taxonomy): Eukaryota > Fungi > Ascomycota > Lecanoromycetes > Lecanorales > Parmeliaceae > Platismatia > Platismatia glauca. Next base: position 99,023 of record OY745781.1, on the reverse strand, counting down.
GTAGTTCAGCGAGCAGGAGATGTAGTTGGGACGGTTGGGGTCGTTGGCCCAGTGGTTGTTGCAGTCGTCGAGGGTGAAGGTTTGGGTTTTGGTGCTTGGGGTGGTTTTGGCTTGGAAGCTGCTGACGGTTCCGTAAGGCACGAAGACCACGTAGAAGTCGTTGCTTTTCCAGATCATGTTGATTAGGCTCGTGACGAGGAGAATGTCGAAGAAGTTCTCCATCAAAGGCTGGATGCCTGGGGCTGCTTGGATAGGATTGAGGATGTTGGTCCAGGCTCCTCCCTTGAGAAAGCCTAGGACTGCGTTGGTACCAAAGCCCGAAGGATCCGAAGGCCGCCAGAGAGTGGTGATGGAGTCCTCCATGTAGCTGATGTAGTCGTAGACTCCTTGGGAGTATTCACCGGTGTATTTCAGATATGTGTCATCCGCCGGCTGGGAAAGGAACCCGTTGGCGAAGTTGGCTACGCTGCCGATAGTGTTGGTCAGGCCCACGATGGTAGCAACACCAATGCCGCTTGCAGGAGCTGCCGCCTCAGGAGCTAGGACATCGAAGAGGATGAAGAAAAATATCAAGATGCCAACTATGGAAGAGGCAGCAGTGACTATCGCTTCCCAACTCTGTTTCACTTTTGGGACAATGAATTCCGTTATGAGTTCGTCGATCCAGTCTTTGGCATCACCATGAACAAGATCAAAGGTGCCCCACAATAAGTCGAGAACCTTGTTGAGGTGCGAAGTCAGCCATGCTTGGAAACAACATTTAATATCGATCATAGGTAGGATGTTAAGCAGCTTGGTGACGATGGAGCATTTGAAGAGATGCGCAGAAGTGTCGAACTTACATTGCTAATACGTATGACTCCCCAGAGCACCAAAAGCCCTTGCGTTGAAGAACAATCCTCGGAAAGAGCGGGCGTAGCGGGCGGTGCGCAGGAGTAGCCGCTAGTACCAGGCTCGCACAACACTAGTCAATCGGTTAGTCTTCCGGGAACGAGGATGAGAGAGACAAAAAGCTAGTGAGTGTCTCACAGTCTCCTCTTTGTGTAGGTTCAAGGAAGTCTTCGGTCAGATGGTCGAAAAGCTCCCCGAAGCTTTGAATGTCGTTTGTGTTGGCATAGTTGGCAAGCCAGGGGTCGGTGGACCATGCCGCCCATTGCTCGGACGAGGGGTCGAATGACGCGTTTGTACACGTTTGCGCAACCGGCAAAGCGCAAGGAGGTGTAGAAGTGATACCGAGATCGAATTTGCCATTGGTAGGGTTGCCGCCGGATGTGATACCGATGACAGTGACAGCAGGATCTATGCGGCATTAGTTGTTTCAGTGCAATATGGAACGACAACGAGATGCAGAATGTATACCCATGTTTACCGTAACGTTAAGTGTCCTATGTCTTGTTAACGCAGAATGTAGACGATGAACTATTATTGTTACATACCAGACTCCATCAGGATTTTTTAATATTTTGCCGCTTTGTTCGGCGGAATTTCCATTGCAGGAGGAACCCTGGCAGTTGGCGGTCAGCTGGGAAAATCCAACGCTATCATCGAGTGTGAAATTCCAGATCGACCCTGTGGTGCCCCATCCAGCATTCTGGTCCGGGAAGATTTGAACTTGGCCTGTAGGTATGGCGGTCTTGGTCGAATATTGCACGTCCGAGGTTTTGCACAAGGAAGGCTGAACGACCGTGACCGTGATGGCAGCTTCACCTCCTCCAGCGGTAGCGGCGGCAGCTACTGAGGCGGAGGAAGCATTTGCTTCGGCCGCCAACACTCCTAAGATGTTTCCCGCAACTACGGAGCCCACGTCTGTGTTTGCTGCCGCAGCAGCAGCGGAGGCGGATGAAGCACTTACTCCAGCTGCTAACACCGCTAGCACTCCGCTCGCGACTTCCGAGGCGACGTTTGTAGCAACGGCGGTCGCCGAGGTAGCAGTTACGGAGGCGGAGGAAGCATCTGCCCCAGCTGCTAGTACTGCTATGATATTTCCCGCGACTACCGAGCCTACGTCTGTAGCGGTTGCGGCAGCCGACGTGGCAGCTTGTCTGGCGTGTAAGCCATGAGATTGCTCAACTTCTGCCAAGGGAAAAGTGAGGCAGTGGGCGACAAAGAAAAGAGCAACACAGACAATGGGGCGGAGATTTGAAAACATGATATGGGCATAGTAGGTTCCATAAGGTTTGTGATGTGAATGCGAGCGTGGATATGCTCAGGCTCTGGTGTAAGTTTGGCGGGGCTGACCGGTCCGCGAGGAGAGGGTTTTGCGCGTTTCTATATGAATTCTGCTGAACACTCCAACAAGTTCAAATGACGCTGCGGTGACTAGTAAAACCTAACATGGTAGGCCTCTGTGTTGAGCAAGCCTGAGCACAGCGGCGCACGTAATAGGATGGGCGAAGATCAATTGGAATGTATCACGTGGAGGTATTAAAGCTTTACCAACCGTCATCTAAATATCTTGCTTCCAGAGCCAGGGGAGCCAAGGAAAAGGATTGGCAAATTGAAATCCCCACAGCTCGGGCAGGTTACCCATCAGAGGTGCTTACGGACTTGGCCTGCCAATCACGCGAGAGAAATCACTGTCTCTGGGAGACGACACACGGTGAGTTGCGGTCGATTGAGTGTGATGGTCACCCCACGAGACCGGGAATAAAGCCAATTCTGTTTCAGGAGATGGGAGATCTTGATACTCGTTAATTCGCATCATAACTAGCTTGGTATGTACCTAAGCACGGAGGCGGATCAGCGGCGATATTAGCGCATTTCAATTTCTAGCCTGATGAAAGGCTTGAGTGATATATAGCCATATACTTCGATTACGTGATAATGTTATGACACACAGAAAGTCGCTCCAGAATGACGACGTATCCGATGTTTTCCATCAGCTTGCCAGGACGAGGTACCGGTATGAAGGTATGAGTCACTGTTGGAGGAATACCGAGAGGGAGAAGTGAAGAAGAGGTGGGAATCGCGAGTCTCACCGCCAATCAATGTTGCCGGATTTGCCTTCTCCATAATAAGTTGCAGCGAGAACCATGTTGCTCGTTTTCTGGGATTTAGGTAGACACTTGAACTCTCAGTGATATCATCAGGAGACGGGGAGGGGAAGAGACTGCGGGGGCAAACGATACAGTGATCATGGCCCCAGACGTATATTGAATGGAGGTGAAACGCGACCCATATTACGGCACGGCTATGCCTTTGGTAAAATCCGGAGAATGCGGGGAAGGCGGGGGGCGCTGTGGAGTAATGCCAACTTTGAATGGGAATTTCAGAATACCTTCAGCTAGTCGACTGGATTATCCACAGTGATATCGATTCCCATTCGGCGATGCACCTCGTCGCTACGTCACCAGCCTCGTGTTGTCGGGGTTGTGTTTCAGATAGACAAGACCTCCAATATGATCATGTCGGCTTGGACACTCGGCCTCTCACTCCAACGGGGATGTGGTTAGAGATATATTAATTGAAAAGCTTGCTTTCTCAGTGCTCAAGACTCAAGACTGAAATCACAAGAACTGGGTGTCAGGGAAGCTCTTCTTCTAGCCCAATATGTTGTAATCAGATTCTCGGTCTTGCTCGAATCGTCGCTGAAACTTGCCTTCTTTCGTGATCTTCAAGCTAAACCACTGCTTAACGCATTTAAAGACGGCATGTCCCAATTAGGAAAACGTCATAGGGCTGAGGGAGAGAACATCATACATTCTTGATTGCTGTCGTGCATTCCTTCAGCCTTATTCGGTATATGATAATCGAATAGATTTACAGAGCCATAGAAGTCTCTCAGACCCCGGGAACCCTCCGGAGCTCCCCGAGGACTCCCAGGGCTCCCGAAGTCCATCAAATATTGGTCACATAATCAGACTTGGAGCCTGCGAGGACAGTGTTGGCACCAGATTGATATATCTGGTTAGGGACGACTTTTTGCCTCGGAACTCCCGTTGGTGGAGTGGCAATTAGCACCGCCCTAGTCGTGGACCCTATAAGGCTATGACAGCCCCTCCGACAAATAATCCATCTCAAACGCTGTGAGCTTCGCCTGTCGTCGCATCTCTGATCCATATCCTGTTTCAAGCTGAAAGCGGGCGCTAAATATCGGCAGGGGGCCCTATTGGTTGCTTGAGAGTCGGTAGGTGAAGTATGAGCGTTCCTATCCGACCGTCGTCTTCAATGTCATAGGACAGCCTTTTCCGACACCTCCGTTTCGGAGCATCGGGAATTCAGATTTCCACTCGACGCAGAGATCGGTATGCTTGCGCACGGGTGACTGCTCTGGAGAGAGTCAGCCGGAGGCGGAAAGTTGCATTGGATGATTGGAATTCAGTATCCGTCATCCGAGCATCTGCGAGACAGAGATCACGGGGGGATTAGATAGGTAGCAGCTCCTCGTTCTGGCTCAAACTGCTTGTTTGATAGGGTGGTTCGGGCTACCTACCTGACGTGCAGCGGAAGAATGAACATTTAGCTCCCCGCACATGCTACAAGCGATAGCCGCCCGTGCTGGGACCACGCCCACCACGATGTGAGTGCGACTTTTCTCCCAACTCGACCTCTAAATTGACCCTGCAAAACATCATCGTGGGCAGTCAATGAACCACGTTCACCCTTGCCGTCCGCTTTTGCACCTCAGGCGCGCTCAGAATAATTGTCAAGTAGGAGGTGCCAGTCTGATTTCGAGAATCTTTCTCGACGAAGGTCGGTCTTGGATATCGTCAGATCCCTCGCAATCATCCGTTGGTAAGTAAAGTTCGCTCTAGTAAGAGCGTTCCACGACGGGAACATCCGCCTCTTCGATCTTGCTCTCGTCAACGGCCGCTTTCTTCGGCACCCCGTCCGCAAGCCTTGATACTCCGAACGATCGGACGATGCCCGCAGCCGCCGCTCTCATCAACTACGAGAGATTCGGGCTGCGCATGATCTGGTTGCTGGCAATTGTGAAGGCGAGGTATTCGATCTCGTCTCCCCGTCGGACGTTGGCAAGAGCGAAGTCGTTGGCCTAGGTGGTTTTGTGGAGACGGTACGGCGCAAAGGTTATGGATACTTTGTGAGTGGTCTATCCACTAGCATTTCTGCCGGATTGTATCTGATTGATCCTGGAGTCGCTTGGGGGAACGTACAGTGGAGTAGCAGGATTGCAGTTTGGTTGGAGACCGGTTGTCGTAGGTGTTGAGGGATGTTATGTGACGGATGTCTTTCTGGATTTCTCAGGAGTAGATACATCATACCATGTGAGGCGTAGTTATGCAGTTGTCATATTGATGACGCACTCAGATGATGTTCATGGAGCCCGAGTTCTGAGAAGTTCGATCATATCTTACAGTAAGGCAAACGAGGATGGCTGCTTTAATATCAATATTTGAACGTGACCATGATGTATAGGTCTCAGCTGCTAATGAACTACAGGCAACGCCTCACCCCAGTTGAAAGCAACAGGGAACAAGAGGGCGGTGAAGAAATGCATCCACCTCGCCTCGATTTCGTCGTACGAACCCTCTGCAACTACCTAGCCTTGACACACTCACGATTATTTCGATGACGCTTCTGGCCTTTGTGGTGCTTCTTTGTTATGACACTAGGCCCCTGGGGCTAACGATTCTCGCTCGGCAAACAGTGCATTATCTGATGTGTGGTTGCAACCTAAGATTGTGAGATTGTTTCCTAGTGCAGTCTAAAGAAACACCAGGCGTATCACAGCCTAGCACGAGAAAATCCTTTCCAGACTGCCGGTGGCTCGAGCTTAGGTAGATGACCGGGGTTGCGTTTCTCAAAGTAGCCGACCCTCTTGGGCGTGGGCGTAGCCCTGGTGATAGCCTTCTTGGCTTGTTGACGTGCTCGGTCTAGTCTTCCTTTCTCCTCGGTCTTCGTCGTTAGCGGGTGGACTTGTGTAGATCCAACCATGGGGGCTGGTGGTTGGTCTGACCCATGGGCCACGTGGGACCCTTTTTCTCCATCCGCTTACAATCCGGCCCACGATCCTGCAGAGGGTCAGGTCATCGTGTACTAAGAGCTTTTTGTCTCTCTTGGACCGGATTTGAGAACCTGATTGGACTTTGCTTCTCTGTGCGAAATGCCCGGTGGGTATGGTGGGTTGGTTTGTCTGACGGTTACTTTTTGGAATGGCAGACTGGTGCATTTTGAGTCGTGAGTGGTACTTGTTATTCTGAAAATTGCTGAACTGTGAGATGGCACAGCCAGGAGGATGAGCCTGGATATCTAAGTCTCAAAATCATCATCGTGTCCTGGCTCTATCTCTTGTTGACGAAAAGCCTCGACTGTGAGAACTCGCTTTTGCTTGTTCAATGAGAACGAATTTCCACTCTGTCTGCACCGGTATTTCTATCTTCCGAGAGTGATAATTTGGTCGTCAATCTTTTAGTAGGCTGTGAAAAGCACCACTGGCCAATTGATAACCCTGGTGCCAGACCTTTGCATTTTGTAGACCCAGGATGCTCTTGAAATCGTTTGCAGGCACTCTCGTATATCAACAGCGTGTACACCAACCCGACAAGTCTTGTTGATAGATAGATGCTTGATTGATGCACGGACACGAGGTTCCATGTTCGCCATAGAAGCACTAGGGTTTCATCAGTCGCATATAGCGTTTCGGTGTATTTGTCCTTTATTGGAGACACGTGATCACAGCAGGTAGATGTATACCTCTGCCCTACCATCAGGTATTTCGTCATTCACTTCGATCTCTCTCCGAGTAATTACTATCTATTATCACACCATCTTACGCCTGTCTGGAGCTAGCTGCTCGTCGTTGTTTCCGAAATATCCATCTTGCAGACATAGGAGTTATTTGGTGCTAGGTGACGAGTATATGCCTGCTCAGACATCCATTCGCTGCTAACGTAGTTTTAAGACGGCCTGACCACACGTATCCATGATCAATTGTTTCGTCTATGATTAGATACAAGAGCACTCAAGAGCGCTAGTATATTGAAACGCGCTTCTAGATGGATGCGCATATACATAGTCCCACAACGCGCTTCGCTCGCAGGAGATATTCACAATTTACTGCGACTCTTCTTGATATATTATGCTATTATATCTCCTCCGACTGGCAATTACGATCTAACACTATGCGCTGCTCCTTGCTGAAAATTCTGCCCCTGTCTGTGGCAATACACCTGTTTCTCGCAGGTACTTCTGTCGGCGCACCTACAAATCATGACCGGCACGAAGAACGGATCAGCTCTCACGACGCTCCGGTCCGATCATTGGGAATTCCCAGCACCGATGCCATGACGGGCAGAACCGCTCCTGAAGAGGGAGGCAGACATGTCCGGCACAAAAGGGCCATTCTGACTCCATCCAATCATCCAGCGCCTGCCCTCATCCAGCGCCACAACCACATCATGGACCACCTCCGGCTTCACCCCGGAGGCTCACCGCTCGCGAAGCGCAGTCTCGTCGGCGACCTTACCGTCATGGGCTTCAGATTGATCTGGGACCACGCCGACGTCATCGTCTCCTCCGCACTAGCCTACTACCGCACGACCGAATACTACGCCAACATGACCATCATTGCTGGCGGCGAGTTTGGCTTCGGTCCCACGGTGCAGAACCACATGATTACGTACGGTGTGTTTCGACTCACGTTTGAGATCATGGTGGATGCTGTGGCAGGAATGGGTCGGGAGGCTTTCGGGGATGGAGGGTTTGGGCAGTTTTTGCGGGAGTTTGCGCAGGTGATGCAGTTGATTACGACCGTGGTGGTCGTGGGGACGTACACGATTTTGGCGTGGAGTGCGATGACGGCGGTGTGGATTACGATGATTATTGTTGAGAATGCGGATGAGCCGAGATTGGTCACTGGGCCTTAGAGTTAGATTGCGGGATGGTCTGGACAATGTGTATTGTTGTTGGAAATCGGTGCTGCAACCCTATTGGGGGACTGGTCAACACAGCGGTACTAGTGGATTTCTAGCGCACTCAGGCCTATTTAATCGGCTCCTCAGCACTTAGCTAGTTAAATAATCAATCATCCTCCCATAATTCTCAACAACTGTGCTGCCTTTGATGTCGCAATCTTCTGATATGTGTAAGAGGCATCATAGGCGTAATCGCCCAGACTTTGCTCCGATTCCGATGTGCATGCAATGCGTACATGTATATGGAGATCGTGAAAGATATGTATGTCCCATCGAGTCGTCTTGAACTTGATATCCCAAGCAGTCATCGATTATCTTAAACCATGCGACCACAGGCCTTCGTCAAAGCCCGAATTGCCTCAGTCCCTGAGTCCTTTAGACGTGCCAAGCTCGATAGGCTCCTTTGGGTTAGTGCTCTCTGCGCACTACCTTACGACGCTTACGTAACCTTCTTCAGGCGACGTAGTCGTAATCGGCAGGCTAACGCAAAGTAGGTTAGCGACAATCGTGGTGCTGAAGGGGCTCAGCTGTCTCGGCGGCCTTGGCAGGTCTGAGGGACCGAGGACCGAGGTAAATACATGTATGTCGCCGTTCAATCGTGAATGACCGGTTTCAATGACAGGGAAGAACCGTTGGATCGGGTGAATTACATGTTTGGAGTTGTGCTGTGCAGCTACCCTCATGGAAGAATCCCAGGCATCTACTCTATTGACCTCTTGAACCAACACCAACAGATCCCATCTTACAACGCAGAGTTCACTGACGGGACGCTCTGGCATCAACTAACAGCACCGCCCCAGACGATATCCGCGGGAGTTCACCGGTGCGCATGTTGGCAGGGCTGTAGGCGCCAAAGTGCAATCTGCCGCGAAGAGCATCCGTGAACGCCTTCAGGCTTCCTCGTCATTGGTCCCCGGAGCTCCCTATTTTCCAGCAACTTACGAAGGACTATTGGCGTGCCCTACGTTATCGGAGAAGTCATCCGGCATTTAAGCCAATGCAGTCGCCGTTCCTGTCAAAGGCGATGAATGAAGAGGTGGTGCATATGAGCGAGTAAATTGCTGATAAAGGAGTGGCCTAGAGGGGCCGGCGAAGCACTACCAGTGGATCCGGAGGGACATACCCGGGCCCAGGGTCGGGAACAGCGAAGATGCGGAGGTGAATCGTGGAGCGCTGGATGAAATTATTGGAAGAGGCCACGAGTAGGACCACGCTTGGGACCCGGATACGCCTGGCTCAGCCTTATTTCTCGACCATGTTCCCGCAGGGACATTACTAAGCCTCAGCCTCAGGCAGGATCTTTCTAGAAGCGGATTGTGAAGGCTAGGTACTTCTTGACGACATACAACATACAATCTAACATTTCAGCTCATGCACCGTGCTCTGCCTTATCCGTCTGGGATCTACTGCGATTGCGTGTTGGATTGGGATGATGAGGGGCATAAGCACCCTGAAATCCATCCAATCTTTTGGATGGTCATCGACCGATTTGTTGGCTCCGTGAGGAGGCCGCAACGAGAGGCTGATACAGAAGCTGGTATGACCGTTCCCCGCAGCCCAAAGACGCGATTTCATCAAAGAAATTCTAAACATTGACGAGGAGTCAATGATTGCTCACCTCACAGGCAACTGAGAATCTGGAGTAGAAAAGAGGGTTAACTTCTGTTCTTTAGCGGCACGGGAGTCCGAAGGATCATACTCCCAGAAGGCACGTAAGCCTCGTGGGGAGGTGCCTGCATGATGTGCTCCGGCACGATCGCCATTGGTCACCCGCTCTGCAACCATTCTTCAGCCGTCGAAGTAATTTCACCCCTTCGTCCATGGATTTGAGTCAACTTTATCTGACCACAATCCAAGTACCGTTCAGTCCCAGCGTCTCGGTCACCCTCCAACATTCTATAACAACTTGCGATCTCATCTCTTTCCATTTAATACCCCACCGTATGCGCTCCATATCACCGTTCTCGCTCTCTTCTCTGTCCAACTATTATGCCAACGCATCAAAACCTTGTAGAACCTGCGAGGTTCAGCCAAAGTAGACTTCTGGTGCGTAACCCGTATCCCTGCAATATGGGGCGCTGACTTCGATGCAGGGAACATTGTGGGCGGGTGTAGCGGTTTCGCTTTGCTTCGTGTTGTTCCGCTTCTACGTTCGCCTCAAGATATTTCGCCGCCTTCATTTCGAAGATCCTTTTGTATTTGCAGCATGGCTGATGAATCTCGTCAACGCTGTCATTTGGCAGAAGACTGCAACCGAGCTGTACCTAGTCATTGCGGTCGAGAGTGGGCAGATAGACATGCCTTTGCCAGAGTATATCTCACACGTCTACATCCAGCTTCATGCCCTATTTGCGTCCTACTTGCTTTACTACACGGCATTGTGGAGCGTCAAGCTATCGTTTCTGTTCTTCTTCCGCAACCTCGGCAACGACATACGAAGGCAAAGGATATTCTGGTACTGTGTCTTTGCATATACGATTGCTTCATATTTTACATGCTTGGGCATCATCGATTACAAGTGTTTGGTAGAGCAGAAAGGCCTAGGTAAGCATTCATCGGCCCCGAGAGACCGTGGATTAATGAACCTACCCCACAGTGGAATGTCGAAGCGCCCGTGTCGCTCCCTATGTAAATCTCTATCTTCGGGTAGCTACCTTTTTCGACACTACAACCGATGGCCTCAGTAAGTCTCTTTTCATGACGCATTTTTTAGTCAACACGCACGATCTGATGATACACTAGTAATACTCCTATCCGCCAACCTCCTCTGGAATGCGTCAATAGAACTTCGGAAGAAGCTAGCCCTGACCGGCATTTTTTCCTTGACAATATTCGTCATCAGCGTCTCGGTCATTCGAGTCGTCCTTACAACAAGCGGGCATCGAATTGATCTCACCTGGCTTCTCCTTTGGAGTGGACTGGAAATGACGGTCGGTACGCGTTCATCCCCCATCTCGGCCTGTCTTTCACCTCCATGACGCAGCTGATCGAACGCCGCTGTAGCCATTATCGTCGCCTGCCTCGCCTCCTTCAGAATACTTTACACCAATTCTGAACGATCCAGGCGTTCCGCGTTCATCAACAACCCCTCGAATAGAGTGGAAGAATACCTAGGCAACGGCACTGGCATCCCACTCAACGCGCGAGCGGTCGATCCAATTTCGATGGCTACAGGCGGTGATACCCGTCACAAGAGGCAGATGTCCGCAGATACATTTGAAGAGGCGATACTTCCCATGGACAATGTCTACGTTCAACATAGATATAGTGTCTTTTCGGGACCGAGCAAGAGGTACCAAGAGATACAATCACCGCTCGAGACCTCAACTTCCAGTCATCGATTTTCAGCCTACAATAGGAACGAAGACACAGGGTAGTAGGGATTTCGGCGCTCCAAATACTTAATCCAGATGTATATTACGGTCGCATAAAACCTATCACTACTGTGTTAAAATTGCTCTGATACGTGTACGCATCTTCCTCGTCTCTCATGCATTCGTCTCATTACCCCTTACCTTGGCGGCTTTGGCATTCCCTCGGGCGGACTTCGACCAAAGAACCCGGTGGGATCCGTGGGAACGGACGAAAGGATTCCTCCAGTCGCACGACGGGACTGCGTGGCTCAGCCCTGTATGCAGCAAAAACTCAGGCCTTGACATTACTGGGCGGACTGGCCGACGGCGCGGGCCTTCGGCCGAGATTTCCTCATCGGTACGGCGTGCGGTATTTCCCGGTCATGCGCCTTGGCTCCGTGCGCCCAATGATGCGCCTCCGCGGTATCGCGCCGCGCGAAAAGTTGTACCGTTGCAACTTCGCCGCCCTAACAGGATGCAACCCTTCGGGTTTCGCAATCCGCTCGTGGCAGATGTTAGCGAGCGTCTTCAGCCTTGTGCGTGCGTTTCATGCGGAGCTCTCGCTTTGGGTACTCGGCTGTCCGTCTACGGTTATGATCTACGTGAGACCGCGAGTTGGAAGCGAGGATCGTCCTGAGAGTCCCAGAAGTGCGATAGAGTCAGGTTGGGGCAAGTTGCTCCGATATTGATCATTGTGTATTCTGATGCTGTTAGCGTTGTCCATGTTCGGCGTGTTTACGCTCTCCCTATCAGGCTCATTGTCTGAAAACACGGCAGTCGTGGATACTGATCTCGTGCCGTATGACAGAAGAATTGGGGCCCTGATAAGTTTCCTGGCAACCGGTACTGCTCGAAGGCACCAAAAGTTGAAAGGTATCTTACTCGAATGCATGGGTCGCCACTTACCTTAGTCATCACGTTACGCCGAATTTTGCTCTCCTTGAATGCACACTTATTTCGTGGAATACATATCACACCCCACCGGTTGAGAAACAACGCTGCTGTGCCTGACTGCTGGGAGCAATGGTTGATGTTGTGGTAGGAGACTTGATTGTTGTTCTAGCTAGGATACGCTGTTGTTTGAATACATACTTGCCAAGCTATTCTTGGCAAATCTAGCTCGTGCCCTAACGGATGCCGCCAATAAGGAAAGAGGTCGACGTCCCCGTCGACTGTGTACTTTTGTCAGATTTTGGCCATCCTACATTGCCCCTTCTGGGGCCGGCGTCCCAGCAGTACCTCCTTCCTGTAGGGGGCCCGGCGCCAGATTAGATCCAAGTACGGGCAATTTACTAATTCATACCCCGAACAAGCGAATCCTTACCAAATCATACACCTACTTACAGATTCATACCCCCTTCGGTATGAATTGATAAGATGCCATTTGCCTGGGGTATGATTTGGTAAGTTACCCTTCAACGCAAAAATTCTCGTCTCATCCAGTCTCCTCCCTCCAGCTACGGTCCTCCAGCTACAGTCTTCCGTTCTTCTCTCTTCTAGCTACCGTCCCTGGCTACGGTCCTTAGCTACAATCCTCTAGCTCTTAGGTCAATTACGCAACATCTCTCCTCTCCTCCAGCTACGGTCCTCGGCTACAGTCTTCTGGCTCTTATGCCAATTGCGCAAAATCTCTCCTCTCCTCCAGCTACGGTCCTCGGCTACAACCCTCTGGCTCTTATGCCAATTGTGCAATATCTCCACTTTCAGGCCTCTGGGGAGCGCACTTTCAGGTCTCTGGGGTACGTACTTTCAGGCCTCTGCGGTGCAGCTTCTGGGGTGCGCACTTTCGGGCCTCTGGGGTGCGTACTTTCAAGCCTCTGGGGTGCGTACTTTCAAGCCTCTGGGGTACGCACTTCAAGGCTTCTGGGGAGCGCAAGTCTAGAGGACTCAGAATTCCAAAGTCGAGCGAGGATTCCAAGATCGAGTGGGGATTCCAAGGTCGAGCGGGTATTCCAAGGTCGAGCAGGGATTCCAAGTTCAAGCGGGCACACCAATACTGGAATCTCATAAGTTACTATTTCATACCTCGGGTAAGGGGGTATGATTCTATAAGTAGGGGTATGATTTAGTAAGGATTCGCTTATTCGGGGTATGAATTAGTAAATTGCCCGATCCAAGTACCATCGCTCCTACATTTGGAGCCGGCGTCTCCACAGCGCTGGGTAATTGCGTGGGGGGTGGTGCCATAGTAGACGTAGGCAACAGTGCCTTTGAACTCACATCACCCGACGGCAGTCGGCAGCGTGTTCGGAGCTTGAGTGGAGTGCGACTCCACAATAGGTTTAGGTGTTAGTGCCTTCGAGCTCGCGTTGCATGAAGACGGCGTGTTTGGAGGCTGGGTGGGATGTGGTGCCACGGTAGGGTTGCGCGAATATCTTTCGTAATCGGCAACAAGATCAAGCGTATTCTGAAGCTCCTTACTGTTCATCCACCCATCATGATGAGCGCCACAACCTTTCCATCTGACCGGATATCCAGTAGCAAAGCCACGTCCATTGGCAATGATACGCTTGTTATGACTTTTCCGTGCTGGATGAGTATGAGTTGCTGGTTGAAGTGGGCGTGCGGCCTCCACACCTTGCAATAAAAGTCATGCTGTCCTTCTTGAGTGGCGCCCTCTGCGTTTGCTGCGAATAGCCGGGCTCCAAGCAATTGATCTTTAGGATTCCAAAGGGGGCTTGATCCCTACCGTGAGCTGCCATTAAGGCCTCTGAGTCTCCGACTCGTTGTCAATTTTTTGTTTACAATATTGGGCCGTCTAAATTTTTTCGACGGCCGTCAAGTAGCTCGTCTCTCCTGGAGGCAGAGTTTTCGAGACAGAGCTTCCCTGAACGACACGGACTCGAAGGTGGCCGGCGAATATCGAGCTTAGGACTGAGATCTACCGTTCCCGTTCAGCAAATAGAACGAGCGTGCTTTGGAGGGATCACGAGTGCGGCATAAGGAGGAGCGAGTGCGTAGGGGACAGAGTGAGTGGGAAAGGAGCAGGAGCGAGCGAGATGATAGCCTGGGGGATCGGTCCTGTCCCATCCTCTGCTAGGATCGCCAATCTGCGTGGCATCGGGATCCGTATTCTAAGGATGCAAGCACAATAGCGAACCACCGTGTTACCGAAGGAAGCCGTTGGGACTCCTCGTACTACGTAGAAGGGACGCGACGCCGTCGAGGCTGGATTGGTTTGCCTTGTGCACATTTTCGAAGCGGATGGATCATACTTTCGTTTGTGGTATGAAAAGACATGATGTTGAATCATGCTTGAGATGAACGCTCACTGCACTGGACATACATGATGTTGAATCATACAAGCCTCAAACACTCAGTGTCGGCCTTCTACACCTTTTGCCTTTTAATCCAATGACCCTCCCGCTCTGGAACATCTTCTGCGAAGCCCCTTTTCATTCCGGACCGGGTTTCGATTAACGAGTCAACCTCTTGCTCTCGAGAATTCTCCGCTTTCGCAGGATTTTTGGCGGCATCGATCAAATTTGTGAAGAATTTGCCAAAAAGAGCTTCCGTGTCAACCTTGCTGCATAGGAGGAATAGTTGACGTGTCTCAGGTTGCTACTCTTCCTTCACGAATAACCCCCCGACATAATTAGGATGGTGATTTGTTCCAGTGCTGGCCAGAATCCGAATAATCGTTGCGTTCTTCCAATTTTCGAGCTCTGTCTTCATATGGTCCCGTTTGGCAGCCTCATCCTTATAAGACGTCCATAAATCCGTTGTCTGGATCGCTTCCTCCAAGCTCTCCACATCCCCCGTTTTCAGCTTTTCAAGCGCACGAAAGTCAGTAGACCATCAAGTCCTTCGCTCGGTCCAAAACTTACCTGCAAAACACACAAAACTCGGGGGTCGGAGCTGTCTTTGGGTTCCAACGAGAAGACGATGTCTGGTCCACATTTGTTATCGGGGAAATAGAAGCTAGCAATTGGTGGTGTAAGCGCGTCTGCCTTTCGGATCGATTTCATCCATTCCCATATTGGAACTTGGGAACCACTGTTAGGGTTTTGCCCACTGTTGAAGATTATTAGTAGGGTCCAACGACGATTGGATTTTCTCGCAGACCTGCTATGAAAATGCTTATTTGTATCGTGTGAGTATCCAATGTTCCTTCCTTCGACCAGTTGGTGTGTTGATGCTAGTTTGAGTGGTTCTTGACGCGTATCACGTGGAGAGGATCTAGATCCTTGTGATGGCTTGGGCTCTTTGCCTTCTACACTAGCCTTGGAAAGAAGTTCAAAAATCTCCTCACGGCGTTTTTCGCCTTCTAACCCAGCCATGCGATTCGAATGATGTAGACAGTTCCACAATTCCTACAACCCGATTAGCAATCCTGCTTTTTGTGAAGCTCAATACTTACCAATGCCAGAAACCACTCTGCAGCTTTTCCAAAGGATCCTGCGTCGTTAGTTGAGAATCCCAGATACTCTTTGAATTTACCAAAGTACATATCTCTGCTTTCCTTCCGAAACCACTCCCTTGCCGCGTCCATAGCAAGACACTCTTTCAAGGTACCTTTGGGAGATCCTCCTTGCATCTCGACCACGGCAAACGCTTCCGTAATCATCTGATGATCCTCGTCCTTTTCGAATATTGTCGGCCTGTCTAAAAGATCGCTTTGAATAACAACCCAGCACAGCTCCTGTAAAATGGCATCGTATTTTTCTCTCCGGAGCCGAGATAGTCTGTTCTTCAGGGATTCCTTAGCTTCCATGATAGCAAATTCCGCAGAAGTAGATATGGCACTCGAGTGCAACTCGTCCTTAAGCCTGTTGAGATGCTCCAAATAACGAACTGACCACAAATATCGTCCCTGTAGCCGAATACCATACGACTTAATGAGATCTAATACCTCGTCAAAGTCTGAATACACTTTGATTTTCGCATAGAGACCATTCTCTCTCATCAGTCCCTCTAGTTGTCGACCACTGGTAAGAAGTGGGAAATCTGTCACTGTCGTACATATGGTATTATGAATCACCTTGAGATTGGGTGATAAAAATTGCAAAGTGCCTTCGATAGTTGAAGCTGTCTCCTTCAACTTCAAAGATGTTCCAGAGACAACGCATCTCCGGTCTCGAGTTGCCTCCGGTTCCTCTAAATAGGCCAGCAAATCGTTCCCGACTATCTCCTGAAGGACTGGCCTCAAAAGGTTTTGTACTTTATCCATCGAATTAGGACGAGGTAAGTCGAGATAGCACTGCGCTTCATCGAGGCAGTAAAAGAAAGTCTGCTCCTTAAGCAATTTCTCCACGTGCGTCATGTCCGCTTTAAAGAACGCCTCACGAGACAATAATAGCAGTCCAAATATTGTCTTAAAAGTATCGGAAGTAGAACGATGTGTCTGGAACCTTAGCCAATTCATAGGTGTCTTAGTGTCTGAGTCCGCAATCGCAAGGAACTTGTTGAAGACCAAAGAACGTGAATGTAAAAGACACTCAATCCATCGCCCGATTGCAATATTGTGGCCATTCATCCTGGATAGACTGTCTTTATCCTTCCCGTGCAGAATGTCATCATCCATCCCGAATCGAATGTCTTTATCCATCCCGGGCAGAATGTCGTTTATATTTTCGATCAACTTCCAAAGCAAGCACGAGTCTTTTGAATGGTCTTCTCGTAGAGGATCGTACAAGCTGTCCGAATTGCGTTGTGTTTATAGACTTGGATTACCGGGAAGAAGATAATGGCCCCAGTGTTTGTGAAGAAGTCGCTTGATGCTTCTCGTCTTGCCAGAGCCAGAAACCCCATAGAGCAAAAGTACAGCTTTGCGATTGTTATTCGAGAGGTTTCCGAGCGGATCTCCAATTTCTGTTTCCGGCAAGCTATAATTTTCTGTAAGAACCTCTTTCAAGTTCTCCGCTACATTGTCAAGACGTTTTTCAACAGCAAGATCGACAGCCTGTTTGAAACCAGTAATGAACGGAGACATTCTTATACAATCGCCGGTATCTATGTATCCCTCACAGTGTTCATGGAACTCTACCCAGTGCACTGCTATGATTAGTAAGATAGAATTCTTTTTTACTGCAACCGACTCACGATAGAACCTAGACAGACGACTCTCCTGCCTTTCCTTATCAATATCTTGGCGAAGATGCGAAACAAGTTGCGCTCTACCTTGACTGGCAAGAAAGCGATAGAATTTGGATACTCTGAAAATTGGAGATTTTCTATCCCGGTCCTCGTCGTTTCTTTCATCGTGAGGAAGGAGGTACATCCACTGTAGAAGGCAATTCTTGCGCAGAGCTAGCTGGAGCATCTCAAAACACCTCATCGGTGCGTCATGATACAGCTCCAACAAAAGAAGAACGAGAGAGGCTGGCGCCCGTTGCGAAAGATTTGTACGAAATGTGATCCTGGACTCAATTTCAAGCATCTCCAACAAAGTAGCAAGCATAAGTAGATACACTACAAATCTGCGTCAGTAATTGCAGCTAATTGGAGGAAAAGGTGTGAGTCAGGCGCCAAGATATGAGAAGACATTATATAGGAGGCTGTTTCTCTGTCGTTATTTGCATTCGAGCTGATATTTTCAGTTGCCATAGGTAAGGTTTCAGGAGTCAACGCAGACTGTATATGAGACTAGTAAGAGGTAAAAACGTAATAAAATTATTTAAATATTCAAACAGATGTTTAGATGATTATAAGCCTTTCCGAGTTATATAACGTATATAATTTCGGTCGTCAAATCAACACTATCATAAACTCACATAGAAATGTTTCATGAGTACGGTCTTGTCTTGCCATTCAAAATCGGCTGGGTCCTTTTCGAAAGAATCACGATCGGCTTTTTGCTCTGCTGGTAGACATTCATAAGCAGCTAGTAAATCGCTCCTTATGTCTCGTTCAATGGATCGTTCAATGGATAAAGGATCTGCCATGTCTTTCAGAACAATCCAGATGGATTGAGAAATGCAAATCTTCCGTTGAAGGATGATGTGAAGGACATGTCGTCGGAGTCCTGACGAAGGTGTGCCTGAGAAGATAAGCTTGTTTCTTTAGCTGCATAGTCCTCAGCAAATGCCCTACGATTCTCACCCAATGTATCCAGCCACAAAGGAGAGACTACTTTACATTCATAAGACTGTCTTCGATAACGTCAACTATGTAGAGGCTAGGTCGCGGAATCTGCTAGGCTTCTCCCATGAAGGCACCTAGATGCTCAACGCTCAATATCATACAGACTCAAACGCTAAGAATACATACTTGACGTGTTTGAAGACCCTACAGCCGACCGAGAAGCGACATCATCCTCTCACAGCGACGGCTGGCTGCAATAGCAAAAGCAATAACAGCGACAGCAGCCAGCACCTATCACAACTCTCACGACGCCGACCCATCTACCGCTCCATCTGGCGCGGCTTCATCGCCAACATCTGCCTCTACGACTCATCCAACCCTAAAGGCCCGTAAATTTATCCGTAGCCTCACACCGCACAATCGCGCGCATAGCCTCACAGCTCACTAATCCCGTCTTTATAGCAGCTTTGTTGTAACTTTTAAGGGATCTAAGTACTAAGATAGACAGTTGAGATTTACAGTCCTCTGGCTGATCGAGAAGCGCCCAGAAACATTCGGCCTCACGGGCTCTCGCAGCTGTCGCAATGCCCATCGAAGCAAGAATCAGGAAGAGGGGATCTGATCGACTTGGAGCAGCGCTTCGAATCTCTCTCTTCCATGCTGGGCGAGGATGGCCTTTTGTAGCAAGTTGCAGCGGAAGGGAGGGTCCAAAGCAGCGACGAAGTGGGTGGATGGAAGTTTGAAAAGGACGGGTAGAGGTGCGTAAAACGGCCGTGGCCGATCCGATTCTAGCTGTCGATCCACGTATCTCCTATGCATTGTTGTACTCCGTATGTAATCGATTGGGGGACGCACGTAAAACCCGTGAATCTAGCCCAAGCCCAATCGACGAAAAGACGGTGTGGGAGATCTGCAAACACGATCATATGCCGCGGCATTCCAGCAGGTTGGTGGGATGGGGGCTTCTCTGATGGAGCACTCTCCTCGATATTTCCCTTGGTCCTTTCTTCGAACAGCTCTTTGTATCCGCTTCCTAAGTGTATTTCTTGAACTAATTAGTGCTTGTAGGGCGATAGCTTGACGGACGTATACCTTCTCTCTACAGCAGTAGCGTTTGTTGCCAAAGCGCCAAACCGATGTCCCCGGCTATCACTTTTCGACCCTGAAGGGTGAAACTTCTTGGCAAAATCTCAGCTCAAGAACCCTGCGTGGAGTCGCACGCAGAAATTGAATCCTTTTAGGCTACAAAAAGTCCACTCATTTCGCTGATTCGCGCGCGTAGAGCCACACTCCTGTTGAAGTAATCTGGCCCGTTTTCTGCAGGTGCCTTGAACGATGACACGACAATCCCTCACTCAGCCTTGACTATCTAGGTAGTCGGTACTTGTATCGAGGTGAGGAGCGTACATGTATTGGAAATGGTCCACACGTAATCCTTCGTTATCCATGCCACATCGTACCGCATCCGCTCTCTTGCAGGCACTCCCATCCTTCGAACGTCTTCCCATGTTATATATCATGACCACCGGCTGGTCAAACAAACTCTTCGCTGTTTGCGTTCGCCTCAAGACCCCAAAGATCAGACTCGGATTCGAGCAGATTTTCTACGGACCTCAAATCTGCCAAAAAAAGTCAACATGGCGCCCATAACCTCTTCTGATAAGTTGGGTATCAGCGTACTGGTCCTGATCATTCTCTTCACTGTTCTCGCTAGTGTAACCGTCTGGGGTCGTTTCTGGTCACGGTATGCCAAGAAAATCTCACCTGCAGCAAATGACTATGTCATTCTGGTAGCCCTCGTAAGACTTCAATCGCTCTCTTCCGGTATCTCAGCCTTGGCTTATCGATGCTTACAACCAGATCTTCACGTGGGGTGTCGCCATCTTAAATGTTGTGGGCTGCACTTCGGCTGCATATGGTCAGCATGCGCAATTTGTGTCTGATAGGGAACTGTTACTTTCAGCAAAAGTGAGTTAGATCCGAGGCAGCCTCACAATGAGACAAAGAATGCGTTGAAAGCTCTGGCTAAGCATGGATATCCATAGCTATCTGTAGCATTTCCCGTGCTATGGGGCCCCTCTGTCGTTGCTGTCAAAACCGGCATCTTGTTGCTCTACCTAGCGATATTCCGCAGCAACCACTTTTTCAAAGTTGCGACGTATTTCTTGATCACGCTTGTTTTCTGCTTTGGTTTGTCGGTAGTAATGGCCGGCTTGGCTATGTGTCGCCCTATGGCCAAACAGTGGGATCCGAGCATTAACGGTACCTGTGGCAATCTTTCTCACTTCTATATAGTCACGAGCGGACTAAATATGGGGTTTGATCTTGTTATACTTACCTGGCCTCTCCCGATGCTTTGGGGCTTACAGGTCCGCTGCTCTTCCCCAGCTTACTGTCCACGCTTCTGGTTCAACTGCTGACGAATCAATTAAGATGAGAGTCTCGAAAAAGATTGGACTGACCCTGCTATTCGGAGTGGGGATGCTGTAAGTCCCACGCCTTGCAAACGCCTCTATACCTTCTTACAGAATTGGCTAACTCACAAATCAGCACCTGTGTCATAACCGCGCTCCGCATAGTCACCGTATACAAGTACAATAACAGCGCCATCGACGCCCTCTGGGCAACCTTGGAACCCGACCTCGGCACTATTCTTGCCTGTGTCCCCACCATGCAGCCCGTGCAGTCTAGATTGAAGGAATATGTGTACAATCTCACGAGCCGCTTCAGAGGCACGTCGCACCGCTCTTTGCGTTCATCCCTTGGAAAGATTGGTGATGAGAAGCCGCTGACAGGGCATGCTGCGGTGAATCGGTTGTATCCGCTCTCGGATTACGATAGTACGGTGGACGGAATGGAACCTGGTGTGGCTTTGGAGCAACTCGATGTCGAGAGAGGTCATGAATGAGGGGTATCGGCGACAGCTCGTACGGACTAGGTGACTAGGGAGGTGGTGAAGCTGGTCAGATTCAAAATCACACCTGCTCGATGCCGGTAGCTAGAAAAGAAATAAGTTTCTTCATCACGTGCGATTATAATTACACCCTCGACGTTGAGAGCGTTGGCCAGTCCGGTAAAGGGTGGAAGGTTGTGCATAGGTTAATTCTGTCTATCAGATTGTTCAGGTGATGAAGATCATCGAAAAAAAGAGCGAGGATAAGCGGAGGTGGACGGCGGGTGAGCCGGAACAACCAACCACAAACTTCTCGTGCGGTAGTGTTTTATGTTATCCGGCGCAGCGGCAAATGCCCAGCCAGTGACTACTTAGCTCAAGGAGACTTTCACTACAACTAGCCCAGAGTTCTTTGAGACTCCATTCGTGTGTTCCTGGCGCGCGCGCATTGTGAGCGTGAGAAGACTGAACTCACCTTTGTACACGTATACAGCAAGACATCCCTTCCCTACCGAGCATGGACAAAAGTCCTCAATCTTTCGCCTCCTTGAGTAAGACTTTCAAACTTCCCATCCTTCTGTACACACTGCAGTCCTTCCATTCCATGTCCATGGGCGTAGTCTGATATAATTCGAGATCGAATTTCCGAAACAGATGCGCGAGCGTGAGGTAGAGCTCGCAATATGCCAGACTGATACAGTCAGTCAGCCCGGCTGCTTAACTTGTAGATAACGAGGGACCCCAATACAGCAACGTGCCGCCAATGACACGGTGGAATCAAATCACTTACTTCATCCCCGTACACGTCCGCGACCCCCGCGAAAACGCCACCAAATTCTTCTCCATATCCCCCACACTTCCCTGCAGCCAGCGCTCGGGTCGGAATGTGTTCGGGTCCTCAAACACTTTCGGGTTACGATGATGCACGTATGTGCCACTCGTGACGATCGTCCCGGGCGGTATCGGCTGTCCGCAGAACACGGCGCCGGTTGAGGGAACGGTACGAGGCAGGCGCCCTGGAGACCCGGCTACGTACCGCAGAGATTCTTTGATCACGGCGCGCAGGTACGGCAGCTTTTCGAGCGCGGCCCACTCTACCAAGCTGTCTCTGTTGGGTATTGCGTCTTTCAACTCGATCTTGAGCTTTCGCAGCATCTCAGGATTTGTCAACACCCCATACGTGGCGGTTACGAGCGTGTGCGCCGTGCTATCTGTTCCTGCCAGCAGCAGCAAGAGCGCGTCTCCGGTTAGTTCTTGCAAGGTGGGTGTGTATTGCCCCTGTTCCAGCTTGGGGTTGAGCATCGTGTCGAAGACTGTGGGCAAGCTGCCCGGGGCGGTTGGGTGCTTTTGGAGTTCGACTATGCGGTCACGACAGAACTTTGAATGGTTTCAGCAATTACCACGAAGGAGCAGGGCGGGTATGTTGTAGCGTACGTTGAGGCACAATTTCGTGAGATACAACGGTTTAAACAGCGTCTCAAACAGCGTTTCCGGCAGCAGGTCGGTTATTCGGAATAGCAACCCAAACGGCGTTGGGAAGTAATGCACCCATTGAATATCCTTTAGACTCGCATCCAGCGCCAGGATCAGCGGGAAATCGAAATCTGGTGCATCTAACGCTCCTAAGGGCTTCTGGAATGAGTGATTCATGATAGTGTCTGCTGTGGCACACCGAAAGCCGAAACTCAGATTCACGGCTTTGCCAGAAGCCGCTGCGTCTGATAGGACGGAAATCAACTTGACTGTGCATTTTGATATTAACGATTCCGCGCGCCGGATCGCTTCACGGGAGAAGTAGGGCGATATCATATTGATACGCGCCATAGCGGGTTTCGTTTCGAGGATCTGGTTGAGAGAGCCGTTGAGGGGTGGGAAACCTATGTAGAAGGAGTGTTCTTTGTCGAAGCGGGTGCCAGTCTTGAAGATCCTGGATTTCTCAGTGCCCATAGAGATCCTTACAGGGGGGGCTATACTGATTATAGGCATCCATGTCTGCGACGTGGAGCTCATCTGGCCAAGCCCGTACGATTGGACCTAGAAGGCTTCAGGAAGAGTGGGAGGAATTGGGTTGGTTACTACGGTACCATATTTCTCGTGCAGCGCAGGCATCTCCTTTATATACGAGCGGGCTTCGCTCAGGTCGTAAAACGCTCCATAAAGATGGGTGAGGGCTGCTAGCCTGGGGCCAGGAAAGTGTGCCAGAGGATGGAAAGTGAGACGATAGACGTATTTGACTATCTGGAAAGCGACAAGCCCAAAAAGGATTTTCGCCACCACTGAGCTTGAGGGATGAGGCAGGAGATCAAGCATTGCTATCGACATAAGGTAGGACTGATGACTGATATCAGCGGAAGCGATGCGTCCAAGGCTTTACTGCCGACGGGCATTCAAAGAGTCCAAGACTTTGAAATGGAAGATGAAATGGAAGATGGACAGCACAATGATACTTATAAGTGATCGCTCTCATTATGCTCACCCCGCTTTCCGGGATGAAATATAGTATAGCACATCAGCACTAAGAGGCTCCCGTAGTTCCGTTCTTATCAGCATTCCAGCAATGAGGCTATTCATGGTAGTCACTTGACGCTATTTCCGATAAAGTCTAGTGAGAAGATTATGTATCTATTAGCTCGTTCGAGAGGTCTGAAGAACCGCGGATACCAAATGAGCTTTTATATGAAGATGTGAAGTACCAACGAGCATGCTTATGCTGGCAAGAAAAGCGCGCGCTGCAATCATGCAATGGTATCGCCAGTGTAAGCAATCAGACTCAACGCTCGTGATCGTAGAGTTGGCTCGGTTGATGAGAACAACCTCAGGCGATTCTCCAAATGGCTCGAAGCCTACAAGGATTGATTGGTGGCCTGTACATCAAGAATCTCACTGGCAGGCCAGAGAGATCGGATCGACTCCGACGTCTCGGTATGCAATCTGAAAAAGAAGTAGACAGGTAGGGAATCCTCCAATTGCAAAGCACCCGACCACGGTCGCGAGCGCTTCTTTTATAATGCTATCAGGGAGGAGAAATCGAGACGTTTTCCGAAGAGAGCGGGATGCTCTTGTGGATGGTGTGATGTTAGTGCATTGATGTGAGACGCTATACGATCGATGGCGGTCAACGAGGGTATAATGGACAACGATGGAGGCGGTAGGGATCGCAACTACCCGGTTACGCGTCCAGTGCTTGTGTTTGCTCCTGCTCTCTTCTGTTTATCGCTTTTTTTTTCGTGCTGGTTCCGCCACGAGTTCGTCCGGTGAGCTTCTGCGCATCTGGGACTTCGGGATCACTTGTCTAGATCAACTTGTCTGGCTTTTTTTCGTGGATGTACTATGAGACCAGCTGTCATTTGCTTGCTGTGTGTCCGCGAATTGGTGATGTGAAACTTCTGGCGCCAGTGGAGCGACGTCGTCAATAGTATAAGCAAAGACTATGAGGGATGCTCCAGAATGGTAGTCGCGAACAGGTGGGCAGTTGACAGGGTTATGAATCGAGCTGCTGTCAAGAGCGTACTAACTACTAAGAACTTCGAGCCGAATTAGTGGGAGGGCAAGGCAACCACATCAGGCGCGCGGGGCAAACGAGCGGGTGGGATCAGAAATTGAAAGTCGAGCTAATGAGACTCTCATACTGATATCCTACGAGGTAGATATCATCGACCTACAACAATGCATTGACGGACTGAGCAAACAATTATGCTCGAGCTGGCCCTATGTTGACGCTCATGCGATCGAGATCCCCACGCTCTTCCTGACTAGCTCTAGCCAGAGGCTTCGTCATCCCTTCTCAACTTCCATTCTCCGGGACGGCCACTGGCAGCAGGTCCACCTGCACGCAGCTGCTCGGCAAGTCATTGCCGGAGTAGAATTCCTTCCAGAACAGCTGTGGGATGCCGTGCCACCAGTCACAAGCTGCCCGGTCTCGTCAGCCATTGTCCTTGAAGAGACGAACCTGCGGTGCAGGAGGTGAGGAAGAGGTTCTTACCAAGCCATCCGGCAAACCCGTCGGTATCCTGGCCGTACTGCAAGCCCGTCTCGTTGAAGAAGAAGCCCGTAGAGCCGTACCCGGCGTTGATGGCTACGAAGTCCCATTCTAAGTAGTGCGTGCGCGTTAGCATTGTCCCTCTTTGGAAACATCGAACTGAGAGTAAATACGTACTGGCATAGAAATCATAATCAACCATCACCATGCCCCACGGAAAATTAGTGCCGTAATCGAATTGCTGGCTGGTACCATTCAAGAAGCCGATTGAGGCGCCGTCGATGGATTCGAGCGTCACATCATTCTCACCAGCGCCGGTGTGATAGCCGCTCACGTAAAGGCCATTTTTGTCCTCGTTTCCATGGCCTTTGACGCGTGTTTGGAGGTAGTATCGGCTCGGCGGGGTAACAGTGTTATTGGTCGTCAGATTAGAAGTGGATGGTGGGGTGATTGTTGCAACGGTCGTCGTGTTGACCGGGGAGAGTGGTGTGGTGAGGGCGAGAGCGGGCGGTAGGGCGAGGAGGAAGGTGAGGGTTCGTGGAGTGAACTTCATTGTGACGGTGCCGAAGGTTGTGAGGTTGTCGGAGGTGATGAAGAATGGTGAAAATAATGTGCGGGCTGGAGAGGAATATGAGGAAGTCGCGTGGGTGTTGAGATGATGGTGAGTGCAGTTGCTGAAATATGTTCACAGCGGGAAAGACCGACGAGAGGAAGAGTTGTTGTATTCTCGCCATGCAGCTCTTAGCCCCGTCCACCTTCCTCGTTTGGCACGTGAATGATTTCTGTACGAGAACAGCTGACCCGTTTTGCCTCTTCTTGTTTGCGCTCCCCCCCGCATCGCCAAGCCTGAGCAGCAAACGAGCTGCAGCTTCAAGGTCATAACGCCAGTCAAAAATCTGCATCGAGCTTCTCCCGATTCAAAAGCTGAGTCAGTAGAGTCCGTCCAAAAATAAAAGACCTGGTGGTGGGATCAGATGTGGAATGCGGTGGGATCCCGTATATCCCGTATACGAGGTATCGCGTCCGATTACCGGAAGGGTATGCTCGATCTTGCGCCACTCTGGTGATGTTCGCGGAGAGTCTGCGCTAGCAAACAAGGACAACAAATTCCATGGGACGGCCGATTAAGTCCCACACGGAGTCAAAGGCATCAAAATCATGCATCACGTTTCCAAGGTAAGCGAAAGTCGAGACTAGCGCACAGCGATCGTCGAGGCAGATCGATGAGATACGCCGCAATTGCATCTCTGATCCTACCATCGGCAGCTCGGGCGTACCGCGCTTGCGCATCCTTTATCGCCGAGGCCACATCCTTACCCCAAAGATGACGGCCGCAATGAGACCGAGACTAGGTAGTATCACACCTATTGCAATCTGAGCGGGGACGCTGAGCCCGTTGCCGCCACCGCTATCACCGCCACTCTTACTCGCTGCAGATGTAGAGGATGATGGCGGTGATGACTGCGATGAAGATGATGGGGAGAGCGATGGGTCGGTGGAATGCGTGGTCGAGGAACTGGGGGAAATGACTCGTGTTGATGTGGATGTAGCGGAGGGTGATACTGCCGTGGCCATTGAGGTGCTGGAAGACGATGCTGGTGGGTTTTTGGATATCAGTGACACAGACGTCGAAGAGGTGGATGTAGAGGATGCAGCGGCGGATGCGCTCTGAGGGCTAGCAGATGGAACACATGGACAATCCACGCTGTACGAGCCAATTCCGAAGCTTGTGCACGTCCCATTTGGTGCAAATGTCGGATTGTTAGAGCAATAGGGTCCATTGTAGACCGTGACTATTAGAACCCGTCAGCGTTCTATTTCGGCATCAGAAGCACGACTGTTAGAGAGTACCTGCACAACATGAGTCCAGATGACTCGGGTCTACACTGTTCGCCTCGTGCGACAGTGGTTGACACGTACCGCTGAACGCCTGTTGATTGATTTGCCCGGTGAAATTGCTGTCCTGACAGGCAGCGTCGCTGAAAAACGGGACTATGCTTGTCGCACCGACGAAGACGTTGGTGGTAGCGCACAAGGCGAGCACCCGTATCAGGCAGGGCCCGCGCAGCTTTTCCATCTTGTGAGGCTCTCATTTCGAGGATGGAAGAAGGGAACGGCATTCAGGAGAAGCTCGGTCGGCAGTGGCGACGACTGAATGTCCTCGGTCGAATCCTCGGGAACATATGCCGCCAAAATTCTGGACCCGCCGTTCTGATTCGCGGATATTGATATGCAGAATTCATGCAGGTCCTGCCGAATCATCTCGCCTCCCCACCCTGTGATTTGCCGAGACAGAAGGCTGGCTTGTGTTTAGCCACGGCCCACCTGGCGCGCGACGATCGTGAAAAGCAACATTTCGTTAACGATAAATGTGTTCAAGTATCTGCAGCGAGTCGGGGCGGGAAAGATGATCAGCGTGGAAGTCAGGTCAAATGCAAACCGAAAAGCTTTGCCGAACTAGTTTCGGTCGACGCTCTGGCATACGTTGAATGCGGGCTCAGTATCAGTGATCAAGACAGTGGTAGATGTGAGAAGAGTGTATCATGTGAAGAATTTCCAAGCATCGCGGGAGCCGGCTGGCTGATTGCGAATCAATTCTGGCTCACGTAGTAGACTTGGGGCTATATGTCTTGCATGACTTGCAGTTTATCGGAACCGAGCAGAGCAACTGTGGAGGGCAGCTGTCCAATCGAAGATCATCGACCTGGGTCCTGTACTGGTACATGGGTATTCGTTGGAAAGACTTTGTTGCAAGTTAGAAAATGCTTTCTTGAGCAAAACAACAAAGTTCATCTGCCTCCAGATTTTGATCCACCGCATATCCTCCACATCCATGTCCAGGTCCATCATTCTCCACCCTCCTCCTGCTCGGTTCTCCGAACCTCTTTGATCCTTAGTGGCTCTTGATCTTGTCGCTTGCGCACTCTCATTATCACATTCTGCATTTGTCGCTGGAGCAATGTCATTCTCACATGGGAAAATTTCAGCCAGCGGCTGGGCAGTGCTTATAGCATTGATCGTACTTCCTGATCCGCTTGCATACCGAGGAACTTTCTCAACAGGAATAGCCTCACCTTTGTGCACAGGACTAGCTTTATCTTCTTTCAGTCTCGCAAGTATTTGCTCCCACCCAATCGGCATATCAGAGTCCCTGGGAGAGCATATTACGATTTTTGCGTAGCGACGTGATTTCGGAAATGTGTCTTGACACTAGTTTTCACTGACCCCGTGGACGCCAATCTATATATCACCAGCGACATCATGGCAGTCAATTGACAAGATCACCAAGCCCTGCTCTCTGTATGTGCTCTCCTCTACCGATTATCAGTGGGGAACTCTATACTTACACAACGAAGGTAACGCGTATCAAAGCCTGAAAAAAGTGCGTTAGGATTACCGCTGAAAACTTGGTGACGATCCCCAAGAGAGGGATGGACGGTGCGCCAGAGGCGGAGGAACCTTGAATCGGTGTTGCGGTCTTTGTGAACTGGAGATGATGTATGAATTCGATAGTGGACTCCTCGAGTTCTGGCTTGAAGTTGGGCACATTGATAGGCGTTTTTGGTTGATCGCGTATTTGTATCGCTAAGTCTACTGCTGAAGGGTCAAGTTGGACTGTGGATGAAGAAGGATTTCAAGTTCTCTGTGAGGAAACATGCCATTCTTGCCAGGCAAGCCGTACTCATCTACCCATTGCTCCGTCTTTATAGGGTCCAGGATATCCGCAAACGAGAACTTAACAGAATTATAAGCCTGAACACACTTCCAATCTCAATTCCAGTCTGTTCTAGCCTGAAGTCCAGTAGACATTATTTTCAAAAGCTCGAAAATCATCATCGATACTGAAAAAGACAAAGGCACACACAGAGAGAAAGTTACAAACGACTTCAGGGTTTCCTCTTCTGAAACGAGCTGCGACCCAACAAAGGATCAAAAAGACAATGTTATTGGCAGACAGAGAATGTACGTGACACTCTGTAGAATGCTTGCCAGTATCTAGCTCCTCCCCCTAGCACCCCCTCTCCTTTCACTATCTCTCTCGAGTGGTTGATGTAGCACCTATCATCGTGTCTAGTTCCTTCCTTCATGCATCGTTCCCTTCCATGCACATTCCATTCTTTGTCATTCATGATTGCTACGTTTGCTACACTAATCATTTATGTAGCTAGTCATTCTTTATTCCCATCTACTATATCAAGGCCGATGGTGCCTAGGTTCAGAATCACTATCCTTCCTCTTTATCACTGCTGTGCACCCACCTGCTGAGAGCTCCAAGACATCGAAATCCCTCAAAGCCCAAACATCAATCACGCAAACAGCAAAAGCCACAACAGGCATGGAGACGCATACATCGGCCCGGAAGGCCCTGGCCGACATTACGCCAGCCGCTGAGTCTGGAGTCATGGACATCTCCCCCGACACCACGTCAGCGAGCGAGCCGGATCCAAAGGAGCCTCTACCGTCCTGGGACAGCTTATGCGTCTCCAGAAATTGCCCGATCAAGCACCCGCACACCTTCGGGCTTCGACCTCAAACGCTTCCAGCTCCTCTGACTATCTGGCAGGATGCTGATGCAATCATCACTGACGACCACGGATATCCTGACACCCAGCCTCCGCCCTTGATCAAGGCCATGATCGACACTCTCCGGAACGACCCGATGATCGAGATGAGGTACCCGAGGTTCACTGATGTCTTGCGAGGTTTCTATCGCGCTCACGGCGGGCGTAGCGATAAATACCATGGGCCGCCAGGCATGTTTGGCCTCGGCATGGATCTCAGGAGCGGATATAGATATTGCCCGTATCACAAGCACCCAGATGAGGAGGCGACTGGAGGACGGTTTGCGTTTGAGATTGAGGGAAACGAGGAAAATTAAGATCCGGTGGTAAATGGCTGGTACTGATTGGCATAGATTGGTCAGGTAACGATTAACGAGCTGGTTGTCGAGGCTTGGGATGTTGTAAAGTCTGCCCATATCAATCATCAAAAAATCATTGTAAGCGAAGATCGCTCGGTTTCTGTTTCGCATGACTGGATCGTCTCTCCGTAGGTCTGTCATTACATGCTCTGTATTATCGTGGCTCTAATTCCTCGAGGGAAACGAAATCTAACATTGCGCGTGCTTGGTGTAGATTATACGCAGAATTCTTTGCTGCTCTTTCCAACCTTCAAAAAAATTAATTCAATATGGTTGCCTGCTTCTCGAGATTTCATTTGCCGTGAATGGCGAGCAGGGAGAAGCGACATGCCTCGGTGACTTTGGCGGCAGATAGATGGTGTATGTCAAAAGCCACGAGTCTCTTGGATTGGAGAACAGTGATGCGCATGGGACAAATATTGGCGCAGAACCCATTGAATCTGAGTAAGAGGAGAATCCCGTCGCGTCGCTTACAGAACTGCACGCGATTAGCGTAGGAAACGACCCATCCCACACTCGACACATGGAGTTTTCTCATTCAACCTGCCATCAATTCACATACTTTGATGAGTCCAGCCTCGAGGCAGCGGCGACAAATTTTCTTGAGGAGCTGATACTAAATTACCGCAAGCCTTTTCATCCTCCTTCACAGGGACGAAACCACGAGCTGGTCAGTGTGTTGCCGCATAGAGATGCGACCATGATCTGTGGGCTGTTGTTACTGCTGGCCAGCATCGCTCACCATGCCACTTCTATGGCCGTCGATGTCAATCCTACCATGGCAACGACACCGTTGAATCGCATCGTATACCATTGCTTCACTCCCGACACCAGCCCCAACATAGGCGAAGCCAATTCCAAAGACTGCCGCGATACCCTCCTCCTTCTTGCGCGTAGTCCGGACTTCACAACCCCAATGCGCTTCAGCAAGAACCCCCGATCAGGGGTAAAGGTACCCCGAGGTTGGAGGTCTGGAGACTGCCTGATATTCGTGAGCTGCGAGAACGATAGAGATTCTTATACGTTTCGATTTGCGGATGTTCTGGTGGTAGCGAAAAGGATCGTCGATAACTGTGTGGGAACGACCGTGACTGAGAAATGGGGCATATTGAGATGGGGCGGTGTGGATATTCTGGGAGATTCTGAGACGTTCTATGTTAGTGTTGGGAAGCCATTTGCTCCGAGGACCGTGGAAGAGGGTGTTGTCCTTGTCAATGGAACGATGTTAGATCCGGCGATTGACGTTTTCTAAGGTAGTGTTAGAAGGCAGATGGTCAAGGATACACACAATTCTCAGGTTCACACCAGGACTAAGGGCAGAAAACAGCACTCGCTCTGATGCTTATAGGGAGTGGATATGTGATTGCTCCTCAGTCACAACTTCGAGAGCTGGTAGAACCTACTCGTTCAAAGGTGGTTGCATGCGAGGCATATCTGCATGTCATGTCTTTGAAATGGCGTTCATACCCGAAAGACCGAGGGGCTCCAAGTCAATGTTCGTCGCTGCACCAGGATAGGTCACCGTTTTCTCCCAGTCAAAAGCACACCTTTCCGAGGGCCGCCGAAATCAAATCATCATAAAGATTTACTAGCCTGTAGCACCTTCAACACTAAATAGATTTGGTATCTCGGCGCCGATACCAGGATACTTTATAGTACTTGTTGAACCATGAACCAGGTTGCTGAAACCCCCTAACCCTGGTGATTGAGATCTGTATATTTGTGCCATGACCCATATGGCTCGGCATAGGCTGCGCATGGAAAGAGCAATGGGATTTCCGTAAGTACCATGGGCCGATCCTCTTCGAACCGCTTAGTCCTCCACAGCGTGATAGACACGTCGTATATCTATGTTGTATTCTTGACTCTTTCCACTCGCACTTATTCCTTTCTCTAGAGGATGGCAGTGAACAGCGGCTCAGATGGTATCGACCCGAAATGCAAACCTTGTCATGTTCATGCATTGACAAGAAAATGTCAGGAGTATGAGACGGTATCCATACCACGCTAGTGGTTGAATCTCGGATATGCAAAATGGCATCAGCACCACAGTACTCCGTATGGTAATTCAATCATACATCTGGTGCATCAATGCTGGTTTCCTCATCAGTAACAAGAGGTGACGGTGTCCACCACCTAGATCTTCGGCTCAGAATTGTATACTCTGTATGAGTCAAAGAAATCACAAAGGGTTTCGTAACTGCCCCTCCGTTTTTCACGATAGCATTCGTCTTCTTCGACTTCTCTGACAGAACCGGATCCGCGAGGGTAGGTAGTTAGAAGAATACTTCATTGAAGATGGGAGTTTCCACCACAGACATGAACAGCTCTGCTCAGTCCAATGACCAGCTGATCGTCTCCGACGACCCTCATCACCCCGCTAATCACATATGCACCCTCTGCCGCAACTTCTATAACCTGGGATGGGTCACCGGCACCGGAGGCGGTACCTCGATCCGCAAGGGCCCGCACATTTTTATTGCTCCTTCTGGGGTGCAGAAAGAATTAATGCAACCGGAGAATATCTTCGTTCTGGACTATGCTACGAGATCGTATCTACGGAAGCCTCCGGTGCTGAAGCCGTCTGCTTGCACGCCGTTGTTTATGGCTGCTTTTGATAGAGGTGCTGGGTGTTGCATTCAGTCAGTTGCGACTTACTCTTCGGTCTTCTTTTAGATATCTTACACGATGGACAGTACACACTCGCAGTGGGCAGTCCTGGTCACCCTACTGGTAGAGCGAGACGCCGCTCAGAACGGCGAGAAGCTCGAAGACAGATGCTTCGAGATTCAGGAGATCGAACAGATCAAAGGCATCCCTCAAGGCAGAGGTAAGCAGGGAATGCTGGGTTACTTCGACAAGCTCAGAGTGCCGATCATTGAGAACACTGCGCATGAGGAGGACTTGACTTCGAGTCTGGAAGTAGCCATGGATAGGTACCCAGATACGTACGCGGTCTTGGTGAGAAGGCATGGCGTCTATGTCTGGGGCGACGACGTACAGAAGGCCAAGACGCAGGCGGAAAGGTAAATGAAGTCCTTGAGTGTCTGGGAACGTGTGCTTATGCCTGCCAGCTTGGACTATCTCTTCCGGTTGGCAGTGGAGATGAGAACGCTGGGGCTGCCTTGGACGACGGGTTGAGCTCGGTTACTGCGATGATACGTCTAGAAAAATACATACCAGCAACAGTGTTGCCGCAGTCATTAAGACATTTAGAAGCATAGGTACGATTACGCCCGGAGCACCACCCAGATACCAGTCTGGGTCGTTATTCTAATAGTAGGCAAGTATCTTAAATATACTGACGATGTTACAGCACACTCTGCTGCGACCGTCTAGATTTTTTTGCTCCCTAATATCTTCCATGATTGTCTTTCCTTGCTTGTATGTCTCCGATCTCCGAATGAGCCCTTTGAGCATCCGATAATTGCACTGCATTGAGCGGATCGGAAGTGGTCCCCAGATTCAAAGTAGCACTGCGGCGACTATGTATTTTGCCAATAGACAGAATGTATCCCCGAGCTGTGTAGCCCCTCTAGTACGATGAGAGTAGCTGCTCTGAACATTGGAGACGTTTGGCCAATTCGTCCGGTCTTGGCAGAGGATGTTGGTCATCGATTGTTCGATTTCGATGTTCATGCTTCAATAAGTAACATGTATCAAATGCATGCCGCCGTGGTCGCAAGAGCTGACCGGGAATCTGGGCGTAGCACAAACGCCCGTCGCCAACACATGCTCTCGTAATCTGTAGACCCGTGAACCCTCTCATGGTAATCATGCTATCGCCTTGTCCTCCTACCCTTGTAGACCATGCATAGCGCTGAGAAGGAGATCGCTGGAACCCAGGCTTCATGACCTAAGTGCGTGGCACGATTACAGGTTTTGTCAGAAAGGATTTGTCCCCAAAGAAGTGCAAGCTAAACGTGCAGAATACGATGAGCGAAAGCGGATTGATAACACGTGCGGTGTGCGGCGTGCGGCATCATTCTCTTAGGGTCGGATTCGTCTATGCATAAGTACCACTACCACTCACTACCTTACCTCCACCTTTCCACCACACCAACCCTCATCTACGAACATGGACTCCGCAACCCTCCGCACCAAACAGTCCCCTCTAAAAGAGCGCTACAGGACCGACCCCTCCTCCGCCCTCCTCACCCTCAAAACGACCGGCACCCTCTCCTCCACCTCCATCGCCTGCTCCCTCTCCTCCGGCCCCGCCATCGCCTCCGCCGAGGCCAAAATCGCAGGCCTCCACCCCGCAGCCGGCGGCGACGATCCCGAAATCTCGCGCGAACTGTGCTCCGGCGACATGTTGCTCGAAGCGCTCGTTGCGTGCGCGGGCGTCACGTTGAAAGCGGTTGCGACTGCGATGGAGATCCGGATCGAGGAAGGGGAGGTGAGGGCGGAGGGGGATCTGGATTTCAGAGGGACGTTGGGGGTGGATAGGGGTGCGCCGGTTGGGTTCGTGGAGATACGGTTGGAGTTTGTGCTGGCTACGGACGCGGAGACGAGTAAGGTTGAGAAGATGGTGCAGTTGACCGAGAGGTATTGTGTCGTGTTGCAGACGATATGTCAGAAGCCGAAGATCAGGGTGACGAGTTCGAAGAAAGAGTAGGGTTGCAAGTACTCTTGTCATGTCGAGCTCCTGGTTCCAAGGGATCGATTTGAGGCCGATCACGATGTCATGTTTCAATGCGCTGCGCGATGTTGACATGCGACTGTGCCCCAACCCACGCGCAAGTCGCAAGCTCCAGTCGCGTGAGATCTGGCGCAACTGAGGGGTTTTCAGTGCTGAAAACAACACGAGAACCTTCTTTGAAACTCATCTCTCGTCATGGAGATGCATGGCTACGATGCGTACAGGCTTCGCTTCCCACTCCCACAGTCCTCGATCCCCATGGCTCTCATCCTCCTGTCGTTCCTTGCCCTGGCCCTCGCAGCTCCCCTCGATCCCCCCCTCGACCTCGACGCCTTCCGAAACCTCACGGCCACGAACCGCTGCGCCGATTCGCAAGACTGGCAAGCCTACGCCTTCCTCGTCGAAGACTGCTTCACTGCCATCCAGCGCGTCTACATCGAAAAGGTCCTCAACAAAAGGCCGGACGAAGTCTACGAATTCGTCGCACCGAGCACCTCCCCCCGAACAAGGAACCCGTGGGTGCGGACTCCGTCGCAGTACATTGTCAGTCAGTATCATCCTCCCTTCTCAGCTCCCTAGTCCTACAATATGCAACGACGGGAATTGACGCCAAGGCCAGACTCCTGCACCCTCTCCATCGTCATGCTCGACTGGTTCGGCCGCCGGGGATCATTGCCCGGACGCGGACCCGGAGGCTACCAGCCGTCCGACACTGCCACCTTTAGAGACGTGTGGGGCGCTGCGCGCGTAGTTGAAACGGACTGCCTGCTGCCGACAAGGCGGCCCGGGTGGGACGCCATCGGTAAGACAAGACATCACACTTCCCTCGATCCGCGAGTTATTGCCACAACAAGGTCCTTCCCCCACGATCTAACACTCTCCGTGTCCGCAGGCTCCAAATCCAGCATCGGCGTCTTCCTCTGGGCGACCGACTCCCCGATCAACGACCAGGTCACTGGAAGAGGACGACCGATGTTGGACCAGTCGCCCAATGGATCCAGTATCGCAAACACCGACATCGTCTCGACCACCTGAACCTCATCGAAACGTTCGAAACAGCAAACGCCCAGCGACGACGCTACACTATCACAGCGATCCATTCCGCCGCAGGAAGACGTGAGACGCCGTCCGTTCGAAAACAGTACTCCCCCCCCCTCCCTCTCTTCGCACCGAGGTCCTCAGCGGTCCCACCTCGCCGCTTCATCCGACACGCCGTCGCGGCGGGACCCAGTCCGTGCAGCAAGCGGCAGGAGACGAAAATCACGCGCGGAGAGAGGCCCCCCGCGATCGAGCAACCTGGGTCGGGACCGCGATCGCGTGGGGTCGGGGTCGAGCACGATAGGGAGGGGAAGGGCTCTGATGATGGCTGCTGTGTCAGTCGTGGGGGAAGCATGTCGTGGTCTCCGATGTTTTAGCGTCTGGCATGTATGGGCAGAGTCGTGGCTAGGGGGGAGAAGCGCTTGTGCATTTGGTTGTTGCGTCTGCGCGCCGATCACCTCACCTCACACCGCTCTCCCCCTCCCCTCGACAGAACCTACGTACCTATTCACCATCGAATTCCCCCCCCCCCCTTTCTTCCCCTCCTGTACCCGCGATGTCTCTCATGCAGACAATCAGCCAGAACTAATCTACCGCTTCCACCACCGAAATTCGCCCCTTCAATCCTACCGCGCGTTCGAAGCCTTACCCGCGTGCTGGTTCGGGCGCGGATGTACGGAGAGGAAAGTCGGAGTTAGTATATCGAGCGGATAGGGATAATTTTTTTTTAGTTCGTACGCGTACATACATACAAGGTATTCGAATGGTGGGGGCGGAATGGATCTCGTCCCACGAGGTTAGTGCGTCGACTGTGTGCATATATGCGTCGAACATTCCTCTTTCCATCGTTCATTCATTCATTCGGTCATTCAGTCAGTCAGTCATTCATCGTTCGACTGTCCTCTTGCCCTCCAAATACCCCTCGTCCCATCTCCCCTCTACCTCTCCCATCACACTTCCTTCTCGACCTTCTCCCCCCTCACCCCTCCTAACCAGCACTCCAAAATTAAGCCTTCGGCCTCACCGCCCCCTCCCTCGCCCCACCCCCCAGCCTCCTCTTACTCACCAACCTCAACCCCGCAACCAACATGATCAACCCCTCCACCCCCAGCACAACCGCCAGCGTGACCATCGCGCCAATAACGCCCGCGACAGGCCGACTCACGCCCCCGGCAGCACCACCGCTCGAACCACTCCCGCCCTTCCCGCCCGACGAAGGCGACGTCAGCGTCGACGGACCAGCGCACACGCCCGTCGTGTTCCCGCACGCCTGGCACCAACCCGCCTGCGACCCGATGGCGAATTTGTTCATCCCCGCGGCGAAATCATCCCAGCGGAGCGCCAGGTCCGGCTGCCCGAACAGCGGATACGCCGTCGGCGTCGAGGCGTTGCCGGCCGTGCCGTTGTGCCAGTAGAAGCGCACCTGGATGTCCTCGGGGGCGGGAAACGGACTGGGCGCCACGTCGGTGAAGAGCTCGAAGGTCATCGTGGACGCGTAGTCCGGGATGCCGATCCAGTCCGCGCCGAGGGCGGTGAGGTTCGCGAGGCCGAAGAAGGATTGGAACTGGCCATATTCGCCGAATTGGAGGTTGAGGACGGGGGCACCGGTGCCGTTGGATAGGATGGTTTGGTTGAGGGCGGAGAGGATCTGGGCGGCGAGGGTGGCGCCGGCGATGGCACGGATGGGGTCCGTGGCGTTGTAGGCGAGGTTGAATTCGTGGGTGTCGGCTAGGGTGCGGATTTCGAGGAGGGCGGACGGGGTGAGGAGGTTGGAGGAGGGGATTGTGGCGTTGTGGATTGAGGCGACGTTGAGGTAGTCGAAGACTAAGAGGGGTTTGGTTAGAGTGGCTTGGAAGAAAGGGTGGAGGGAATGGGATTGTGCCAAGGGCGGTCTCACTTGTGTAAGCGTTCGCAAAGTTCGCCCGGCTGGCGTTGAAGGTGCTATTGATGGATGGTAGAATGCTGGTGTAGAAGGCTTCGGTGCTGTTTGAGAGAGCCAGGTATTCAGGCGAGGTGAAGTAGTTGTTGGAGCTGATCTCCGCGTTGGCGCAATTAGTCGCACCCTGGAGCCAAGCATCGTCCTCACTCCCAGTGCCAGTGACGACTGTGGCGATGGGGATGAGTTGATATCCATCCAGCGGCGCTGCCACCACCGTCCCGTTGCCGAGTGTTTGCGACCCGAGCGTGGGGCCAACGGCCGGATAGAGGCCCTGCAAAAACCCTTGGGCGGAGGTCATGAGGACGTTGTCCAAGGGGGCCGAGGCCGCTATCTGGGATAGCTTGACAATGTCCGGTTCAATGCCGTTGATGGGGGAGGTGCCATTGATGTAGTTCTCGCGGAACCAGGTCGCGGAGGAGAAGACTTCACTGTACCCCAAATCGGTCAATTTGGTGGGCGGGTATGCTTTTGTTGTGCGGTCACCGTGGCGGGAGAAGATGTAGAGGCCGAGGACTGTCTCTGCCGCTTGGGTGAGAGGGAGGAGGAGGGCGATGGGGAAGAGGGACTGTGGGAGCATCGTGTTGACTTTTCAATTGTCGCAGTGGGACATGGAAGGTGGGGAGGAAGATTCCAACGAAGAAGAAGAAGAAGAAAGAGAAGAAGGAGAAGGAGAAGGAGAAGGAGGAAGAGAATGGAAGAGGAACAAGTGGATTTATTTCTTATTATCATTAATCATTATGTTGTTGTATTATCGAGCGAATGTGCAGATGGTCTTATCGTTGATCAGTACCTATCTGGTATATGCAGACACCCTCCACCCCACATATCGTCACATCCAACGCCAAGTCTAGGCCCTCGCCTACTCGGTCTCACCCCCGGATGCAATTCCCTGCCGGATGCAATTGTAGGGTTAGGGCTTCTCCCCACCAAATATCCCTCCTACCATTTGTAGCAGTACCACTACAATATATAATACTGAATATGGTCTATTTAACCCTGATAAGACTATGTCTATTTATGTAGATTACTGAATATGTGAAATAAGAGTAGATTGCTACGTTGGAATATCAAAATGTACCTTAGTAAAGCGATTTTCCCCATGGCTCGGGGGGCCCCAGGTCGATCTGCACATGGAGGTATGTTTTGATATTCCAGCATAGCAATCTACACTCATTTCGTATATTCAGTACACATGTAAGTAATTATAGTCTTAGCAGGGCTAGATAGACCATATTCAGTATTATTTATTGTAGTGGTACTGCTACAAATGGTAGGAGGGATATTTGGTGGGGAGAAGCCCTAACCCTACAATTGCATCCGGGGGTGAAACCGAGTAGCATCCATGCGGCATGCGGCATAGTCAGTCGGAGATCCAACACTGCTTCGGGGAGGTCCCAGTGCCTCCTAGGCTCCTACCTCAGTATTCTGTAGATCAGGAACACTTCAAACTCACCACGCATCACTCACCTCGCACCACTTGCCGCAGCGGCATGGTGCCTGACTGCGTGACAGCCGTGAATCACGACGGACTACGTGACACCAACGGAGACACCCAAAAGACACAGTGCAGACGATGCGACAACAAGGTGTGGGCAAAAGTCATGGGAGGGATCACATCATGCCAGATATGTGTGTCGAGGATTGCTTCTTCGTCTCGGTAAAAGAACAGGATCACGATTCGCACAGATAAATTCCTACGTCAAATGCCATAGTACACACGCCCAATTGGTATAAGATGCATATGCGTGCTGTGTTCCGCTGTGACCGCGACAGGTCACCTTCATGTTCATACCAGAAGCCGTCTCCGCCCAAGACGATAAAGGGGGTACAAGAAACGAAAGGTCGGAGCCAAGTACTGCCTTCAGGCACCGGACCTGCGCGAACCTAGACTTGCCGGCCTTGCTCCCCGTTCGACCTCGAAAACACCTTCACCACACCGTCTCCCCCTCCACTCACCACCCACCGGCCGTCCTGACTCCACACGACACTGCAGATACCTTCTCCGCGCATGAGCCGGTGGCTCGTGATTTCCTGCGCGCAAGACCT
This sequence comes from Platismatia glauca, assembly GCA_963556305.1. Taxonomy (NCBI): domain Eukaryota; kingdom Fungi; phylum Ascomycota; class Lecanoromycetes; order Lecanorales; family Parmeliaceae; genus Platismatia; species Platismatia glauca. Next base: position 59,315 of record OY745781.1, on the reverse strand, counting down.
CTTCTCCAGCGACCAGAAGCGTAGACTAGCATCGTGCCCCGCGGAGACAAGTTCGCCGCCGGAGGCTGATAACGAGAGCGCGGAGATGGCCGCCGGATGCGCGAGCATGTTGTACGTGCATTGACCTACGTCCATTAGTCTGTAACCATAGTAGAAACGGAGAGGGAATTACCGCTGTTGGCATCAAAGAATCTGATATAGCGATCTTCATGCCCACTGAGTATCATGCCTTCAACACCGCTGCTCGAGCCCGTAGGACCATGTACCATGCTCTCATCCTCCGACACACCTCTTCCCGAGTCAAAGCTCATGCTACCCTCCAGACCCACAGTCGTGGCAGCTACTGCATTGACGCCCGTGCCTGGAGTGCCGTCGTATGTTTCCGTACTTGCCATCCCGACCATTTCCTCTGCTGTGCGAGTATTGTAAACGAGAATCGATGCATCGACGTAAGACACCACAAAGGTGTCACCGGACATGGACAGCGGACTTATACACGTCGGTGATGGGTGGTCGAGCCTCTCGATTCGGTGGACAAGGGAGTGTTGGAACGCTTTCGAAGTCGCCGTGTTTGGTTGGGGCGACGACGGGAAGTTGGAGCCGGCGGACACCGAGTTCGCCCTTCGACTCCCTCCCGTACCCCTCCTTGACCCTTGATGTGGTGACGATGTCTGAGGTGGTGTGCTGACAGCCCAGATGAGAATTGTTCCATCCGCGGCCCCTGATGCGATGATCGTCCGGTCGGGGCCACCGTGATGTATACACTGATCTCCCAGTACGGAAGCCGAAGTTCCAGGCAGGACGCAGACCGTCCACACGGCGTCCGTGTGACCATCCAGGGTAGCTTTCGGGTCAACCCTGCCGCGTTCCCACACTCGTACCGTAGCGTCTTGCCCTCCCGAGAAGACCCAGCCATCTCCCTGAGCCCTACCGCCGTTGGTAAACGGCTGGTGGACGGGAGATGCCGCAAGTGAGAGGACGGCCCCGGTATGGCCTCGATGGGTGTGATCGCACTTGAGATCTAGGTCGTCGCCCTTATTTGGATTGCTGCCGGCCGTCCACCTTTTGATCGTCCCGTCGTCCCCCGCAGTGCAGATCTCCGGTTGCGCTGGGCTCCCTCCACCGGTAAAAATGACGGATCGTACGACGTCGAGATGACCTCTGAGGGCAAAGCGAACCTTGAATTGGCCAGGATCGCCTCTGAAGCTGCCACCCGTATGCGATGTCGATAGCTCTCTCAGCTCATGCGATCCATCGCTCGTCCGCCTTCTCGATAACGAGCTTTTCCGCCTATGCGAACCGGGTCCTCCGCGCGTAGGAGATTTCAGCGCAACGTTGTTCGCATTTGGAAAGACGTCGGTGTCAGGTCTTTGTGGTAATGGCTGATCTGGCGCAGGCCGATCTTCGACCGGAGGAGGCTCCGCAGGGTCGTCAAAATTCCATCCATCTGCATCGGCAGCCTCGGACTCTTCCAATGCTCTGGGATTATCCTCTTCTTCGCGAGAGGGTATAGGTCGCCCGAATGAATCATAGCTATGTGCCACCTTTTCAACTTGATCATCGCGATCGCGATTGGGAAAGCTGTAGTCTGATCGAGGTTGATTTGAACGATCGATGGCGGTAAGAGGCGCGTTTTGCTGTTGCGCTTGTCGTTCCGGCAGGTTTCGAGTCATGTAGGATGCCTGTTCCGCTTGCTGCGAGGTGCGAGAGAGCGCTGGGATGTCAGAGACTCGAGGCACGGGCGGAGGTTGATGGTTAGGTAGAGGGGACGGTCCCAGGGATGCGATATTGTTCGGTAGCTGCTTCTGTCGTTGCTGGACATAGACCTCCTCTAAAGATCTCTGTGGCTGCTGTTCGTTGGCGTATTGGTGATTCTGGAGCGCTTGCTCCGGCTCTTCGCTGTATTGCTGCTGGCCGTTGAACGACAAGACGTGATACGAGACCTCTTCGATGCATTTACCGAGGTACAAACGTGATCGGTCTCTTTCAGATTCGTGTCTGAGGTTTGGAGAGGATTGATCTTCGGGTTCGAGGTCGAGGAAGGAATTGTGGGGCTTGCCTAGTGATTGCAGGTTTTGTTAGCCACTGGTGGATAGAGAGTGCCGAGATACGCATACCCTTAGCCGTCGGCCTGAAGTTCTGCTTCGCGACCTGACTCTCCTCTTTCTTGCCCTCGGTTTGCGAGCCAGATTGCGGGGATTTGGCTTTTTCCCTTTCCTTCTTCAGGGCATGCTCCAAGATCCTGATGTGCTTGTCCATTGATTCCCGCAATCGCTTGTTCGTCCTCCCGTCACCCTCAAGCTTTCCTATCCGCGACTTCATTTCCGCTCTCTCAATTTGCCAGGCGTTCCGTTCACGCTCGTGTCTATGCCACTCGGTCTGAAGGAATCGCATCACCCCTGTAACGGAACGGTTAGCGGAAAGCTTTGCACCCTCCGCAGATGATAGCAGTTGAATCATGATGGGTGCTGACCCTGTAATGTATACTCTGTGCCTTGCGGCTGCCCTCCACTATTACCTGCCTCGCTCCCGCCGCCGGCACTCCCTCCGCTGCCTCCCATGCCAGCGGAGTTCTGCCATGCCATTATCTCCTAGGCTCTCACAGTCGCACAATCATTACCCTGTACCCCGAGGCAATCAATAGGATTAGGTTGGCGCTTTGTTCCGTAGGCATAGGGGTCCACAGAATGGCCTGGTCCAGTCGCGAGCTGTGAAATTGAAGCTGTTCTCGTATAAGGTGATGCGGGTCAGGTGCAGGTGTCGGCCAGGAAATTGGCGTGATTGGTACCCAGAGGATGTAGCCTGAGAGTCAAGGGAATGAATGGCCTTTAACTGCAACAACGCATGGATAGGTGTCAAGGGGTAGGAGCGTCAACGGTCTGCTGGCGGCGAATTGGAAGTTCCTGACAGATGATCCGTCGCGCCAAGCATCGTAGGGCTGAGCGATCCCGCGTATTCCATTCCCTCTTTCTTTTCTCCGCTACCTACTAGCCGTCTACCACACATAGCACCTTTCCCCGAGGTTTCAACAAGTGCCTCTCGAGCAGGGCATTGCGGTTGGATGCTCGTAGCCAAAACGTGCTGCTTCTTACCGGATGATTATGTGAATAAGTATGACGCGAAGGCCCTGGAAGCTCAGCTAGCTAAGGATTTGAGGACGACAACGTCGCGTGACCTCTTTGTAGTCCGGGAGCAGGACAGGACCATTGCCACTGAGACTTGAGAGTCATTGGCTTCAGAGGTTGAAGTTGCATCACTATGTCCTGGCTTCGATCCACGCTCTGCATACTGATGCTTTGTTGGATAGGGAGGGAGTCAGGAGAGGAAATCTTAGGTAGCGAAAAGTAGGTAATTATCTTTCTCAAAACATCGCAAAAAAGTCCAGCAAACGTTGATAGCTGCATTTTCTAGAGGACTTCTTCCAATATTCATCCTCCTTGTATTTCTCATCTCCTTCAGGCATTTCCTGTCGTCTTGCCCTGAAACACCTGCTTCCATTTCGTTACAGCGCAGTCGACTCAACGGCTTTGCTCCTGACACAACCTCTCCCCTCTTTCACATTGCCTTCTGTGCCTCTTTTGCTTGCATCACAAGAATGGTTCTTCACGCTCAAAATCCCATCTGCTCCACGTCACCTTATAAACCTTATCTTCCCCTCAGTGCCTTTTCACCCGCTCATGCCTATTGTTCCATTCTCCACCTCTTTCACGAAGGGCGGGTGCAAATCGACCAACCAGATTGTCGCGGTGAAAGCTATCTGTGCACATTGCTCTCTTATCTACAAGCTGGTGACCCCAAGTTCGCCCGGGGTGTCTGGTGCGCTCCCCCTTTAGAGCCGACTGAATGTGCGAGATACTCATGGAACCCAGCTGCTGTATCGGAGAGTGCCACAAATCAAAATCAACTCTCATTTCAATAGCCACAAACTTCGAACCTGACACTTCATCTGCAAGCCTCGAGGTAGGATCCACGGTCTCAACAACGTCGATTCAGTCGGACTCTTCCGGCATCACTACTAACTCGCAGACGTCATCGAGTTCTTCAACCAGTTCTCCACCTAGTCCCGGTCGCCCTTTGTCGGCATCAAAATCCAGCAGGGAGTCTCTTACGAGCAGCAGTCTCTCAAGCCCCAGGCTGACAAGCCACACCCATACCTCCACTATAATGTTAACTCCCAGGGAATCATCCACGACCTCCAGCACCGTGATCCCACGTACGGCGTCAAGCCCACCAGCACCGAAAACATCGCTGTCACACTCACACTCGCAAAACCGCACCTCGTCGGCATCGAGCCCGACACCCTCAAGCACCGCGCCTCGCGCCACTTCTTACAGCACCTGCGCCACATGCTCGTATCCGACCCCGACGGCTGCGTGCACGGCGATCAACGGCTACGAGCGGTACTATTCGGGCCACTGCTCCGTCGAGAACACCGAGAATCCCGGCAACATCGACCCCCTGTACCCGCCCATCTACTCGTACGTGCGCCGTGACCGTTCCTCCCCTTCTCCACGGTTCAAAGGACCCAGTGCGCTGACTTCCATCACCGCAGAACATATCCCGGCACTCTCAACGCCTGTGACGCGGCCGCCACTTGTGCTCTGCGGTCGGAAGAGTTCGATCCCAACGTGTACAATTCGTTCGATCTGCACTATCTCTGCTCGAACTCGAGCTGGATATGCGTGCAGTATTTTGGCGTCAATTTTCACGCGGCCCGTTTCGACGTGCGGGAGTTCGATGCGGTGGTGGCGTATGGGTATTACAGTCTCGGGCATCGTCACTAGAGAGCTGTCTCTGGTGCTCTAGAATGCTGGCCGTGCAGACCGATTAGAAATACATTCACACATTGGAATATCTCGTTCTCCATCGAGTCCGCTTTCCCGGTATCAAAATTCCAACTCCTCAACTTCCATGCCACACTCCACGCACGTCTTCGTCCCAACCCCTTCCTCCCCCTCGATCGGTCTCCCCCAAACATGCGTATGCTTCCCACCCCTCCCCACCTCGTCCCCAAAATCCCCTCCGCCATCACCCCTCCTCCCCCGCCTGTAAGCCTCCACCCTCGTCTTCTTCTTCAACTCCTGCAACTTGGCCCGGAACTTCCCCTCCTTCCTTCGTTTCTTCTCCTCCTCCCTCTTCTCAAACTCTTCATCCAACCTCCCTCCACTGCCCCACTTCTTATCGCTAAACGCATATTCCTCAACCTGGTAGCGCAGATAGAGCATCATGTTATTCCACGTACTTTTGTGCGGATTCGGCCGCTCCAGATGCGGCAGCAACTCCTCGTCCTTCAGCTCCGGATCCGTCAGCAGGTAGTCCTCCCTCGCCTCCGTCTTCGTCAGCAGGCTGTACTTCTCCGGAAACTTCTCCTTGCACGCGTTGCACACGCTACAGTGCAGCGCCTCCTCCCACTTCCAGTCGATCTCCAGGCTCCCGCATTCCCGGCACTTTTTGTCCTCCCGCGCCTCTTTCGACAGCACGCTCAGTCCCGGCTCGAAGGGCCCGGCTTTCTGCTCCCGTAAGGAGCGGAGGAGTTGATGCCGCTCCCACTCTTTCATCGTCATGTGCGCGGGCTTTTCGTCCGCTTTCAGGGCGTGCAGGGCTCTGTTGTGCGGATCGTCCTCTGCGGTCAAGAACCCGCCTTTCGTATCCGTCATCTTGCTGAAGTCATACTCGACGAACTTGGTAAAGCTCCTCGCCGGCTGGATCTCATCCAGGGGGCGAAATCCGCTGGGCTTCGCCGTCGCCGGTGTCGTACTCCGTGCATCTCGCAAGGCGGAAGTGACGCCGGCGGTGGTGGTGGAGTAAGGGCGTTTTTGGCCGGCGGCGAGGTTGTTGGAGGTGAGGTTGCTGGATGAGCGTTTGAGGGAGGCGGGGGCATCGTTGTTGTTGCGGACTTCGGATTCGCGTTGGGAGCGCAGGGCTTTGGCTTTTAGGCGATTAATTTCCTGAATTGGCAGTCAGAGGGTCGGTAGAGTAGACGGCTGAGAGGCGGGGAATACTATGTTCTTGACTTGTTCTGGTGTGAGGGGCGCTCTAGGGAGGACTCCGGGGTTGGAGGTTGCTGTCTGCGAAGGGGGCGTTGAAGGTCGTTCAGTCATTTTTGACGTTTGTTAGGTAGAAACGCTTTAGAATCATGACACAAAGGATTTTCGCTGTAGAGTAAGGCAGTGTTCGCCGAAATGTTGAGGCGCGAGATTGCTGGTGGTTGTTAAAAGAGGGATGGTGGCGTCATATGGGAAAGATGTTCTACAAATAGGTATTTGATATTGACTTTAAGAGAGCTTATTCCGCTGGAACAACTGACAAGAGCAATCGGATTTAGAGGCAGAGAGCAGCGCAATGGGCCCTTAGTTCTGATTAAGTACTTCAAGGGTTCGGTAGAACAAAGCAAGTTGTCATGGATCTGTCCAGAACTTGAATGAGATCTATACATGTCGCCCGCATCATACACACCAGGCACAGAGAATGCCATGCCAGCCTCTATCCCTCTTCCACAGATGTCCGAGCCTATTCTTCCTTGACGCCTCCACTTCCCGCCTTCTCCGCTTGCTCAATGCTCTTCTTGTCCGCCTTGGGATCCCCAGCGCCACCCATGCCCATCATCCCTCCGGCGCTCTTCCACGGCCTCTTCAAATCCCCAATAGCCGGCTGACCAAATAGATGGATCTTCATCAAGTTGCCTTCGAAAGCCCCCTTGAGCGGGATGATGGACTGAATCAATAGCGGATTCGTGTACTTCATGTACAGATGCATGAAGCCCATCATTCCTATCCCCATCAATTGCGACTTGTACATCCCCTTCAGCTGCTGTAGGTCGTAAGAGTGGACGGTCGTGGTGATGAGTTTGGGTTCTTCGGCTGAGCCCATTGGTGCTGGCTCAACGTATTTGAGAGTAGTAAGATCTATAATTATAACAGTCAGCGAAGTAGCCGAAGATCATGCACAAGGAATCTAATGTACCCTTCTTTGTGTTGATCTTCATCTGCATGTAGAAGTAGATGCCAAAGATGATGAGATTCGAGACAACGTAGAGGACGCGGACCCCCAAGAGGACTTGAGGGTCCTCGAACGGTATTTTCTTGGATACCTGCATCATGCCGAGAATGATGAGCAGATTTGTACTGTAGGAGGTGGAAGTCAGCGTAGCTCAAGCTTAGACAGCAGCGACAGCTCGTGCGACCATGTGCAAGGGCGAGGCAACAAGAACTTACATCTGGGGATTAGCGAGACTGAGGCCCGCCATGGTTAGAAGGAGGTGTGTAGAGGTTGTTCTAGAAGAGATTCGAGGACGCTGAGGTGCGCAGGGTGTTCGAAGTGGAGGATGAGAAGAGTGTCAATTTGGTAACGGTCTTGACTGTGGTGATTGTTTTGACAGATTTAAGAGTCCGCGGCAAGGACACCTAGATACCGCAGTGTAGAAATTCTTTGGTACATGACAAAACTCTTGAACACAGGACGCGAAAGGACGCGATCCAATCACCGAGCCACCCTTCTTAGCCGGGGCCAGATACCATCACTTCATTTCGGTCCTTCCTTTTGAGGGTTCTACTACTTTACACAGTGATGATGTACTCTTATTGCCAGACCTGTCTACCCGAAATGCGCTTTCAAGATGGCTTGTCTGTTTCGGAAGCTTGTGGAAATTAGCCATTGTTGTCTGTCAAAGTGCCATCTTCCCCTCGCTGTCTCTGATATTGGATATGGCTGTAGAACGTTAGGATTGATCGTCCTAGTGGAGGACACACGTTAGCAATGGATTCCTAACACGATTTCTTTACTCTTACTATCAGAACAGAGAGTAATTTCTTTGCAATCTTTCTTTGAAAGATGCATGACCATGGCATTTCCAGTTCTGAGGCTGAGGCTGATTTCGACATCTTGGTCAGAGAAAGAGAGTGGTAAGTAGTTATATGGTGTTTGCAAAGGAAGCATATCTGTCTAAATTTTGTAATACTTGTTTGGGTTACGAGATTTTTGAACCATGATATCAGGCCTCAAGGAAGGAATTGGAGCCGCGCCGTAAGAACCAAGACGCTGAATCGCCTTTCCCTTGTTTTTCTTGAAACTGGACTTAGCAGATGTTCAGCAGGTAACTGCTGCGAGTGCTGCATGTTGTGAGAAGCTCCCACGGAGCCCAATGGGACATTTCAATCGACGAGTATTGTTGCTCCAACGCTTTTGGCCAAGACTTTGGGCAAGAATACTGTTCAGATGGTTTGTGACGCTTTTCAACCATCCGATTGTCCGTTGACACACTTGAGAAATAATACCTCCTATCAAGGCAAGAGAATGGCTCCGCTTCCTGGCCCTGGGTCCGTTGGGCGTCAGAAAAAGTATGCCTACTGCTGTCACTGTTTACACGATGGGCACTGTAGAGATCGTGGCCTATGCTACTCCCTCGTATTGTATCGATCTTGGTCTTCGTTCTTGCCAGAGAAGAGGCAGTCTGAAACGGCCAACGGCCTTGAACTTGGAAGTAACACCAGTGGGGAAGCTATTGTTTGTTGCTGTAACAAAATGTTATTGCAACACTGAAAGAAAGCTTCTCGATCGTGCCAGTGCATCTTACCCTCGATATTCTCCCTGCCTAACAGGCCCACAAACAGATCAATAACCCAGTACAGTGCCACAGAACTGGACGTCCCCTTTGATTCTCCTAGTAGTTGAACTAGTTGAGAGCGCTGTTCCGAGTATAAGCAGGTCCTCAGAACTTCGATAAGCCAGCTATGATAATAATATTCAATCGCCATAAAGGCATTCTTTCGGCCAGCTTCCCGTCCCAAGACTCATTTGGAGCCCGCTTTCGCTCTACATTGGACGTGCAGAGATCGCGCGCAACATATGTCCATTCCCAATGGTGCTGCGTCCGTCCCGCAACGCGTGCAGCCTTGGTACTGTCCTCTTCCTCCACTGAGAACCAAAGGGCTCGCTCTGGACCCGCATACTGTGGTGTCCAACTTGGACTGCTATGAGCAATTCACCTTCTAGAACTGTATCATTGTCCCCATTCCCACTGTCGGTCAACTTTTGAGTCAATTGCTGACAGCGGTAGTTGTCAAGATTCACGGATCCTCTTACAAGACTTTGATATAGCAAGAGAACCATACTGCTCTATTTGCCTGAAGTGATGAATGACCACGCACTCTTGCACAGCAGATCCCTTTCTAGCTTCGCGGTTTAGATCCGAATCCCTCTGTTCGAGCCGAACTAGCGATGTGTTTTTGCAAACGGTCAACATAGATTCAATACGTTGGCTGCAGTTGATCCCGTCGAGTAGGCGGGTTGACGACGGTCACGGTACGAGGCGACGGCGCATGCTATTGTTAGTCAGACACCTTGTCAGGTAGGTCGTCGAAGGAAGGCATTCACATTTGCAAGCGCTGAGTTCGTCTCTTTGGATACAGACTTAGTTATTGAGCTTCGACTCAATTTTCGTGTCATTGTTGTGCTGGTCTAGCTTAGACGAGCCTTGAGTTGAAAGAAATCTATTCCTCGCCGTCGCAAATCTTGATAGTTTTGGATCTCGTACGGTATCAGATTAGGACTTGTTTCTGTAGCACGCCGGCCTACGTAGAGTAAGTGACATACACCTCCCTCCCACCTACCCCGTCTCCTCCAGCACCATCCCCACCCTCTCCAAATCCACACTCACCCATCTCACCCTCCACCCCTTTTTGCCTCCCAGTCCTCTCACGACGCCCGCGCTCTCCAGATTGTCAATCATGACATCGGCATGGGCCCACCCTGCTCCAGTCTCCACACCGGCTGCCACGGTATCGGCTTCCAGAGGTCGAATTGCCATCGACAGAGGATCCCGGGCCAGCTCCTCGAGTAGCTTCCGCGTCATCGCTTTCGCGAGCCCCTTGCCCCGGTGCTGGGGTTCGACGTGTAGGCTTTTGAGACTACCGTCCTCGCCGAGGAATGCCCAGGCTATCAAGGGGCCGCTATCTGCGTCTCCTTCTTCCCGTCCTTCCGCTGTCTCTTCCACCGCGGCTTCTGGCGTCCGGTACCGTAAGGCCACGCACCCAAGCCTTGACAAGGTCTCCTCCGTTCGCGGTATCTCAGTTCTGCTAATCACGATCCGCAACTCTTCTCGCCTGACTTTACTGAAAGAATATCCTTCAGGCAACGCTTTTGGGTCCGCGCTTGCAGATGGTGCCATGGTCGATTTCTGCGTCGACATCCCGATCCTTTCAACCACACCCCCTCCATTTCCACATTTACCTTCACCGCCGACTTTCTCTGGTCCTCCTGACGTGGACGTAGGTGCTCCAGGTACCAACGTCGGTGCCATAATCCACTTTTGATAAAAGACCGACGTCCCAGCCACTACACCCTCCCCTTTCCCTCCCCTCCTCCCCACTCTCCCCCGCTCCGTCTCCAACCAATTCCCCGCACGGTCACTATACCTGTCCCTAACCAGCACCTTCTCAGCCTTCAACCCCCACACCTCTTCCCCACCAACCACACCCAGCAAATCTTCATTCAACGACCCCACCACCATGAACTGATTACCCTCCTCTCCCTCCCTCCCCAATCTCGCCACTTCCCCCAATAGAACTAATATGTTCCGTCGCGCACGGAACCCCTGCTGGTCGAAATGCCCGCCGAAGCTCCGGCGCCCGCGTTCAAAGGTGGTGAAGATCCAGCATTCGGTTTCGGGCGCGCGGGCGCGGTCGGCGTAGAGGGCGGCGAAGTGGGCGGGGTACGGGGGGACGGGAGGGAGGGAGGGGATGGTGGCAAGGGCGATGGAGGTGGGTGATTGGGGGGTGTGTTGGAGGCAGCGGAGGAGGGGGAGCGAGTGTGGGAGGTGCGGGAGGAGGTGGGGGGCGAGGGTCTGTAGGGGGGAGGGGTGGTGGTAGGGTGTTGAGGTGAAGTAGGCGGAGGACATTGTTCGTGATGCTAGGGGAGGCGGGATGGCCGTTGGCATGGAGGTTACATTGTGGAGATTGTCTTACATAAGCTAGATTTGGAGAATACGGTACAAATACGGCGGTATCAGACCCTGATATTGGATTCAACCCGTGCTCTGCATTGGTCGTCGCAGTGTCTTTCGTAAGCCCATTGACAACAGACACAGACTTCTACAAAGGACGGACTCCAATAGAAGGCATAGCTCATTTCACAACCTTCTTACAACAAATCCCATCATTACAAGGCATCGTCCTCTTCCAACAAGAACTCACCTCAGGGTACGTCTCACCCACCTTCCGCCCCGAGCAGAGCGTCTTCCCCAACAAATCCTGCAATCCCCGCAGCTGCTCGCAGTACTCCGCACTCCATTCCCGATAAACGCCGTCTCCCTCCAACTCCAGCTCGAATATCCTGAGCCCCCGAACCCGCAGCATCGGTCGGATCCAATTCTCATCCGTCGTGAGTCCCAGTTCTTGAGCAGTTCTACGCAGTCGCACCCGCAAGGTCTTGAGACCTGGCATCTGCGTAGCCATCGTCTCCCACACACGGCCCCAGTCGCGGATGAAATCCCAGAATCTGGAGCCGCCGGTCATGTCGGTCCAGAATGGCGCGAAACATTCGGCAAACATGTTGATGTACATGTCGGTGATCAAGGCGAGACGAGAGGGGCGTATACCTTTGGTGAACCACATGAACGTCTCGAGGTTCGAGCAGGTTTGTATGGAGAACGTGTTCGTGGTGTAGAGGATGTTGATCGCTTCGTTGTATATGGCTCGGCAGGTCTTGAGAAGACTCAGTTTGTCAACTCTTGCATCTTTCTTGACGGGCCCATAAGGTCTGTGGGAATGATAGCCGCCGTTCAATCTCCATTCGCAGCGATTGTGCACGATTCGGGGCTTGTCCGAGGGGTGGTCGAGATGGATGATTTCATCCCCGAGAACGTATATATAGATCATGCGGCGGATTTCGTACGGAAGTTTTGCGAAGAGGGCGCCGCCCTGAGACCCTGGCTTGCCGGTGCGTGGTCGAGAAAGGTGTCTGAGTTTTCTCGGTCTTTCAGGGAGGGGTGGCGGGATTGCCGCTTTCTTGTCCTGTATTCGTCTGTGCAGTATGATCGGACGCATGATCGATGCCTTTGCTGGAAGGTAGAAGTCTCGCCGTAGGGTGCGAGAAGCTCGTTGGAGCGCTGATAGGTTTTGGAGTGGAGACTGCGGAACGTCGGCCAGGTCCCAGCGGCCCCTGTTCGAGGATTCACACATTGTCGAGGAGATGTTCTTCCCAAATCGGACTTCCCAAAGTGATCAAGTTGGAAGCTCCTCCTATGAAGACTCCTCCTATGAAGACTCCTCCTATGAAGACTCCTCCTATGAAGACTCCTCCTATGAAGACTCCTCCTATGAAGACTCCTCCTATGAAGACTCCTCCTATGAAGACTCCTCCTATGAAGACTCCTCCTATGAAGACTCCTCCTATGAAGACTCCTCCTATGAAGACTCCTCCTATGAAGACTCCTCCTATGAAGACTCCTCCTATGAAGACTCCTCCTATGAAGACTCCTCCTATGAAGACTCCTCCTATGAAGACTCCTCCTATGAAGACTCCTCCTATGAAGACTCCTCCTATGAAGACTCCTCCTATGAATAATGTAACGATCCTTTTTGGGATTCAAAGTTTGCGCCCCTGGCAGAAAGCGCTACTGTATACCCCATGAGGCAAGGCTACTGCACAGCGACATTGCTTGCGTATCTCGCGAGGTTGGACCCCGAGCAGGACCGCGGCATTAATATTCGAACGGGAGGATCTTCTGAATGCAGAGGTTTTGTGGGGTTGGGTTTGAGTTTGACAGCTGCGTGTCTACCAAATCATACCACGCTGAATGGTGGGTTGAAAGAGGAGCAGGGTTCTCCACGCGAGACCGGCCGCCCTAGGTACGTGGATGGATGTAAGACGTATCCATACTTTGACATGTTGGCTAGGTCCTATGTTGTCGATATATAGGATTCTCCCGGTGTCCTCGACGGTGCTGTTGCGGAGAGGGTGATGGTTTGAATGGTTACGAATGGGGAGAAGGTGACAGGGATGACATAAGAAAGCAACGAGGTGGAGGTGTGGAGGGGAACAGCTCCCCTCCTCCCTAAAATCGGATGACACTTCGGGAGCTAATAATTAAAGGCCGGGCGTCTCGTCACGCGCCGGCCGTGGCTGCTAAACACTTCGACCTACTTATTCCTCCATCCTTCATCCTTCTCTCCTGCTCAAGAACATCAATCCCTCAAACACCATTCGACGGACGGAGACGTGTAGCAGACGTATCTGAGAAATACAAATAACCTGCAGATGAAGCTGCACCCCTGGCACAATCACGTCTGTCTAGACCGCGACCGAAGTGATGTGCAGGCCCGGAATCAAGCTCAACGAGAATGATTGTAGCGGCTATAGTGCAAGCGACCTCGCGTTAGTGCTGCTGCGATAGGAAAACGGATCCAAGGGCTGACTGGAGCGGGAGGAGAATAGAGTTCTCGAGGAATTCTAGGGACTTCCCTGTTTGGCTGCAGATAGCGTCAGAACGCATTGACGTGCATTGGTCTGGGTGGCCGTGCATTGGCCTGCGTACAACATGCATGGCACCGGTACTTCCTTTATCACTGCGGCTCCAGTGCTAGACCAGGTACCCGTATCATGCCTTTCAGATCTAAGATCTCGCGTCTGAATTGACTTCCTGGTGACAGCGCTGGTGGGATTTTCAATAAAATGCCCACCTCCCCCATTTCTGTCCTTTCATTGCCTGACGCGACGTGCTGTCCTCTCCTTCCCCCCCTCTCACCACCTTTCATCCAGACTCCGCAGTCATTGCCAAGATGCTCAACGGAAATCCAAGAGGGGATCTGGTGATCAAAGTGACCATTGCCTGCGGCATCCTCGAAACTGTTGCCGTCTTCCTGCGACTCCTCGCACGGTGGAGAAGCAAAGCAACTTTCGCCGCTGATGACTGGTGGATTGTGGCGACCTTGATCCCTTCGTACGCCATGCTGGCGATTGGCTGTCTGATGGTCACCATTGGGGGCGGTGGTCGGCATGCTGCAACCCTCGAGTTGTCCCAGGTCGAGACCTTCCTCAAGGTAAACCTTTCCACATTCAGTCCGACGCTTTCGAGCCTCTGTTGACAGAACTCTCAGACGGTCAGCGCTGCCCTAATCGCTTACGCCTTCACGATCCTCATGGTCAAAATCTCCATCCTGCTGATGTACCGCCGGATCTTCGACACCGAGGCATTCAAAAGGGCCACATGGATTGTCGGCGCGGCATGCGTTGCGTGGGCCATAGCTGCGATCTTCTGCCTCGTATTTCAATGTCACCCCGTCTCTGGAATGTGGAACCCGAAGGACACTTTCACGGACAAGTGCATAAATCTACAGGCATATTACCGGGCGGTTGCATCCTCGAACATGGCACTTGATGTCGTCATCCTATGCATGCCGTTGTATATGGTCTGGAGATTGAAGCTCGAAGCAAGCCAGAAGCTTATGTTGTCGGGCATCTTCGCTTTGGGCGGCTTGGTCTGCGTGGCTAGCCTTATGCGCATCATAACTGCGAACCTCATCGAAGGGGTCGATCTGCCCTGTAAGCTCACGCTCCCCGAAATGCGTCCTCGGGCAGCTCATTGACACGTTTATTGCAGACTCTTTGACGACGCCATACATGTGGAGCCAACTGGAGCCGACCATGGCCGTCGTCTGCGCTTGTCTCACGACATACCGTCCCCTATTTGCCGGCCTGCGTCTTAAATTCCTGCGCACTTTCAGCAGAGGCAACCGCTACTCTTCCCGAGTGAATGACAACGAGACTTTCATCGATCTCACGACACCGAACAGCCGAAGGTCATCGAGGTGGTCCAAAGGGAGGAGACCTGGTGATAACAGGGAGCTTCTTCGTTTTGAGCGGATGAACAACCAGGGGACGAAAGGAGGACTGCACGTTGTCAATCTTTCCGGTGTGGGGTTTACTCCGCCAGCCTCCGGTGCATTGTCTCCCGTGCGGGAAGATTATGGTTTCCCAAGATCCCAAGGAAGGAGAGAGGATTCATTTGTATGATAGAAGAAAGGGCAAGGCTTGTATCGGCACTATGATAGGTAGATAGTCTCGCAACATAGATTATAGAACGGAATGTATATTTTCACCTCCCATCACCCGTCGAGCGAGCGCGTCAACAAGCAAAACCTTGATTTGCGCCAGTGATCGCGCCAAAATGACAAAGATTAAACATATTGTGTAGCAAGGCAGGAGAACCACTTTGTCATTCCCGTTGCATTGCATGTGAAACATTGACTATCTGAACGTGGGAGCAGGTATCCCATCGTCTGGCGGCGCACCATGCCGACTATTAGTCAAGTAAACCCGCAACATAATGGTACAACCCACGTACCTAATGACTGCTCCAATAACGGATGTCGGCGATCCGGCGCGTATTCAGAAGGAACCTGGCATCGCGTGAACTCGGTTGCGACCATCGATGCAAGACCTACCTGCCACGTCATTAGTACTTTATTAGTCTTTTGCGCTACAAAATCCGAGAGGCTTTCAAGGCCTGGAGATCTCCTCAAAATTGCTTGCGGATCAAGCCAGCAAAGCCGTAAATCGAGGCTACTTCCTTAGCTCGTCGTCTAACGTCCCAAAGCCGTTGAAGAAAGAGGCCAGAAGACAGCAGCGTCGGATCTGTATATTGAAAGCCTCATGCTCGACTCAGCCTCGCTTCTCTGGTCCTGAGTTCGTCGTGATAGTAATGGATGGCAAGACATGGGCCGGTTTGCAAGACCGTGGCAACTTGTGATTGGCGTTTTCCAGTAGCCGGCTCCTAACCATACAGTGTCTCGCAGACCCCACCAACAGGCACGTCCATGACGGCGTCCGTACCCTCATTCCATAACGTTCTCCAATCGACGTCTTTCGCATCGTCGATGCCGATCGCAGCTCCAGCCTGCCCAGTCCTCCTCTGGATCCGCCCGTGGCTGTCGAGCACCGCAACGTGCGCCGCTTCATCGACGATATTCTCTATACTGCTCATGGGTAAAGTCAGGTAGCCAGTATTGTAGGAGGCCAATGCAACGTAGATGTAGACGAGGGTCATGACGAGGAAAGAGGGTATTGCAAGAGACCACCAGCGATTCGGATAGTAGTAGATCCCAAGCTGGTGGAGGAATGGTGAGGGAAGGTAGGACCAGAGTAGGTACATTACTGGAAAAGTAAGCGAGCAGTCCTTGCGTGAGACTGGTGGACTTACGGAAAGCAAGAGATGAGAGCAGGTACAGCACGAAGCCATAGTACTCATAGGTAGGAACCTTTGGACTAGCTCTGGGCACCGTTGTAGCGATGCGAGCCGATTTGGCAACGGCCGCTTCGGTGTCATTTGGCGTATCGTTCTCCGAGCTGTCTGGCGTCGTGGGACGCGAGGTCGTTGTGGAGAACGGAGGCCGAAGCAGCGAAGTCAAGGAAGGCGAAGCAGGGAGGGGCGTAGGCGGTCTGTTATAGTACGGCGGAGCAAAGGCATTAGACATGAGGGAGGAGGAATTGGAGTGGTGGAGGAATGGTGTTTCTCCGGGGCCTTCTTCGCCATTATCCGACTCGGCGTCCGACGATCCATTCAAAGACGCATCATTGACCATGTATCGGGAGTGAACGCCGCTGTTGTCTTCCTCTTCTTCTTCTTCCTCTTCCTCTTCCTCCTCCTCTTCTTCTTCTTCTTCTTCTTCCTCTTCCTCCTCTTCTTCTTCCTCTTCCTCTTCCTCCTCATCTCCGTATGCTGACGACGAAGAGCTCGCGAGAGGGTGGTCCATTCCAAGGGCTCGGGGGGTCTCCTCGGCTGGTGTGATGGGTTGCGCGAGATCGAAGCTCTGGAGGGACAAAGAGGCTGCTCGACCTCTGCTCTGCGGCGCCATGCTTATTATATACGTTCGTTAAAGCTTTGCGCTCGCAACGAACCTCGGGAGAAGGAAGATTGAAGATGCTTGGCAGGGCTCTCGACCTAGAGTATTCGGCAACATTCTTACAATTCTTACAATACGAGTATCTTACCAGTACGGTTTCCTAATTTCTTCCAAAATCGTCTTCGAGCAAGTAGCCACCTTCTTTGCGTGTTTTGTTTTTATCATCATTAGGTACCTTGTATCATTACGACATACCAGGCATGTCGCTTCGCGGTCAGTCCACTCTGCGTCGAAATGGGAAACCGCAATCCTGTGAGCCTTGTCGCAAGTCGAAGCTCAAGTGCGACCATATATTGCCGAACTGTGGACGATGCATTCAAAGAAAGATCGAATATCGCTGCATCTACCATCCAGCTCCAATGTCGAAGCACTCCCTAGGAGATACGGAAGCGTCAATGTCAGACGTGGAACATAGCTCGCTTGTCAATATAGTCTCCTCCGTTGGGACGGAACCTATCGACTGGATTGGACCCAATGTACATACTCATCGTCCATCGGCTGATGCTGAGAAAGTCGCCGGGGATCAGCCTGCGGGCTACTTGGGACCTACGAGTCAGTCATCACGAGTCGCTCATCTTGTCCATTAAGATCTACAAAACGCTGTTGCTTGAATGCCTTGCTAAGTCTGAACAACCAATGCCAGGCTACTCGGCAATCTTTAGAGAGAACAAGCTGGGGGAGACAGAAGAGGACTTCTCATCGCAAGCGAACGTTGTCTTGAATGACTTTGATATCCCGCAGCCAGTAGCTCCCGAGCGCGAGAAGTGTAATCTTGAGAGCCAACACCATATCGATCAAGGGCTCAGGATACTGCGTGAATATCCGGACCGAACCATCTGCGACCGATTAATCGATCGTTATTTCGCTTTAGCGGATGTGAAGATTCCTGAACCTATCATTCGCTACTGCCACGAATCGATTTGGTCAACGTATGGAAGCTACTTGAGAGAGCCAAGGACCAACGAGCGTCTCTCCATTATGTCTAGAGAACTCTGCCAGAACGCTATGATCGCTCTACCTGCTTCGTCTAGCACGAAGGAATGGACCGAATCATTCTCGGGTCACAAGTTACGATGGGAAATTGTTGGCAACTTGTTCGCCATATTCGGGCTGTCCATTATGACCGTGGCAGTCTGGGATCCCCTGTTTGCCGCTGTCGGAGACGGAGACGAATGCAACAAGAGGCAATCTGGAGAGAGATCAAGAGAGTGTGCCGAGGCTTGTTTGGCTCTGTGCAATGATGTCGACTCTGTCAACGATTTCGTGATAGTTTTAATGTCCGACGTCTACGCGTTGCAAAGCTTTTACGAAGGAGACACGAGTAAGCCTTCCATAAAACATCCACATGCCCTGGGCCACTTTTATCTCCAGTGATTATGCTAATCACTAATCAAACAAAAGGTCAGCAACTGTGGAGGAGGCATGGAGGCCTAGCTAAGTATTGACTCTCTCAGTCCTCTAGAAGCTCTCAAAGAGCTCACCATCACTAGTGCAATAACAGCGCTCGGCTTACATCGCGAAGCCGACTTGGCATACTCGCCAACTACTAACACATCTCCTTCTTTCATGGTGTCAGAGTTCCGAAGACGTCTTTTCTGCTACGTATTCATCACCGACAAACAGCTCGCAACTTTCATGGGAAGACCTCCTACTTTGAGTCGTCGCTATACTACATGTCAAATACCGCTAGATCTGAGCGATGACGAGATTATGGCCGAAGGCGAGGAATTGGAGATTATAAAGAGCGAGCTTGACCGAAATGGCTGGAGCACTTCCGGCAAGATGTACCCTAGCACGATGTGCCGAGCGTGGATGCTCATGAGTTTGATCAGAGACGAAATCCTTGAGATCTCTCTAGGTCCCCCATTGGGTGCTCATGAGACCCGACTGCGCCGCGAGTAAGCCTTGTTCAACCCCAAGCCATATACTCGCTGAAAGCTGCATAGTGAATTGAAACGTCGCTCGGAAGAAATCTACGATCAGATGCCCCACCAATTGCGATGGCAGCCTAATGATATTGAACGCCACCGCTCGATGTCAGCCTCTCAATTTAGCCTGCAAATGGCACTGTATCAGGAATACAATCTAAACAGGTTTCTAATCGACCGATTACCTGACGAAGGATCTCCCAGCGTCAAACAAGATCTCGTGGATACCGCAAGGAAGATGCTTGACGGAGTCCTTGTACTCTGCGCCAATAGGGATAAGCTTATGAACCATGCGATATGCTTTGTCTGGGCGGTGAGTGTCTTGCACCGAGCCACGTGGGCGGAAGCTAACGTAGCCTTCCAGATTGTCTACCATGGTATTCCGGCAGCTGCAATTCTAAGCGTTGAGCTATTGAAGCAGTCTAAATCCTCTCAGGACTGGCGAGTATCTCTGCCACGCTCAGAGATCATCCAGAACCTGAGTATCTTCATTGGCGCTTTAGAGTGGGTACGCCCTTCAGAAGGCAACTGCACGCTCTGTAAGTCCAACGCGTACATAAGGGGCTAATTATTCCCTCAAACTAATACATATTAGGTGTTCGCATGCGTAAAGTAATCAAAGGAATCTTAGACCAAGTCCTAAATATGCCTCCACCGAACCCGCCTACTCCAGAGGACAATGCTTTTCATGGCCCTGCACCGGCCGATCTTGCTATATCCTCGATCCTGGGCCCACAAGACGAGCCTGATTTCCTGGAATGGCTCAATTCGGTAGACTGGACAAGAGACATGCTTCAAGATGCATGGACGTGATGTTCATAGACGCTACGCTCGAGACGATTGCGCCGGTGAAGAACACGGTCATAGTCTAGTCATGCCCGATACATATTCAAAAAAATCCTTTGACGAGGTGGTTC
Source organism: Platismatia glauca (assembly GCA_963556305.1). Taxonomy (NCBI): domain Eukaryota; kingdom Fungi; phylum Ascomycota; class Lecanoromycetes; order Lecanorales; family Parmeliaceae; genus Platismatia; species Platismatia glauca. The sequence continues at coordinate 39,572 of OY745781.1, read as the reverse complement.
GTTGACACTTGATCGAATTCTTTTCGATCTATAGTTGGTCTATTTTCCTAAACCGACGTCCAGCTCATGGATCCCGTTGTCGGCGTCAGCCTCATGGGGGAGACCTTCGCCAAGTTCGAGAACTCGAACCCTTCCATCCTTCTCATATACCCGGATTTCTTGTCGCTGGTACGTGTTTTTCTTCTCCGGCGGCTCAGCTATCCTGCGCCCTCTTAGATAGAATAGCAATGCTGCACCGGCAACAGCCAGCGCGCCCACAACACTTCCAACAGCTATGCCAGCCTCGTGTCTGCTCGAGAGCTTCTGACTATTGCCCGTGTCTGAGGCGCCTTTTTGTCCGTTAGTCGTAGTAGCGGGACGTGCTGTGAGATTCCTGCTACTCGCAATGGCTGTGCCTTTTGGTCCATTCGTGTCACCAGTGTGAAGTGTTATGGAACTTCTATTATTGTCGATATCGGAAAGGGCCGTCCAGTCTCTTGTCCAGCTCACAGCGAAATTGTTTATAGGATCAGTAGCGATTGTAATATCGTTCGGGAAGATAGATTTAATATTGGATGCTCCAACTCCTGGTCCTGGAGCTTGTGCCAAGAAGAACTTTTCCTTCTGCCAATTCATGCCAATGAAGGCAGCCTGCAGAAACGCCTTTCCCAGGAAGTAAGCGCCAGAGCTATCTGAGGCATGAAAGGGCCGACATGGAAAGTACTGCTGACTTGTTGTCACTATCGGCGCCTCGAGCGTGAGGTTCAGCAATTGGAAGGGCACTTTAATGGTGAGATTGCCGACGTCTGCGTGTTCGAAAATGAATGCGAGGTATGCGGGCGATTTGATGATTCTTTGATACTGTGGATCCGTCGTGTTCCAGATGTACAGTCCGACCTGCAGATTCAACATTACGGGCAGGTTCTCAGCAACTGCGGCGCACGTCTCCGGGGACATGAAATGGTAGGGTAGGATCGGGTTGATGATAGTCGGCTGCACCCCGTTGAGACTTGCGTTTAGCTTCAGCAAGCCGTTGTAGGAGCCCTCACCGAACGGGGACGATCCCCTCTCAACACCAATCTGAACGTCTAGCAAGTTGACCATCATTGCCGCACCCGAATCAAAATCGAATGCCCCTACATCCCCTAAAGCCCTGCTTTGGTCGTAACCCCCAAATACCAACGACCCCTCCTGGTCGAGCGACGCTGACCCGTAATGCAGTCCCCAGGAGTTGCTAGCCACTGTCCCTTGCGTATAAGCAAACCCTGGTCCCGTTTGCCCGGTTACAGTGGTGCTGAATGGCTGAATACCAGCAGCTGGCGCTCCCAACGAAAGGGTTCCCACTTGCGCTGAATAGTTAGTCCCATCGGGCAGCTCGATCTGCCAAGCGCGGACGGCGGAGATGGTACTGTTGGAAACAGCGAGGGTACCCTGTAACGCCGGAATCACCATCGTATCCAACACGTTCACCGCGGAACCGTGGGTAGTCTCCGCGGCTTGACTGCCCCACTGCCATATCAAGCCCACTTCATCCGTGAAATCCTGCAGTACTGTTTTTGATGAAGACAAATTGTACAAGCCAGCTTTTTCGGCTAAACATTGGCTTGAGCCATCGACGCTAGTCAAGTCGTTGTCATCGCAAAAAAACCTCCTGAGTATCATGGATTCCCACATGCCTCCAGGGTGGAGGTCGACGGTTGAGAGGGGGGAACTGCCTGTCGGGTCAGTGCTGCCTACTTGGACCGTTATCACGGGCCACGGCCCGTCGGGCCCGTAAGAATGCGTAGTGTTCCATGGGATGACGAGAGGAGTCGCATCGCTGAACGCGAAGGGAATATCGGCTAAGATGGCGAAAAGAGGTAAAAGGGACAGCATGTTGCGATGAAGAAGAATCAGTACGGAATACACTGCTTAAGAGACATAATTCTTGCATGCGACGATGAGAACAACAATGCGTACGTCCCGCAAGTTCAGACTAGAAGAAGAAAAGGCTGAAAGACAGATTGCAATAGGCGTTCGCTCAATCATGCGCAGTGGCAGCAGACGCCCAGCATGCATCGCACATCGCTCCGTCTAGAGTATATGGCCCGCTCAATGGGCGAAGCCTGGAGGCAGGATCCTGTGTGGAAACGCTGTGCCATATCATTGCGCCATTCGCCGTACGATCCGCGAGGCTGACGAGGAGATCTCGGTCCGCTTACTGGATCGGCTCGGCTCATCCGTAAGGTATTGCAAGAGGAGGTGGGACACTTGGTCGTATCAATCTAAGTGGTACTGTGGTGGAAAGAGCGACCACGTAGGACAAGGCGCATCACGTGACTGCGACGCCTTGGTGCCAAGCTCACTTTCAACATCCAGGTGCCTCCTTCACCCGTCAAGCTGCAGTAGTGCTGAAAGAAATGGTGACTATCTCACTGAAGCAAATCTGCGCAAGCTGCTCGGACTAAGGCCTACATGGTGTTATCTGGTCTATCTCTTGTCTTTCAGATGACTGACGAATACGATATGCACGTGCTGTTGGCGACTTTGAGTAGGCGTGGACTGCAATCTCCGAAACTCGGGGGTGTGGTGTATGGGGGAGTGGGGTAGCTTCCTCCTGCCTCTTCCTGTGCGCAGGGTTCAGACCGTGTGGGCTGTGATGTTGCAGCCCAGTCATGGAAAATAGGGGAGGGCTCACCCATTGTGACGTGAGGAACGAATACGAGATGGCCATCGATGTTGACTCTCTTCTGCACCCTATCGCATCGCGGACCACAGTTGGGATGACTTGGAACCGAGGCTGAAGCATCGAGGCAATCTCTGCCGGTTGCGAAAGCAGATCTATTGGTAGAGAGTATGGTAGATCCAAAGCCGATCATCAATGGTGCTGCACTGCTGCATATCCGGCTACATTCGTTGCCCGTATGTTGTACACTCTGATATGCGTGATCGCTAATGACGTTGTGCAAAATTGTCCAGCCTTGCTATTGAGGATGTAATCTATGTAATTCCCGCAGCCAGCTGTGATATTGATTTTTCATTTGAACTTTGCCTTAAATTTTTGAATGATCGCGTGGATTATGGCTTCGAGAAAGTACGTGGAGCTAGCGGTCGTCAATGGTGTAGGGAATCTGCACAGAGTAAGAAAGATGGCAGGGGTCATTATTATGATGCACTGACGCTCTACCGGCATTGTAGTACTCCCGGCCTGCTGGGGGGCTTACTGTGAATCTTTGATATTCCATGGCCGTGATATGTTCATTGGAATAGAGCGGATTGAGCTTCACTACGCCGGAGGCAAAGTAGAGACTCCTGAATTGTTTGATCTTCTCCAAGCGGTCTTCCACTCCCATCCTGGTCCGTACATGGTCAGGTGGTGGCACAATGTAATTGATTCGTTCTGAACCGCTAGGCATGCGAAAGAGCTGCGAGCTGGCAAAGGGTGTTATCATCTTGATCCGATAATCTGAATTTGTCAGAACGGAGAGGAGAAAGATATGGAAAAGGAGGCCTGAAATGCTGGCGCATTTCAGGTGGCAATGGGCTTGGAGACCTTGGACTGATGCTTGGCGCTGTTTGTAATCTGGAGTCATTAGCTGTGGGAACTCTGGGATTCTTCTTTGCGAGGTCAAATTCTAGTCGCCGGCATTTGGGCGCTGTAAAATGAACTGGGAAGCTTGCCACTTACAGTAATGAAGCCATTTCCGCCTCCCTGTCGTCGTATCACCGGTTGCCTTTGACCGGAGAACCTGTGGCCGCCCTAGAGCAAATGCCGGCTATCGTAGTCTGTTAGTTGCTGCGCTGTAGAGCGTGATTTCATCATGGTTCAGATATTTAACATATCAGTCAGGAGTCAGGAGCGCTGGTCGTATATTGCGAAGCTTGGTTTGCTTGCCTGCATGGCTCTCAGTTATTCTTTTATAGAACACCTTTTATTCTCTGTATCTTTCTTCCTGTCATATGTACCAGTATGTTCGTGATCCTTCGTTTGCGGGTGGCCTTGGCTTTTCCCTTGTAGTTTGGCGGCTTGAGGGATGATAGTAGCAGTCTATGTTATAGCGGAGGTAGGATACGGTCTTTGTCATGTCGTTAATCAGGATTGTTCATCTAATGCTCTATCACCTTTTCAATCACTCGGATTGATGACAGGCAGGATTTTGGGAACTATGCAACAACGGAGCAGTGGAAGAACAGAGCATAGTACAAGAGCAAATCCGTTGGCAATATAAAGCTAAGAGACATCTCCACGATTATCGACTATCGTGCAGATCCAGCTACCAATTAGTCCTCCGAGCTCTGTTGGAAACGCTGTTGACGTACTTGCTCCACCACGTGAAATATCATATGAAACACCATGGAGCCATAGGTGCTATCAGTCCTCATCAAACATCTCCCTCTCCCTTACATACCCGGCCTTTCCCATTCGCGACCTGTACGCCATCAGCTCCGCCGTATCCTTCTCATACATGGCGTCTGCCACCCTCCTTTCGGCTTTCCCAGCCCTCCTCTGCTTGACGCAACAGAACACCCACATCCCCACGCAGATTGCAACAGCAGCAACGACGGTGCTGAAGATACCGATTTTCGCGCTGTGGGAGAGGCCATTGAAGCGCTGGGTGACCGACTCGGGAGGAGGGGCGGTGAGGATATCGAGGGCGGTGGAGTTACCGGGGACGGTCTGGATGGATTGCCAGGTCCCGCTCGTGTCGCCGTATTTGTACTCGCTTCCCGTGGAGAAGTCGGTCACGCGGACGGACTGCACGAACATCGTATAGGGCCCCTTGGAGTAATCGATCGCCCCACCAGCCCATTGTATGGTGTAATTACTATTATCGCTGTCCCCGCCGGCCCAAATGCCTATCCGGACATTCATGGGCGTCTGTGGGAAGCTCGCTCCTCCATTTGCATCGCCATACGCCAGCGTACGCACGATGGATCCGTCAATGTACCATTCTAGTGATTCGTTCGTCCACCGTGTCGTGTAGTTGTGGTATCCCCCGGTCGGACTGCCACTGTCAGGCAAAGGATACCATTTTGCCCTCTCATATGCATCGGTCGTGTTGCCCTTCCCGTAATAATTGTTCTCGGCGTGGGTATCGTTGTTACCGATGAACTCCTGGTCTATTTCATCCAAGTCATCGGATTGCAACACTACACTGCTGACCACACCCTGGCCTGGGGCAGCTTTGAGCCAGACCTCGACTTCGCCGAAAAAGATGTAGAATTTGGATTGGATGGTCGGTGCGTCACCTTTCTGGGCAATGGTGAAAGCGGCGCCGGAGGAGTTGTAGGTTAGGGCGCCGGCGGTGGTATTCCAGAGGGAGGAGTGGAAGGAGGAGGTCGAGTTGAGGGCGAAGGAGGCATTCGACGTGCCAAGGGCCAGGTTGGGAGCACAGCCTGTGCCATTGAGAGGGTTGCAGGAGGTCCAGGTCTGCGCTGCAGCTGGGAGAACGAAGTAGGGTAAGAAGGTGAGACAGGACGCTAAAAGGAGCGACATTGTGAGACTTGTGAGATTTGTGAGACTTGTAAGACTTGTGAGCCTTGTGAGCGTGTGAAACTTGTACGACTACGTGGAAGGAGTGTGGTGCCGAAGAGCTGTGATTCTACAGTCTCTGGCAAAAAACGAAAGATAAATAGGCAAGGCTGTAAAGGAAGGACAGTGAGGAAAGAGAAAGAAGGAGGAGGAGAAGGAGAAGGAGAAGGAGAAGAATTGCAAAGTGGCCCCCTTGGCTGCCGCCGAAAGGAGAAAGGGGTTACATATCAATAATCAGCTGCAGGGGCTGCTATGCGAAATTGAAGCTCCCACTGGAATGGATTGGCTGCCCACGCCAAGATTGCCAAGAGATAAGATTGTGTATAAAGTTATGCACTAGAACGCGGCAAATACATTTGGTGATTAATACGTGTTATTTAATATATCTAAAATTGGAGCCCGAATATTCTCGACGTTGGGGCTGAGCAATGTGAAACTTGCGCGGTAGGAATGGCAGGTAAGCAACAAACATATGGTACGTCGCAGTAGTCGTGCTTCTGATTTCAACACATCTCCCAAATGCTCTACATTGCCCAATGATGGCGGAGATTGTTTTTTGTTTTGGCTTCAAAGGTGATTTCTACTTCTACGCGCCGGAGAGGCAATTCTCATCAACGATGTAAGTTTGCCATCGCAGAGTGATTTGCCCAAATCGCACATTCTGACATGATCGTCCGGCGAGCGCAGCTGGAAGCATGCGTTGGATGAGATCGCCGAGGTCACAGATGTCAATTGGCCTTTATGTGTCGCCTTGGGACCGAGCCTGGATTGGTTCTTCGGTTATCAATCTATCGACGACCAGCAGAAATGGATCAGAAGGCGGGAGAAAGGTCCGGCTCTGAAGCATGGCAATTTCTATAAGTCATGTCTGTTTCCCTCGTTCATTTTCGTTTCTATTATGATTTTCATCCCCCAGCGTTTACTGTCGGTCTCCTTCGTTACTGCAGTATCTGACCTTGCAATCTCAGGGTGTGCCCGGCAAGGAGCATATGACAGATTAGAATCATGGCTCAGAGTACACGCGTCGAAACCTTGGGACATGCCGCAAACAAGAGTGTCTTTGGGGCCTAATGGCAGCTATTTTGCCATGTCGCCTGCAGGCGGCGCGACTTGGATTTCGATACCTAAATATCTTCAAGCACTGATGGAACCCAATCGGCCTGGGCATGCGCCAACCGTGGTCACACTGGGGGTGAAAGCGACATGGTTCGTTCTCTGGCCGGATGGCAGTAGTAGCTGCAGCCTGGACTCTGAATATCAGAGGTTGGAAGAGCTGCTGAGAAGGCACGGCAAATCTGGCGTCAATGTAAGCTTGAAATTCCAGCGTTTTGCCAGGCTGGACCAGAGCCCTTTGACTCGTTCATCAATCAGAACATCGCCCTCTCTCCCAGCCAGTCGGACCAATTTGCCGTCTCCTTCAAAGATGGATCCTCTCATATCCGCGGGCCGGTGTCCGAAGCGAATCTTCGCCAATTGAACACCATCATGATATCCGCGGCCCAATCTTCCCAACCAACCCTTACCATGCAAGTCCAAGTATGCGGCTTGTACACCTCCTCACCACCAATAGACTTACCCTCGCAGCTATTGAACGTGTCGAAAATCACGTTCCCAGGTACGCCTGGAGATAGAATGGGCAAAAGATACAAGCCGACTGCGGAGCGAGTGCAGAAGGGAGGAAACGTGGCGACTTCTGTTACGAACAATGCGTCGAGTTGTACGATTTTGTGACTCGTATATAGTAACTAGAACAAGGGGCCCGATCTCGGAATCCTCTCTCATCAATGACAAAATGCCTCCGCGATAGAGCCAGAAATGTAGTGCATTTTGGGTTCCTCAACACGGTAGCGGACGATGTGAGCCGCATAGAAGCAGCAGTACTGATCATTCAGGATTCGTCGCTCTAGATGCACAGTCTCAGATACACGAAGCCGACATTCGACTAGCAGACGACTCAAGCTATCTGAGATCTTGTCTGACGTTGCTTTGTCCTCATTACTCGTGCAAAGAATCCAAAGATGTTGATTCGAATACTTTACTGTACCGCTATACTCTGCGCCTCAGCCTTCCGTTTTAAACTTCATGTTTCAACGCTAGCTCAGCCACATGCGCATCATGGCTGTTTCCCTGATTTTATCACCAGTCCGTCCTCCGGATTATCAACTATCAACACATCACCTTTCCACCACCATATTCACATCTACCTCATCCGTAGTCTACATACTCACAACTCACGACACTTGTTCGTCAAGCATCATGGGGCTCCTAGACAAACTCAAGGGCAGAAAGAAGGGCGACAGCAGCCAAGCAGGTAACCCTTGCCTCCACTTTTACCTTACCCTTGCATCTGTTCTATCGACATGCCTATCCTGAGGTACTGACGGTTGGACACAGCAAGCTCTCAGCCATCGCAGTCTACCTACCGGCAACCGGCGCAGTCTACCACCAACCCGTCGACCGGCATCGCCTCCACTGGCATGTCATCTGCAGCGCCGTCGACCGTTTCAAAGTCCTCAAAGGTCTTTTTCGACCTCACTGTGAACGATGGTAAGGCTGCTTTTAACCCATGTACCCTCAATCAGGGCATTCCATTTTTAATCCTTTGACCCGCACAGGCCCACCGGCTAGAGTCGTGTTCCAACTCTACAGCGATGTTGTGCCAAAGACGGCCGAAAATTTCCGCGCTCTCTGCACGGGCGAGAAGGGGTTTGGCTACGAGGGTAGCAGTTTCCATCGAATTATTCCTGGGTTCATGCTTCAGGGTGGAGATTTTACCAGGGGTAATGTATGTGCACTATTCTCGATTGTATATGGTGAAGTCGCGAGCCAGTCGACGTAGTGATCCTACTTGAGGTCTCAGGATGCATATAGTGCGCCAGATTGTGTGCCAGATTGCTGACGGATGCTGGCCTACGAAACAGGGCACCGGCGGCAAGTCTATCTACGGTGAGAAGTTTCAAGATGAGAATTTCGTCCGCAAGCATGATCGGCCTTATCTGCTTTCTATGGCGAATTCTGGCCCGAATACGTAAGTGTTTCTCTCAATTCAACCTTCCCCGTCGGCGCGCTGAGCTTGAATTTTGTTTAGCAATGGATCGCAATTCTTCATCACCACGGTCCCCACCCCTCATCTCAACGGCAAGCACACCGTCTTCGGCGAAGTGATCGAGGGCCAGGAGTTTGTCAAGGCCGTCGAGGGTGTCGGGTCCTCTGATGGAACGCCGAGTGAGAAGGTGCTTATTGCGAAGTGCGGAAGTCTTTAGGGGGAAGTACACGAAAAGAATGGAGATGGAGCTGTGCATAGCTTTTTGCTGTTTTATTCTTACCCCAAAATGTCGTAAGGAGGCAACGAGCATGGTCTTGACCTGGGCTTGCTGTTGCAAGAGCATGCGGACATAAAATTACATTCTAGGAAAAATACTTAATGCGTTCCCCATCCAATTGGCAATGCTGCTTCCATTTTCCTTGACTTGGTCTTTCTTGTCGCGCATACGGTCTTCAGTGGCCTTCATATTACCAATTGGGCCTACTTGCACACAGCCGCTGCTACGAATCCCAGCAATAGCAGATCCAGCGTCAGAGAGCATTTCCATCGAAACGGAAGTGATTCGGAATTGAATGTCCAGGCCTGTACAAGACATTTTGGCGAGATGTGTTGCGGGAGACTCACGTCGAATGGTAAGATCGACGCTGTTTGGAGGTTTACAACAGGCGGGAGAGGTGTACGGAACCTTTTTTCTGAAGAAATATGCGCCCGATGATTTATAACTCTGCCGTCTATCATTCCCTGCCGAAGAAACTCGGCACATTTGCGACTGTCCAGTCCGGTATCCGAGTCGGCATCTCTGGCGGTTTGTCCTCCAGCCCGGACACTCTCAGTATGTCGATTTTCTTATAATGCACAATGTAGCGGAGCGTGACATCTTGGTCAACTTCACCTGTCGTCTTTTCGTAGCCCAGCTCGATCCCGAGGGCTTCATCAGATTCACTGAGCAGGCTCAGGACTGCTTACACACCACCTGTTGATTGACGCGAATGGCGTCGATCCAAGGCATACGAGATTTCTTCTGGTGTCGGAAATAGCGCCGAGCGTTGGCGAACTTTATGGTGGCAGCGAGGTTACCGTCGTCGATTTTGGTATCAGTTGAGTTTTCAGTGGAGCCCCGGACGTGGGAAAGAGCTTCGTAGACGGGTGGATTGTCCGGCCTCAAGGGATCTGTGTGCATCGAGATTTGTATGTCCTTCTTGAAGTTTTCTTCATGCGCGGTCAAAAGCCTGATCTCCTCGAGACCCTCGTGAAGAGGAAGATTGGTAAGGAGTTCTGGAGGAACCCGAATATCCAGCCGCAAGTCTGCCGTTCGCAAGCCAATCGAGAGGAGATACAGTGGCAGTATGTCTGATAACACGCCTTCCATGACGCTTACGCTTAGTTGCAACAGGTGAGGCGGTGGCGGGAAGGTCTTCACTTGACTCGTTCTCTTTTTTAGCCATGAGGAAGGTAGGTGCTGAATAGATGAAAGGATCGAGTGGCTTGATGGCTGTGTTTGATGCTTTTTAGGCCACTGGTACTACAAGAATCCGGGGGCTTCGAGGCATGTGAGACTGAGCACTTAGGTAATTACCGTGAGAGATAGCGGATGGAGTAACAAGCTCGACACGGGCGACACTCATACATACATACGGTCCTACTCGCTGGCACACCTTCGTTAGTGACAGCCTGGGAAGTTTGCGTTTTGGATCCGGCTTCAGCAGGAGCGATGGGGTTAGTACCGTAAAAGAAATTGCTATGCAAGTTATTTGACTTTAACTTTGCAGGTCGAGCTGGGGAGTGAAGCTGAAAAATCTTATGTTTTTTGACTATGGTTGGTCTAAGGAAGAGGCCAAACTACAAAGAGCTGACAACTTTTTTGTAGACATCTTGCCCGAAGAAAACTAGCAAAGCTCATCAAAGCATGCTTAGTGGATCGTTATGAATGGTGTTTTGAGTCGTATATAATGCTTGCTCAATTTATTAGTAATATCGACTCGGTAAAATGAGGCCATCAACCAGACCCACCGACCCAAGCATTGTAGTTTGTCAACCCGTTGGGAGGATTGTTCGTGATAGCTGGGCCAGCTTCACTCAGCACCACATGGCTACCCCTTACAACGCTAACCTTGACCGGTCCGGTCCTCCCGTTGATCGGTACAGACGAATGAAACGCTCCCACCGCATTCGAAGACAGAATGTCCGTCTCGTTACTTCCGATCTGCACCGTCACCGTCGCAGGGCTCGTGAGGAGGGCCGTGAAGAAGACCTTATCCTGAACCACGACGTTGGGACTTGTGGATGGTTCCCAAGGCGCATTTCCTGCAGTGCCGTCGTTGGAGCCCGCGGCGGCGGGGGAGAGACGGTACCAGAAATGGAGCTTCTCCTTTGTGATGCCTGGCTGGCCGGTTTTGTAGGCTTGGATGTAGTAGGGGAGAAGATCACGCCAGTGGTCGTGAGGCATGTCATTGACATAGCCTTGCGCGCCATGAGGGATACCCTGTTCTCTGATCGGGCCGATATAGTGGGACTCTCCGTAGTCATTCCAGGTAAGAATCTATTATGTCAATCTCCTTTTTAGTTCAGGCAGGTGAAGAGCTGCAGAGAGGTTCCGGGATGCTCACCTCTACGAATTGAGGCTGCACGTGGAGTACCTGCTGCCAGCGATTGTGCCACATATCATCTCCTCGCCAGACCCAATTCTTGTTGTACTGGGGCAGGTTGGTATAGAACCACGGCGACACCGGCATCATGTATGCCTTGGGAGCCGCGGCCGATTTCCAGGCCAAATCGGAGGCATCTGTTTTGTCAACGGCGCCCTGAGCCCATGCGTCCCAGCTGACTTGTGGGCAGATTAGTCTACGACAAAGGGAACGAGAAAGGAGAGCAGAATGCAGAACTTACAGATGCCGTCAGCGTATTGCTCATCAGATGACTCAAATTCACTGGGTGCGATACTCGTCCATTCTGGGACGAGGAAAAGTGGGGTCGACTGGCGAATGGTGGCCCAATCACTGGCCTTCGCCGTCCCTTCGAACGTAGAGACAAGCGGCAAACCATTCACCGTAAACTGAGCTGGGCTGTTGGCGTATGTGCGGATGGTACTGATGACAGCCTGGGATGACCAAGGCCCTTGGGTCGCGTAGTCGAAGGATAGGAAGACCTTGAACCCGATTTTGGCGGCCGCAGCGTATGCTTGTGGTACTTGAGTCGTGGTTGTCTGGTCGGTGGCTCCGACATTGAGCGCGAATGCGTCGATGCCGGCAGCTTGGGCTAATTGCATGTCATCCACCCAGTCGCTTTGGCCGTAGGCGTCAGCATTGCCAACCTTCATCAGGTCAGTGAGAGGTTCTAGAGCATCTTGGCGTTATCATGACTTACAATAAAATGCGCGAATACAGACTTTGGGCCCGCCATGCCTGCGAAAATATCTCTCTCTTTGTAGATTCCAAAAGTTGCCGTCAAAAGAATGTAGGCGAGCAGACGTATTGCTTTTATATATTCTGAACACTCCTGCCACCATTTCCGCCTCCCAAGACCTGTCTACTATGGTCCCACGTTACGTTTCCTTCGAATTAATTATAGGAAAGCTGAGGTTCAAAAGTATGAAACGTTGAGGCGGTGCACAATCCCGAAGGATCAGTACAGCCCAGTGCACCACGTTCACACCTTGAAACTCGTGGCGATGCCCACCTAATGCTTTCAAAATGCGAACAAGCACGATTAATCATATCTTTCTCCATGACGAACAGTCGGCGCATTCGAAGTCCTTAAGTTTGGACAGCCGTGAGAAGTCAGAGAGGATCCTCCGCGTCGGCGGACTTAGAGGGCCGAGTAAGCCAACATATGGAGTGTTATATGTAACATACAATATAATGACAATGAGCGCATCCGTGACAGGTTTTGCTCGAGCGCATGGACCGTCTGAAGTTATCTAGAGCTGAGAAGAGCACTTACTCAAAGGGCCAAAAGGACAGAAACCCGCGACCCCGCTCAAGGCTCCAATAGCGAAATACGCTACAACATAGTGAGCCGAAAGCTCATAGGTAGCTTAAGGTGCTTAGTAACGCGTCGAACGGACAAGCGCGCGCAATATATTTCCCCACTCGTTCTTTTCTTTGAGCCTTGTATCGATCCACAAATCGACTGCTAGCTTATGCGCATGGCTTGTTCAAAGTGAATCTACAGCTGATGGGCTCGATGATCGTGCCATGCACTTGACCCGCCCGCTCGCTTGGTCGATGGCTGACAATGGTGGCAGCACGTAGCGAGCGGGGAGCTACCGAAGTGCGTGGCGTGATTATCATGCCCACCTAAAACATCCGTGTCGAAGCTTGGAAGGACAGCCTTTATGTAAGTTATAGACGAGCACCGTTCTTTGGCCCCTGCTGAGCGAATTCTTATTGAATCGAGGAGCTCGCAGTAAAGATTCGAGACGGACGGACGCTGCTTCGTTCTCATCTCAGTACTCCGTAAGCTACCGAGACCTATACCTGTAACTGCGATTGGCTTGCTATACAAACACCATCTGCATCATGTGGAGGAATACCTTTGTCTAAAGATGCAGCTGGAGTCGTGCAGGCGTCTAGGCTCAGTATAGACTACGATCTTGGCGTTTGCGGGACGCCTGGTGCGCCATCGGGATTCATCATGCATATTCTTTACAATCAGGAAATGATCAAAGCGTTTCTCTCGCTGTCGGGAAGCATCGACGATGAAATCGGTCGGGGTTATAAGACCGAGTCAGCCCATTACAATTTCCCCGAAAACAATTTTTGAGTCTTCTTAGCGTTTTCTCTCAAGAGATCTCTCTCTCTCTCGCTGCTGTACATTTCACATCCAAAGGGAAAAGACCCAGGTGACATCGTTATCGGTCTTCAAGTCTCCACACGATCTGTTGATTTAGCATAATGGCACATTACCAGAACTTTGTGTCTGCTCTGACTTTTGGAGCGTGCTTTAGGCAAATCTATGCAGGTATCGTGGGGCAATTCCCAAGAGTTTTGGAACAGCTACAAGATCTCAGCTCCTACACCTGCAGGGTGGAGTAAATCATCTTCCATGGCTTTTCTTGTGTGCGAAAGCAGCTGATGTGACCCGACAGTTGCTTGAAGACTCTAGCGGAGCAAGTACTGTTTGGAAAGCCAGGCACTTCGCTTTGCCCCTATGTATGCGAGAATGGTGTTCAAAGCCTTCGCCTCAATGTAGAAATGCTGCAACCTGCATCCTCCCGCGATCCTTACTTTGGCAATCGCAAAGGCAATTTTCAGTCGAAAAATAAATCATATAAGCACATTCGTGCGACCGGGGGCCAGGTTTCTAACGGGGCAATTGCCGTCTCTGCCATCAACAACACGGATGGAGTAGGAGCGGGTGCGGACAGCTACACCCAATACTGCGGCGATGGCTCAGACTTCCCCTCTGCTTCTTCGTGGGTATCATTCGAGAACATGTATGAGACCTGTCGAAGACATCTTGCCGTAGCAGAGACTATTGGTCAAGCAAAGAGACCACTGGCTGATAGCGATCCGCGCAGGTTCAATGACAACAAGCAGATTATGTTCTCGTCTTGTTCTCAGTACTCGCAAGCTAACGACGATGGACCCGAGGTTGGATCCATTTACGATGCGATCCAAGAGGTTGCTGAGGAGACCAAAGTCGACCATCGTTTCATCCTCGCCATCATCCTTCAAGAATCAGGCGGCTGCGTCCGCGTACCCACATCAAACTTTGGCGTTCGCAATCCAGGCCTCATGCAGGACCACAATGGCGATGCTACTTGTAACAGCGACATCACTGGCGTAGTGCAAAATCCTTGTCCCCAAGATGTCATTTCTGGCATGGTTCGCGAGGGCACCGCTGGTACGGATGACGGCGACGGTCTGGCTCAGTGCATCAACGAGTCCGGCAAAGGCGATGTTAGCGCATTCTACATTGCCGCGAGACTTTACAATTCAGGCTCTGTCGACGACTCCGGCGACCTCTGCAAAGGCATTGCGACGCACTGCTACAGCTCAGATATCGCCAATCGTCTTACTGGCTGGGTCCAAGCACCCCATAGCTGCTCTCTAGATGGCTGAATCGAAGTCCGGTGATAGTGTATCGGGTGTCGTCCTTGGCAATGGTCTTGGTTGGGAGATATCGCGGAGTTCAGGTAGTACTATGTTGTCAACGTACGCAGCGGGAGAAGGTGGCGGCGAGCAGGGGGAGAGACGTGTGATTTTGATCATCTAGCCTGGTAAATTGTGTATTTGGAAAGAGAGGAAAAATCGAGGTATACCCAACGGATAGACACTACTGCTTCGAGAACACTTGGCCAATAGCCACTAAAGCTGTTCCTGGGACCAATGCTGTGTGCTTCTCCCCACGCAATGCCTCTGGTGCCCCTTAGCATTCACAAGTTCGACGATTTAAAAATTACATTGTAATTCCTGCTGACAGCGCATTGATTAGATAGGTATAGTACCTCCTTCATGCAGCCCGAAACGCCTATGCTACAGGTAAGCCACCAATCCTTTTGGCCGAGTTTCTCCACGCTGATCCCACATTATTCCTCAGCGTCAAAAAAATAGTCTTCTGTAATGAGGCATGGCGCAGCTGAGTAAGAGGATCTCAAGGTCCCGACGAAATAATCTTGGGTCCCGATAGGTTGACACCCCCTTTTGCTACATTGACAACCCCCCCCTCAGCTAGGTAGATATGGGCTAGGAAGGCGGTTATACCTCCCCACACCAAAAGCCTCCGCACTAAAAGTCTCCTCCACACCCAAAGCCTCTGCACCCAAAGTCTAGAGCGAGCCCCGCTGCAACCAACCCCCATCTACCTCCCTCCCCCTTCTCTGCTGATCTACTCTACCTGTCTAAAACATGCCACGTAGTGCGGCGAATCCTAGCTTGCGAAAAATTTGCGACCGAAAAATCTGCGACAGTATAGGTGACAGCGGCGGTGGCGGCTCCAAGGGGTGCGCTCGGGGGGGGTGCGCTCAGGGGGGTGCGCTTGGGGGTGTTCATGATTGCAATGAGCCTCTACATACCTACGCGGAAATTTTTCTCGGTGCATCCGCTCGCTCTGCCTCACTCAAATCCAACGGTCGCCGGCCAGATTAGAGGGGGGTGTCAATGTAGCAAAAGGGGGTGTCAATGTAGTAAAAGGGGGTGTCAACCTATCGGGACCCATAATCTTTCACCGAATGGCTGCGGCTGGGGTTCTAGCTTACAATGTCCAATCTTACTCGAGCCCTAATCTACTTATTAAACGACAATTAGAGTACTCGTCGTTGAGCGCTTCGATTCTTGGCTGCAGCTCAGGCACATTGTCAACTAGCATGGAGTAACTGTGCAAAAGCGGGGAACTACGCAAAACGTAGAGCAACGGAAGAGGCTATTATTGTTGGATGCTTGGCCCTCGATTAAACCTAAGTCTTTTTCGGTGCATGGCTTCCAAGTCTATAATGTTCACCTACGAATATTGCGAACATGGAACGAATCATGACGCTCATCATGTGGGCGATTTTCGGCCTGTATCAACTTTCTCAAGTGGGCTTTCCAGGCTCGTTTTTTGAGCTGAGATTTCGAAAATATTGTTGAAAACCTTGATGGATCTAAAGTAGCATTTTCATCGACGCTAGAGAGATCGATTGTTCAAACTGTGCTTAAAGCTAGATAGCGAGAATTTCATTTCTTGGAGGTGAAGCTTGCATGTTTTCAGTGCTCGCATCCTTTCGAGACGTTGATCTGATCTTGG
The DNA here is from genome assembly GCA_963556305.1 of Platismatia glauca. Classification (NCBI taxonomy): domain Eukaryota; kingdom Fungi; phylum Ascomycota; class Lecanoromycetes; order Lecanorales; family Parmeliaceae; genus Platismatia; species Platismatia glauca. The sequence goes on along the minus strand of OY745781.1, from coordinate 23,310 downwards.
CACATTTGCATTGTAGGCACATAAGCTGTCCAATGACTTGGATTGTTAAAGATGTAAGCGACTGCCGGAGCGGCAGAAGAACCATCAATGGACCGCAGCGTACATGCAACAACGAGAAACAAAGCAGTTGAGAGACAATTGTGGTTCAAGGAGGATTGCAGCGATGACCATTTCCAGAGTCAGCCAGATACTTACTATGGTTGCTCTCTCGCATTTTTGCACCATGGCCATCACAGCGCCGCGTCCGGCTCCTCACGAATTGGTCCCTGCTGTAATCGCTGAGGGGCTCGAGCTGGTGACAACTTCCAATTTGACCATCCCACCTCTTCTAAAGTACTCAAGACCTGCTTTCCTGGAGTTCAGGGTCAGATGTGACCAGTGCTGATCACTCATAGCACCATTACCGACCCTTATGATTTCCATGTAGAAGGCTCGTTCTTGACCATCGAATTTTACGCTTATGGACCCCCACTCAGTCTCCCGAGAATCGTCTCATGCTGCAGAAAAGCTTTCGTAGAATGCAAGAAGCACGGCGGTCTGGACCGCCCTGGCAGCGATGAGCCAATGGGGACCGACGTACGCATATACAAATCTGTCGATACGTATTTGTACCTTCACCCTGGCGAGGACATGACATGGGGGGTGTTGTGCGATTTTGAGCAGGATATGAGGCGATTCCAAAGCTATATATTGGATGTCCCTAGCCAGACTAGCTTTATTCTGCTCAAAAAAGGATTGGAGGGAGACATTGGGAGCGGGATCATAAGCATGTAACGGTGGATAGGTGAATTCTAGATGCAAGGCTTTTATTTTGCGACTCGGTCGAATTGATTGGCTAATTCAATAACCAGCCTAATCTCTCATATGTGTTCAATCGTGTAAAGTCATTGTGGAAACGTTGGCAGTGTAAGAACGAAAGGAGAATGCACGTTTCAACCCTCCGCGCGCTTACAATGATGGGTGAAAGAGTTATAGCTGCGCTTTGGATTGGTTTTCTACATGAGAGAAAGGACAAACTTCAGCGTCTACTCTTAGTACTATTTCGCGCTATCCTCGATCGAGGCTAGTGAAAGAGATCTCTGTTGCCACGTCACAGGTCACTGTCCTCGACGACTCCTTGCTCGACTCCTCATTTCATTTAAATATAATTGATCAGGTATTGAAACAGACATGGACCAACGACATGCAGGCGACGATGTAACGATAAATCTGGAACGATGCAAGAAGCATTGGCGGCTTGTCGCCGGGGAGTACACTTGCCTAATTAGATTGTAGCGGACCCTGTACCCCACGCCACTCGTCGAGTTGCCCCTTCTGGGTCACTCCCGAGCGAAGCGTGACCAACCACATGCCAGAAACACCAAACATGGCTACCAGACCTCCTGAAGACTGCAGCGCCAACGTCTGATATGCTGGCTGTTAGAAGCCGGCAAAAAAGAAATACTTAAAGACGAGCGCTGATGATCCATCCTCGTGATGCGGTTGGTGCCGCGATGAGCCACGGGTGGAGATCCGTCCATTTCTTTGGTCGACATGAAACCAACATCTGCGCAATGAAGGCAAATGATGGTGATCATTGGTGTTTGTGGAAGGCAAAATTGCGAGTGATGGCATCTTTTGATGCATTCGCTCAACAACGAATGACTGAGTCTGCGTTACTTCAACCTCCGACGTGGCAGGCGTGATATTCGCTTCTTCCCATATAAAATCCAGCTCTATACCGCAGATTCCCAAGCGGAACCACCTGGCCTCCCTCCAGTCTTCCTCGACCTCACCATGCTCTCGTCCTTCGTCTCTGTTATCTTGCCCTCTTTCCTCTGCCTTGCTCCAAGTCTCGCACAAACTCTTTGTAACGGCTACGCTGAACTTTGCAGCCGCCGATACTCGAACATCACTACAGTCGGTACCCATGACTCCGCCTTTGTCGGTGAGCTTCCGCAAGATAATCAAGATGTCTCCGTAACGGCCCAACTCGATGCTGGCATCCGATTTTTACAGGCCCAGTCCCACAAAAACATCCTCGGGACATTGGAACTCTGTCACACTTCTTGCTTCGAGAGAGATGCCGGCAGCGTGGAATCCTACCTCTCAACAGTCAAAACGTGGCTTGATGCCAACCCAAACGAGGTCCTGACAATCCTTCTTGTGAACGGCGACAACGTGCCAATTAGCATGTTCGACGACGCGTACACATCTAGTGGCCTCAAATCATATGCGTACATTCCTACGACCTCACCGATCGCGATTGATGCGTGGCCTACGCTGCAAGAGCTGATCACAGTGGGGACGCGCCTAATCGCTTTCCTCGACGCTGGTGCAAATGCCTCGGTACCATATATCCTGGACGAGTTCACTTACTTCTTCGAGACGCCATACGATACGACCGACCCCACGTTCCCTGAGTGCACAATCGACCGGCCGCCAGGCGCAACTGCAGACGGTCGCATGTACATTGTCAACCATTTTCTTGATCTCGACTTGGACGGTATCGATATACCTGATAACGCTGCGGATAATACAACGAATGCAGCAAATGGGGTTGGTAGCGTTGGTGCACAGGCAGACTTGTGCGTCGGGCTTTATGGAAGAGCGCCCGTGGGGATACTGGTGGATTATTTCGACCAGGGCAATGTTTTTGTCGCGCAGGATACATTGAACGGGGTGTGAGGCCGTCTGAACAGCACGCGCCCTATGTCGAGACCTTTACCATATCGGGGAGATTGTGAAACACGTTCGCGTACCAATCAAATTTATTGCAAATTTTTCCATGAGTGACTGTATTGTAACTTGCATTTAAGATTAAGTAATCGCCGAGAGGCTGTCCTCGGAGTGTATTTGCTACCGCTTGTGCGCAAGCCAAATCTCCCTGGAATATGTTGTTTGTCGGACTCAGCCATCTGCAGGGCAAGTGTCCAAAATCTTTATGTACGGTAATCTCTGTCTTCCAGTTGTCTGGCTACTGCTGTAGTGTTTCCGTAAGCCTCCATGCAGTTTCCTGATTGCTTGAGCAAAGGTAACACACTGATTCCATAATCATATGTAACGACTGTTTGGACAGAACTGAAAAATCTGAATCGCAAACGCCAGTCATTCTCAAATAGCAGGAAGACGTTGTGGACACGGAAATTGCGGCTCGCTAAATTCACCCACACCTATCTCATATGCCCAAAGCGCCAGCTCCGCGTAATTATCCGCATTTAATGAAGACTGGTTCGATCTATAGTCCACCAATGCATGACTCTGCTCAAACCCCGGCGCTCGATCGGCAATAGTGTCCGAGGTCGCCCGTCCTGGCACCCAGGGTCGCAACGTCTGGAGCTGGACGAACGTGCGCAAGAATGCCCATCCCAAGGTCGGCTGGGTAGGCGTCCCGGTGCACGGGGGCGCGTTACGGGGGAGGGTACCGTTAAGCATGGCGGGACAGACATAGATTTGCGCGGTACTGCCAGAGCCAGAGACAGGGTTCGCACCGATGTAGCCCCATGTCGTGGTTTGAGAACTCTTGTCGTTGACGTAGTTGTTGCCCGGTGATGGCGTGTTACACGTGGCGTCGGTTTCAGTAGCGCAGTAGAGTTGGATTTGGTTGTAGCCGAGGGAAGAGTCGGTGGGGAGGTCTTGCAGTGGTTGGATGGCGAAGAGGGTGGCGTTGAACACGGCACTCGCGGACGAGAAATAGCTGGACGGGAAGAAGTAGGCAGAGAGGCTATTGATTGGGGGCTGGAGGGCGGAGATGGCGCTTTTGCAGAGGGCGCGCATATCAGTCATGGCGTTTAGGACTTGGGTTGTTTGGTCTGGACTGCATCCTGAGTTGGGGGCGAACACGAGGCCATAGTAGGTGGTGGAGCGGGAGGACAGAGGGGATGCTGTGACCAGAGATGAGGATGCAAATGTGAGCAAAGGGAGCAATAGCAGACGATGAAAAGACGGCATGATCGAGGCCTTGGAAGTAGGATACGAGAAGTATCTCACTTGCGATGCTATGACCGATTTCACTGGGGTGCGCCACTGCAGACAAGTCTATTCTCCATTTCGGCAGCAGACGACTTGCCTTTATAGATCTTTGCCAAACTATCCAAAACGTCCCAACTTGGTCCGATACAGATGGTCAAACTGCAAGTAAAAGCTGAGTGGTCAGGCAAATGGAATAATGCGCGAAACGAGGCTAGGGCGCTTCTTCCGCCAGGCACGAGTTTCAATATATGCGCGGTCCCACGCAAACAGCCAAGGCATTTTCGACATCATGAGACAACCGTTAGGTTTTATGCGTGGTGTGTTTTGAAATAAGGCTTGAGGGAGGGGAGCTTGAAGTGCAAAGGACATCGGTTGGTAGGGACTGAGCTTCACCGCAAGCCATAAATAAAACAAGGAGAATAACGCTCAGTGCAAACTCATGGCTGAGCATCAAGAAATGTGTGTCAGTTCAAACAAGCTTGGAAGAAGCTAGGAGACACACACGTAATCCTAAGAAATGAAGTGCAATATAATGGACATGCGCAAGACATGAAGCGATCTGGCCTACATGGCCAGTCCTGATGTCTCGAGAGAGCTTGGTATTAGAAGCGTACTTTCTTTTAAGATTGAGAAGGAGAAGATGGTTTTTGAAGCTTGATAGCGAGAAAGAGCGTCCGCTTGGCTTGAAGAAATCGGTGTTAAGTGGGCAAGTATAATGTTGTAAAAAGGGGGAAGAGGGAAGAGAAAACAGGTTCCGCTTCGGCTGAACATCGGCTTAAAGACGCGCTAGTTATCAGACCTTGTCAGCGCATTTCGACACATTTTTTCGAAATTGCAAGTCCGTAATCCTTTCAACCTGCAAGTGACACCAGCCGGAAAAGTCTCGCCATGTCTCTCTCCGACCTTCAAGCGAAGTTTGAGACCTCATCCATTATGCATTTTTGGTGCGCCGGATAGAGTCCGCCTGCGCTTGGACATCGAGGCGCTCCAAACGGACCCTCACGGCTATATTTTCAAGAAGGAAGTTGATGATGAGACTCTAAGCAAAGACGAGTAAGAAAAAGACGACGAGGATGACGCCAGTAATATCCATCAACGGTCGCACATCAATACCGGCGTCTCTGCGGTCACACCTGTACCAATTGCCATCTTCTACGCCAGGTATTAGATCAAATAAGCATCGACTGATTTACATACGGCTGTCTACATTTGAGACCGCTACCTTTGGTGCGCTTTTATATCTGAAGGGTCTCTGGCCCAGCTTCGGATGATGAATCAAAATGCTCGGTTTTAGTCTTTCATCTCCTGCTCAGCTCAACGGCCGCCAACGATCCTGGCTCACCTCCTGCTCAACGGGTCCTGACGCCCCTGGCGGCACAGAATCCTGGGAACCTCTCTCCAATTTTGTTTTGACGGATATCTCTCCATTCTGTGACTGATCAGGTGCCTCGGAATTCCATGCACGAAATAGACGAGACAAAGGAGGCTGAAGAGGCCCCGGATCCAGAATGGTATTCCTAGACAGCTGACCAGCTTGTGACAAGACTGCTCACTGCTGACAATATACAGAAGCTCGGGATCTGATATCCTGCAACGGTAATGTGCTTGCCTCGGAAGAAGAGGCTCAGTAGACAGAGGTTGGACAGTCCCGGCACAAGATCCCTCCAGAGAATCTGCTCGCTATTTAATGCTCAGAATGTTCGCTACTTGAAGGGGAGCGTTTAGAGAATGTTACAAGGAGAAGGGGTGGCAGAGGTACGACTTTGTTGTTGCTCGGGAAGATGACCCAGTCGGCGATGTACGTACTGTGGGAGTGCTCTCTCGGCCTACTGCAAGTTAAGGATCAGCACTTGATTAGCAAGGGATAACCACAGGTGAGGTGACTGCCAATGACTTCTATCATTCCGTGAGGTGCTGTCTGGAGCCTGATCGGATCAGAACCACCACGCCATGACAAACGGAAAAGCTGTGATTTGATGGCGCAATGGATGCCACATAATTCAAAGGGCGAAGTAGACCTCGGAAGGTAATCGAATAATCTGGGTTGGTCGTGGTCTCCAGAATCTCCTCTTTTCTGATAGCAGAGCATCTTGCAAGGTCTTTAACCGCACACTACCAAACTATTTCCAATACATCAGCTCGTCCAACACATCTCCTACGCCTGCTATTTCATACACGTTGCTAGAGTACAAGAAGTTTATGATATAAACCATTCTATGCTAAGCCGTCCGAGTACTAAGTTTGACACTACTGACCACAAAAATTCAGCCCCAGCATCGTTCCAGCCAATACCCAAACGATAATCTCATCCGGAACTCTACCTTTCTCCACCATTTCGCTTCTTTCCGTCCACCGCACTCACGATGAAGTCCATCGCCTGTCCAGCCAAATCACCTCGAAATAAATTCGACGATGTGCCTTGAGCCCGCTCCCTGCGTCGCGACAAATACGGAGGAGGAGTGACCGACTGCTCGTTGATTGGTCCTTGGTCTTGGTAACCGCGTTGCGATAAAGACATCACGTCATTGCTCTTATCTTCCTGGGGAACACGCGGTATCGGATAGAAGGCATCGTGCTCGACCGAGTACCAGTATCCTGGCGGCGCGTTTCCTCCAGGTTCGTCGCCATCGAACCCACGTGTGTGTGCGGATGTCTGGTATTGTGGGGGAGTGCTATCGGTTTGTGGGTAGTACGGCTGTTCACGATACTGCGGATTACTGTGACGCGTCTCGGCCGTTCTAGAGAATCGAATGTCAGCAATCGTCTCTGAAAATATTGAAGGCGACAATGCCGCTCACTTGGCAAGACGTTTGACAGCATAGATGCCTCCGCCTGTCATTATCGCCGTTTTGATCAGACCCATGGCGCAAAGATGACGTTGATTGGTCGAGTAGTGAATCGGAAGGACAGAAAAATAATGGGAATTTACAGGCCAGACGGCTTTTGACCTGGAAACTTGGGCTTGGGGTGTGTCTGTTGCTCCTTGTAATTGGGATGTTTGTTGTTCTTGCAGAGAAGGCAGCAGTCTTATATATTGAGAGTCTGCTGAAGTTGTCGTAAGGATCGCGAGGCGCAGAGTTCTCTTTCCCGAGTCTGCGAAACACTAGCCCTGTTTGGCCCACAAGACACTAGCCTGAATTGGTACCGATCTCGAACCGAGGCATTCGCATTTCGGAGACCGTCGGAAGCCAGCCCGAGAACCTGCCGAGAATGATCCGATTGGTCATCAGCATTGCCGCAGCATTCCGCAAGTCCCTCAGCCACACATACACGACGCCTTGAGTTCGCTGGTCTACGTCTTACAGCGGTGTTGACAATCAAGTGGCATTTCTATGACGCATCTTGCCGCGTTTTTCCTCCTTTCCGGCTGTACCAAGTCACTTCGATATCGTTTCCATCGCTGATGCCGAGACCCCTATGGATTACAAAAGAAAAGTGCAAAAAGCACATGACATACAGCAGCTAGTATTCGCTGGTCGTCACCGACCCAACTACTAATTAGCCGATCTGAGGCTTATCTTTGGCTGAGCGGACGGGAAGCCGAGTTTTCAACAGTCTATGGCCGTATGTACTGAGCAAATGCATAATGCAATATATGGTCCAAATTATCACTACCCTACAAGCAAAAGATGACAGGCGGCACACACTCCGTACAGATGATAACTTTCGACAATCATGTAATCTTCTCGACAAATTCGATCAATCCTCTAACCCTGTGAGAAGCCAATAGCCTGAACAAAACAGGTCCACCAAACACAGAGTTTCGGCTGATCACGCCATGCTATGTCTGTCTCGCTCGCGCAGTATCCCTAATTGCCGACTCCAAATCCTAGGTGCTCAACGCTTTCTTTGCAATGATATAGTAGCGCGGCTCGGGGTCGCAATCTGCAGCCGCTGGCGGGGTGAACAGATCTTCCTCTGTATGGACGATCTCAAATCCTGCCTTCTCCAACAGCACCTTCCAGCCCGCTTTGGTAAACAGCGTTATCAGGACTTTTTCACCCATGAAATTCCACACAATCTTGCTAGCACACTCGCCATCAGCATCGTAGTTCTCAGACTTCACCTGGACGCAATCCTCAGCACCGAAAGTACTAATCAGCAAAAAGCCACCTGGCTCCAACCACTGAAACCAATTGCGTGACATCGTAGCGATCTCTAGATGACTAAGCTCGAAGATTGATAGACTGGCTACGATGCCATCGTAGCTAATCGTGGGCTTATAGTCGAGCATATCAGCCACTTCGAAAGTCCCGGTCGAGACGGCTTTGCGGCTCAGTGAGACCATGCCGGGAGCCATGTCGATGCCGTGGACGTGGCGTCCGCTCTCGGCGATGGCTTTGGCGACGGGTTTGCCGGTGCCGGAACCGCAGTCAAGAACGCGGGCGAAGGCGGGGAGCATGTTGAGGTATTTCTGGACGATCTTGTGAAGGCCGACGTCGTGGCCGAAGGCTGCTTCGTACTTCAGGCCAAGGTCAGTCCAATATTGGCCGTCGAAATTGGTGGGCGCGGATGGCTGGGAACTGTCCATCTTATAGTTGTGGACCTGATTCAATTGTCTATGTTGTGCTTGAGGTCTACAAAGGGACAGCTGGTACCCAGAAAAGGAGAACAACAAGAGTATTGATTGCAGCGCTGCGAACGTCAAAATTGACCGAGTCAGCACTGAAAGATGGAAGTCTGGATTACGCTATCATGGAATTCGAACAATGCTTCTCGAATGAATAGGACCGAATAGAGACTAATGGAGGCTAAGGAATTGAAGTGGGGTCAGCTATGCAGAGCGCTGAAACAGGAAGGTGGTTTTCGAATGTAGCAGCGAGCTAAGATCTCGGATCGCACAGACGCATTGGCCGAGCTTGTGTACAGTATTAGCCTCCTAGGTCCCACCGACCAACAACATGAACTTGTTCGGCATTTGTCACCCGAGTGCATGCCCGTCGCGCTTTGAATAAATGAAACGTGTCTGAGATGTCCTCGTTACTGTTTTTCGTTCCGTCGTCGGGATTTCTGAAGACATGGCTCTGCATGATACTCTATGGTGGCCTCGACATCAGGCGCGAATATCTTTCTTGCACTAGTTGGCAGGATCGCTACGGTGGACTGTATTTCAGATATACATTCTTGTCTGACGGGGAAGACTGTCCGCATGCACAGCGACGGAACAGGCAATTCCCAATGAGGCCTGAATGTTGTGGACCGTGGCATAACCGAAACGCGCAACCAGGACTTCTCACTTCAGTCGCAGGATGCTCTCCAAGATACCACTCGCCCAGCCCACTACTATGCTCGTTGGGACGAGCTATTCACAAATCCCGTACTTGGAACCGTCCACCCAGCTATCCAGGTAGGCATCCAGCCAGCCGACGGTTTGGAACAGTTGGCACACAGCATGTGCTACACCTTCAGCCGAGTGTCCAAAGCTGTCAAAAACCCTGCGCCTGTTTGTCATGCCGATGTTGCGTGCGACAGGGCGAGACGATACCTCGCCGAAGAACCGACCGGCTCGGAATCTACGACGGGTGACAACAAGAAATTGGCCCCAACACAGCAAGATATGCTATGTTGTGAGTTGCAGGAGAAGACCCAAGTCCGTCAACGACTGGACGACGAGATGTTCTACGCCTAAGCGCAGAAATTCTCGAGGCCGAGGCTGAACGGGGAAAGAGGGTGAGCGCTGGAGACTGTCGACCGTTGACCGTCAACCTCTACTGTCAGGCTTGTTGATCACTGGGCCATAGGCCAAAAGGATTCCAGGGTATCGCACTTCATGCATAATACACCCTGTTAGGTCCTATGAGTTTAGGTATTGTCAGGGTCTGGCCTGACAGATGATTGACCGATAGAAATTTTTGATTTGGCTACGGTCGAGGAAACTCCCGCCGCCGTCTGAACCATGATTATGAACTCCCGACGCTCACACAAGACATGGCTATAGACTATAAAATGCTCATTCCAAACTGGTCCACTGTCAGTTGAAACTGTTGGTTTGGATGCCGAAACTGCACCAACTACCAACTGTCAGACCCCAAACTGTACCAATTATCATAAAAAACCAACGGTTCCACTGGTAGTGAAGCATTTAGTTGGTGCACCATTGCCAACACTGCTAGTTCGGAGCTTATCCCATTTTGTAACTTAATCTGCGAGAGCTGACTGAATATAGTTTCTCGCTGAAGGCTCCAAAAGGTCCGCGCTGACAAGGGCCCTTCAGCTATAAAAGTCAGCGATTCTCTCCTTGGTGTCCATGTTCAATGCACAACTTTTTAATGCATAAGCATACACATTCAACGATGCCAGACTTCTCGGCGAACAAACCCCATCTCTCAAAGTTGGAGCAGATCTCGCCCCAAGCCTATGTTCGCTTCATCCTTTGTTTTGGAGTTAGATCTGGTGTTAGTCGTGACGATGCTACACAGATCCTGCGCCAAGGTTTAAAAGCGACAGCAGCCAATGTCCATGTCTTAAATAGCCTCGTTGTTTCGGTGACCTACTCCAATGGAAGGCAGGCCAAGGACCTCCGTCAGGACGATATGCCCATGTTCACTGTCAAAGACCTCACGAATACTAGGCTGGTATATGGCGACATCCGATCGCAGGGGTTTCCCAGCCACATCTTCGATGGCGAAATGCTGTGCCCGACCGGCGTTTTTGCTCTCCCAGGATCTCCGGTACCCGTGTTTCTTGTGCAAGCCAATCTCATCACTGGAGGCATACTGCTCGGTCTTTCAGTCTGGCATGGAGCCCTTGATGGAACCGCTATCACTACGATACTCAGATTATGGGCCCAGAATTGCTGCACTATACAAGATCCGAACAAGCAGAGCTTTGACAACTTCACCTTGTCTTCGGGCGCTTTCGATGAATTGCGATTATCGAAGGTCTCTTGCGCTAAAGGAGGGACAATCGATCATCACCCCGAATTTCTCCTGCTCCCCGAAGCACCGACCGCCCTACCGCCAGCTTTAACTCAGACCCTAAAGACTCAGATCTTCCATATCTCTCCTGACTCCATTTCAGCCCTCAAAGAGCTTGCATCGCCGGAGAATTCAGCCTTCCCTCAAACGGAACATAGCTGGATCTCCACTAATACCGCCATCAGCGCTCTTATCTGGCGGTCTATCATGGCTGCCACATATGTCCATGAATCCCCTGTCCCGGAGTCGGTGTCCATATTTTCGTCGCCGTTGAACGCGCGCAAAAGGATGGATCCACCGCTGGCACCGGACCTACTTGCCAGCGCGTGGTGTTTCCAAGACTCTCGACTGCCGGTGAAATCACTCCTTGAAGCTGAGCTGGCGGATGTTGCGCTTGTGGTACGTAAAGCGACCGACAAGGTCGACGCTGGTCATATCGACTCCCTCATCAACATGATCGACAGCTTGCGGGATCCATCGCTGTTGCTGCCTCTAGCTTTTACGGATGTACTGAGAACGTGCTCGATGTCGACGTCGTGGGCTGCGTTTCGAATGTATGATTTTGATTGGGGAGATGTGCTGGGAGGGAGATGTGAAAGGGTACGGACGGCGGCTAGTGGGATGTTCAATGGGATGCAAGTCGTACTTCCTGAGTTGACGCAAGAAATGGGTGGGGGATTGGAGATCGTGGTTGGGCTGGAGGATGATGCTATGGAACGGCTGAAGGTGGACGCACTGTGGATGAAGTTTGCGCGCTTGGTGTGAGGATTCGAAAATGTGTAGCTATTTTGGTGCGCACGGAGTTTATGGCTTTGCCGCTTCAATGTTGTCATACCCGCAGAGATGGCCTGGTAGTCTCGAGGAGTTTATTTTGGCATAGCCTCTGATAGGGATGGACTGTGATCGACTACCATCTCACTTCTCAGTGTTCAAAAGGTTAGGGTCAGGCGTACTTACTCATGATTCGGTGATTAACTCTACTTCGCTCGAGAGATTATCATTTTCATGGCAATAGATGACAGTATATGTCGTCGCTAAGGGCGAAGCCGTCTCAGGTGCAAAAAATCGAATGACCGAAGAGGCGCGCGAGAGGGGCAAAGAGCGACGAAGATCAGACGGTTAGGCAGGAGATGCGAAGACTTCAAGACTAAATGGTTTGTGACGAAGCAGGATTACTCAACATCTTCTCTAACCTGTCATTGGGCCGGGAGGGAGAAGAATTTTTTCTCGAACCCGTTATCGAGAAAAAGCGAAACGGAGTATAACAATACTCTTCGGTGGGGTCATCGTTACAAGCTCCGCTTTCAGGAAGTGGGCAATCCGACCATGTCGCAAGCTCCTGAAGTCAGACCGAGGGAGATACTGCTCATGATCGACTTGCTGGGGCAGAAAGGGGACATTATCTCAGGCCCCTTGCTACAGCCTCGCTTTCCGAAAGTAAGGTACAATATAGGGTTAGGGCTTTATTAGTGCAGACCTCCGTACAGCACCCCAAGGGACAAACTTTTCTCTTTCCTTTCGTTCCTTTCTTCCCAGTAACGACTGCTATCAAAGTCAAATCATCCATCTCTGACAGACTGCCTGCATGTATAATAGGCAGCGCTGATGCTACGATGAGTACAACATTATTCGAACAAGATGTGAGGCCTTACCAATCACCGACTGGCATCCTTGATCTCACCTACCTGCAACCAGTCTGAACCGCACTTTCTTGTTTAGATCCTTGTTCAAGCAATATCTCCATTCTCCACGCTGAATCCGCCACAGTTCGTGTGACTTTTGAAAGAGATTGGACACCACGCTAATCTCGTCGCACAGTTCCGCACTTGAAAAGTTCCCACACCTCTCCGTTTGGTTCCGCCCAAGCCTGCTTCCACCTCCGAACCATAACATGAATCATTTTCTTGACAGATACGGTAGAATTCCTCGAAAGCTTCGATGAAGGATCCTGTGCAATGCACCTGCTTTGACTTGGTGTCTTGGTCCTCTGTTGACATTACTTTTCATCCTCGTATCAACCTCTCCCGCGGGTAGTCAGATCTCGAGCTCTTGCTTTGCCGACAGTACTTGTCCAGGTATACTGTTGTTTATATACTTCACCCCCAGAATGGCGCCTTCGCTTTGCCTCAACCTTGTTCATCAGTCGACCGCTCTAGCTACTAGCTCTCATCACGATAGACCAATGGCGGCTCGAAGCGGTGACGACTTGAAATGTTTAAGACAAAATTCGAGGTGTCAGCCAAGCTGTCACTTTGCAACCATGGAACGACACAGAGGTTTGTCAGCTGGCTACCATCAAGCTTTTTTGCTTCTGTCTGGAATAAGCCGATGGCGAAATCTACACCACCGACGCTATTCTGCCCATAGCGAGATCGGAAAACGAACACTGTTAGGGTCTGTCTAGCATACAATCTGGTGGGTATAAGAAGGGCGAGGTTTCCCATCTTCTTCAGTTCCTCACTTCATCTTTCATTACACACTCTTTACACACTCTTTCACTTGCGTCTTTTCTGCTCTCATTTCCCTGACTTCTGATTCCGGCAATCAGAATCATCGGACACACTCTCTTTCACACAGTCTTCATACTGATACACAATCTTTAACACATTTTCATACTCGCGATCCCTGTGATAAGATGCATTCCAAGATCCTTCTTATCTCCTTGCTTGGACTCGCCACAGCAGCTCCCCTCGCACAGCAGGATGCCTCGGACTGCAGCAAAGGCCCGACTGTGACCGTCACGTTTACTCCGTCGTCAAGCACCCACAAGACGGCTTCAACAAGTTCAAAGCACACGAAACACACGAAATCATCCTCCGCCAAAGTTGCGTCGAGTCACAAACTTTCATCCATTCATTCTTCGAGCACTCACTCCCAGAGCGTGCACTCATCCATTCATTCATCATTACAAACAAGCGGCCACCACTCGACTCTTTCCTCTGTGCAGTCGACCTCTCCATCAAGGAGCCATTCGAGCACAACATCGTCTCCCTGGCCCCACGCAACTTCATTCTCCAGCACGGTCTCATCCTCAAGCGAGAGCTCTTCAAGCTCGGTACACCCATCACTATCTACTAGCTCCAGCGAGAGATTCTCCTCTAGTAGTTCCATCAAGCCTACTATCTCAAGCAGCTCTAGCTCTAGCTCCAGCCAGACCTCTTCCGGTTCAGTACAACCCTCTTCTTACGCTAGCTCCAGCAAGACATCTACCAGCTCGGTGAACTTCTTCTCCTCGTCCAGTCGTAGCTCTAGCCAAATTTCTACCAGCTCGGCATACCCATCTTCAGCCTCTTCAAACAAGATTTCTTCATCTAGCAAGGTACGTGATAGCAAAGTGGTTCTTCATACTCATCACTATAAAATGCGTCAAATTCCAGTGAATGACGACCGCCCTGTTTACTCCAGAAATAGTTTTTTTCTGGAAGAGAAGCAATGCTGACTTCGCAATCGTGATTAGGTTACCTCAGCAAGTAGGACTTTCTCTTCGACCTCTGCACACCCATCTTCGTCATCTGCCAGCAAGGTCTCGTCTTCGACTTCATCTACCAAAGGCTTGTCCTCGTCTAGCACGCCCTCGCTTTCGAGCTCAGTAAATAGCCTTTCGTCGCGCGCTCAATCAACGGTCAGCTCTCACTCGAGCTCGGGTAATCCTTTAACGAGCGCGCACTCTACTTCCCCGTCTAGCACTAGCCATTTCAATCCTGCCTCAAGTAGTCTGTCGACTGGCTCATCGAGCATCAAGACGACCGTCTCAAGCACCGGCAGCAGCCACTCAAGCGCCCTCTCCAGCACTCGTCCATTGACTAGCACATCGAGCAGCCCATCTAGCAGTAAGGCGACTACTCTATCCAGCAACAGCGAGACCATACAGCCAACCAGCAGTCGCGTGAGCACCTCAAGTAGCAAGCCGGCTTCGTCCTCGAGCAGCAGTCAGTGGAGCGCTTCACCAAGCAGCAAGGCAACGAATGCAGCAAGTAGCAGCAGCGGTCACTCCACGATTGCTTCCTCTAGTGCCTCCTCGAGCACTCACTTGACCGCCATAATTAGCAGCTCATCAATCATCAAAACGACTGCCTCGTCTGGCATGGTCCCGACCAGCAGCTCCTCGAGTATCAAATCTACCGTTACTCCCAGCAGTGTCCACTCGAGTGTCCCGTCGACGAGCCTCTTCTCAAGCAGCAGCCATACAACTGTCTCCTCCAGCAGCTCCTCGAGTATCAAATCTACAGTTACTCCCAGCAGTGTCCACTCGAGTGTCCCATCGACAAGCTCCTTCTCAAGCAGCAGCCACGCAACTGTCTCCTCCAGCAGCTCCTCGAGTATCAAGTCTACCGTTACTTCCAGCAGCGTTTCAAGCATCCACTCGACTGTATCATCTAGCTCCCCCAGCAGTGTCCACTCAAGCGTCCCATCTACGAGCTTCTTCTCAAGCAGCAGCCACGCGACTGTCTCCTCCAGCAGCTCCTCGAGTATCAAATCTACCGTTACTTCCAGCAGCGTTTCAAGCACCCACTCGACTGTATCATCTAGCTCCCTCAGCAGCGCTCACTCGAGCGTGCCATTGACGAGCACTTCAAGCAGCAGCCGCGCGACTGTCTCCTCGAGCAGCCACTCAAGCGCCCCATCGAGCAGCTTTTCAAGCACCCACCCGACTGTTCCATCTAGCTCCCTCAGCAGCGTTCACTCAAACGCCCCATCGACTGTCTCCTCAAGCAGCCACTCAAGCGCCGCATCGAGCAGCATTTCAAGCACCCACTCGACTGTTCCATCCAGCTCCCTCAGCAGTGTCCACTCAAGTGTCC
This sequence comes from Platismatia glauca, assembly GCA_963556305.1. Taxonomy (NCBI): domain Eukaryota; kingdom Fungi; phylum Ascomycota; class Lecanoromycetes; order Lecanorales; family Parmeliaceae; genus Platismatia; species Platismatia glauca. Next base: position 7,640 of record OY745781.1, on the reverse strand, counting down.
CATCGATGAGCTCCTCAAGCAGCGGCCACTCGACTGTGCAATCCAGCTCTTCCAGCGGCAGCAAGGCAGTGACTGAATCCAGCAGCTCGTCCAACAGCAAACCTGCTACGTCGATTTCCAGCGTACCGTCGTCTAGCTCTCTGGCCAAGACTAGCAGCAACTCGATAACACAGCCATCCAGCACGAAATCAACTCTGAGCTCTTCGGGTTCTCTTTCAATCACGGCCTCAAGCACCGTATCTCACTCCGAGACATCTTCGAGCTCAAGCACACAATCAAGTGTAACACCGTCTAGCAGCCAGTCGAGCAGCCCTACAAGTTACCTGTCGTCCAGCTCGCACTCGACCATGATCACGTCCGTAGCAAGCTCGACTACAAGCGCACCATCCAGTTCTAGCTCTAGCATGGTATCTTTCACTTGCACGGCCTCCCCAGCCGCCCAAACCGGCTTCACAGGCCCCAACAAGCTCAACGGGGCCATCCAAGCACCTCCTGGGTGATCCACCTACTTGACTGTCCACTTCCAAGCTGGTAATACCCTCGATACTGCTTTCTGCGCTCAGCAATGTTTGGGAGACGCTGCCGCTGGATGCAAATTCTTCAACGCTTACTTGGGCTACACCAACGGCCAGATTGATGGTACCCACTGTGCCGAGTACACCACCACGTTTGGCTCACCATATGACACCAATGTCGGACAATGGCAAGGCAACTCTTACTACAGTGTTGGCTGCAGCTATGGATATAGCCTGGTTTCTGGCTCCGGCTCTTCGTCTGTTGTGTCATCGACCTTGTCGACGACGACCCCGGCAACCAGCTCCGCGAAGCCTTCGTCCTCCAGTATGCAATCGACTGTATCATCGAATTCCCAGACTTCTTCGGCTCCTAGCTCGCACACAACATCTGCAGTGCCCTCCACCACCAGTGTTACATTCACTTCGAAAACATCTGTAGTCTCCAGCAACATCCAGAACTCCGCTGCGTCGTCTACCTCCAGTGCACCCTCAATCTCTACAACACCTTCAGCCCCCAGCTCTTCCCAGACATGGCCGGTCTCTTCCAGCTCCAACGCGCCGTCAGCCTCCGATGTCTCCTCTACTCGTACGCGGAGACATCGTTCCAAGACGACGCCTCCAGTGCAGATATCTACAATGGATGTTGTCACCACCGAGGTCATCTATACCACCATTACGAGCTGTCCAGTCTCCACCAAGACCCATACCAAGGAAGGAAAAACATCCGTCGAAATTATCACTAGCGTCTCAACTTTCATGACTACCGATACCGTGACCATCTGCCCCAAATGTACTGCCACGACACCTTCATATACACCTGCTACTAGTACTCCAGCTGCTGCATCCACCGCTGCTACTGGTACTGCGATCAACACGCCTTCCAATTCCGGCTCCAGCGCCGTTAGCTCGCCCGCCCCAACAACCATGATGACATTGAAAGCTTCGACTGCTGCTCCCTACTCAACTATGTAGACAGGCTGGGGTAGATACGTTTTGCTGATTGAGACGTATTTTGCGGTTCAATTCTTTGAGGTGTGGCAAATGATTCCTGCTGGATAATGTAACTTGCTCTTCGGCTTTTCCATTGTCGGCGTTTGGGAAGGGAATTATAGATTGAAGAAAGATACAAAGGAATTGGTCGCTTGTTTGTCTTTTATAGATTGTACTAGATTGAAATGCAGTTCTTCTTTACTCACTAAGATTGAAGTAAATAAGCTCATTGACTTTTACTGCAAGGTTCGACAGCATCTCTTACTGTGCCGAATCCCATTTGGTCTTACAAGTATCCAAACTCGCCCAGCCTCATTCATACCCATCTTATGAATCGTGCCAATCAACAGTTCTCACAGTCGCGTCGCGAGTCTTACACTTTGCGCTGTCTTCCATAGTGTAGACCTTGCAATTCTATGCTAAGCCTTGTACGTCGGTAGTTGCTCGGCATTGTCGTAGCGTTTCTGCCAATACACAATAGATGGTCAACACCACGACTTGGAAATCCGAGTCTGTCTGGCGCAATAACGCCCCCGAGTGGCTGAGACATCTATGGAACTTACAGTGGACGAAATATGTCACCACCTATACATGTATCGCCATGCACTTCCAAAGTCAATGCTGCCCTCAACAAAGGTTGATGGTCAGGTCGAGGCCGACGTACCCTTTGGGTCAGAAGTGGCAGAATCATTATGACAGCATCCATCTCTTCAGATCTTTACTGGAAGTAAAGCAAATCAAAGCGGGTTGCTTTTGGGTTGTTATTCTCTTTGGTAGAGGTTTGATATCGGTCATCGATTTTCGAATGAGCAGAAGATCGGGAGCATACCATTCAATTATGGTCCACTTGAGAAAATGGACTCGAATTGCCTTCAGGCTGCGACAGTCACAGCTGCGCGCCTTGTGAAGATGTTTTGCAAAATCTCGATGACTCTCAAACCGTCACGGTGATCGGATCAGGCTATGACTACAGGAATAGGCCAATACCAACACTACTGGAATCTTAAGAGTCAACGACATACAAGGACTGTGGCCGCTTTTCGTGCACAGCGAGGATAAAGACACACACTGGCAGACTCATGACTGCTCTGAAATGGATATTGGTGAACATGAGATGGGATAGCCCAGGGTGAACATTGAAGGCGGCTTCTTGATTAGGTATCATGGTCGCGCGGTCGCGAAAAAGTTGAAGCGCGGACCAATTGCTGACAGCAACCTAAATTCGTTCTCATCGCAACATTCACTTTGACTCGGCGAGCTGTCTCAGTTGAAGAAATGTCTTGTAGCGATCCTCCACTAAGGTACTCGATCCTCTTCCAAGCAAGAGTAAACTTCCTTCCCCATTTTTTGGCAACCTGGTAGTTCGAGATACTGCTGTTTTTGTGACGCCACAACTTTTTACGGACGAGGTGTACGGTAGCAGTTTAGGTACATTAGAGGCTTTTAGATGATTAGATCTGCTAAATGAAAGAAACCGCGACCTTGAGTTTTTTACTGTAGGTCGCTCCACTGTTGATTTTTGCTGAATGGAATGTAGGATGGTTTTGAAGTTCGGCTGATAGCTTGATTATAAGAATTGGTCTGACAGACTGTCTTCAAGATGCTAGGCATTTAAGTATTACTGTTGCGTCTTGTTTCTTGCCCTATATTGGCGCCTGCTTTTCTCATACCATTACGATTACCTGTCAGTGCAGGTCCCCAGCTTTGCTCCCCCTTTTATATGCAAACCTGCAAGGTAATGACAACTTCGCGACAGAGACACTAATAATAAAACCTTCCTAGCGCAGCCACCCTCAAAGCACAATCTGTGATCCCGGGCTTCAACCCGGTATTCGATTGAATTCCTAGATTACCCATCGCCCCCGAAGGCGCATAGCTTCACGCTAGAATCCCGTTTATGATCTAGCTTCGTGTGAGTGGGAGGATTTATCGAGAGTGGATACGATTATTTACGAAGCATTCTTGAAGGAGATCAACGGATCGACAATCGCATCCGAGAGCATCGCGCGATCTGTAGACAGATACTAATTACATAACAAATGTTTCGTTCTAGTCACTCTGAACTTGGTGAATAAGTTGACCAGCGAAGATGTACACTGCACCAAGGGCTGCTCTATATATGTATAGAAAATTAATCGAGCAACTTGCGATGAGTCATTTGGCCTCCCTCGACTTTACTCGATGGCGCAGAAGTGGCTACCGCTAGCATATATATCCTACTGCTGACCTCTCACCGAGCGGAAGTCTTGCTGTCATGAGAAGATCGTGGATCTAGAGGACTCGGATCTCGTGATCTCTTACGAGCTGTTGGGGAAGTCCATACCGTGTCCGACTATGGTGAACGCCGCCTTGAATGGATTGACACAATCGGCACAGGTGGGGAGCGATGACAGTTGCACCGGGTCTTGAGGGCTACGATTCGTTAGAGGAGCTGACACTCACGATCCCGGAAGCCATCCCGGAACGACGCGATTTCTATCTACTTATGGTCCGGCAAGGAAACCACCAAAAATGCTTCCGGTGGGGCTGTACAGCGAGTACAATTCTGAGATTGAGGTTTGACTTTGCCTGGCCGGAAGACAAGATTGATGGTGGGTATATGTATCTTCTGTGACTCATAGAGTAGGAAAAGACAGGAGTATAGCATCAAAAAAACACTGTTGCAAGGCTATGATGTATGAATTCGCCGCCTGGATGTCAAATAGGGATAAGATCAAAGCTGTAAGTCGATGACTGGCAATCTTTACCTAGTCCATCAGTGATGGGCGAAGTTCATTTCTGTTCTTTTAGTATGTACTCTTAATCAAACAATTTCCACTCTGGTATGGTATAGCTGGCATTCAACGCGGGATCGCCAATCTTGTCCATAATCGGAAGGAGCCGCAGAAAGGGGAGAATCGTCGACCAGAGAGGAACATGTGCCGCCGCCAAGAAGAGTTGGGCAGCGGCCCAGCCCGGCGGTTCTGACCCTTTTCAACGCCTAAGCGTTGATCGACCTTGATTTATTGGACGACCGGCTGTTCAAATTTGCGATATTCATTGTGGCTTTCATGGCCACAGCTGAGCTAGCGATCATTAGAATATTATTAATGTCGTGTCGAAAGCAGCTTTGGTCCTTGAACGTCATATACTCTCATCTTTGCCCCTGCACAACTTGCCTTTTATTTCGCTTCCTTTTCTTCCTCATCATTTTCCTCTTCATCATCTGCAAGACTCGGAGATCGCGTGATTGCTTCCCCCAGATCATATCTGCCGAAACTTTGATACTGTCAAACATCGCGTCTACCTCCGATATGCGCACACCGTTTCGAAAACATCTCTCCCTCTCCCCTTCCGACCCTCTTTCCACAGAGCCAGACATGGAGAAAAATACCCTCGGGCCCTCCAGTCTACCTACAATATCCCACCAAGCCCCTCCACGCCTCTTGAAGTTCCAGAATCTAGTGGGCATCTGCTCGCCCACCGTCCTTCGTGCCAATCCCACACTTGCACGTCCCGCCCATAACGAAGGAATCTACAAGCGCACGGTCAACGAAGAATCCAAGATCGGATACCAGTACGCGGTCAGCAACTACATGGTCAACACCTTCTTCATGCTTCAGATCATCGTCGGCGCCGCGTTAACAGCTCTCGGTGCGGCCAAAGGGCCACCGGCCGCCGTAACCTTTCTAGGCGCAGTGAATACAGTCGTAGCAGGTTTGCTCACTTATTTAAAAGGCCAAGGACTACCTATGCGTTTGGAACAATACTTGCACCTACTGCGCACGCTGAGAGAACACATTGAGGCGCGAGAAAGGGAATTCTTAGAACCCGAATGCCTGCTAGATGTCGACGAGGAGGTTGAACGCGTGATCAAGATGTACCAGGAAGTGAGGCAGACAGCTCAAGATAATGCGCCTGGGACACTCTTACCGCCCAGAGGGGCGATTACTAGTCTGCTCAAGAAGCCAGATATCAATCGTAGCGATGTGCCGGCACCGAGGGGTGATCAGACGGCGGGTGAGATGGTGAAGAGTGGTTTGCAGGATTTGGCCGCTTTGAGGCATTATGCTGGTGACGCTGCTGAGAAAGGGGAAGGCTATTTGGGGAGAGCGAAGGAGGGGGCAATTGGGGCTGAGAGTGGTATGGAGCGGCTGAGGGGCATGGCTAAGGATACAATCCATAAGCTAAGTGGCGAGTATATGCATGAGAGACACCCACACAAAGAGACCGAGTTGCAAGATCCTGGACACTCATGACAATCCTGACAATCCTTTCGTTGCGATGGAATTGAGACGTCGAACTCTATCTGACGCCTACGGCTTTGGAGCATATCATTTCCGCAGCCATGCCAAAGAGCTTTGAGACTACTCAGGATCTACTGAGCCGGGCTGGGCCAATGCGCTTGGCCACCCGGCTGTGCTACCCTTCAGAGACTGAAGCCGAAAGCTGTAAAGTTTATAGATAGGAGCTGGCGGCGAGACCCGATAATTTCACCGACGTTGAATTCGCATTGATTGCTATGTCTTATCTTCACCAGATTTAGGAAAACAGAGCTTGCGGTTGACCTCGGCGTTTGCTCTTAGGGCAATGTCGTCCAGAACACAGCTTCTAGGATACTTTGAGAATCATACCAAATAACTGTTGCTTCTACTCGTAGGACCTTAACCATGAGAGGAAAACTCGCCACAGCAGGACTGGGGGTTAGTCGGTCGCATACGAGTATCACATATTCCAGGTTTCAGCTATTCATGGCGATGCCCATGGCGATGGCCATGGCGAGGATCGATGCTATTCATAGTAGGAGACACGTATCCCTTCATGGCCTATATAGACCTCCTTCTTTCACATGCATTTGTCTCTTCAGTCGATTCTCTCTCTCAGAGCAACTGCATACCTTTGTCCCACCCGCCCGCGCCTGTATATTGGGGGTCCGGTATCGAAAGGGGAGTCCGGTACCGAAGAAGGGGTCAGAATCGAAAAGGCGTTCGGGTTTCCTTCAGCAGAGTCCTTCTACGCGTGTATCTAGCTAGTTATTTTGCTCCAGGTCATGTCGCAATAGATATGGGGGTTTTCCCTAGCGCTGGGGTACGAGAATATGCCTGTTCAGGCCTCTATTTGGTGGTAGACCCCGGTGCTGGGACAGCCCAATCACACATACACAGATCCCTTCACTACGTTGATCATGAGGTCGCGAAGAGTAACTAGAGGGCTAGATTCTGCACGTTTACATATTGGCCATGAATTTGGGTGTTCTGATTTGTCTTGGTCCAGGACGCCGGTTCGAAAATTGCGATCGTGGGTCCACCTTTGTTCGTTGTGACTCTTACTCCTCGTGAGGGGGCGCTAATCGTGTGTTGACCGTCAGAGGTAATATCATTACTCTGTAGTTGACCGACAGCTTTCCATATCTCTACAATACCAACAGAGATACAACTTGATTTCGGACTCCCCCAGTCATCCTGACTAAGTAACGCACGTGACACACTTCCTTCCTGTATGCTTCACCACTTCACGCATCCTACATCTACCTTGTCGCCGTTGTAGGTGAGAAGACAGATCATCGGCGATACATCACTTCATGGCTGGCTACTACCACAGCAAATCCTTGTGTATAGCCTAATCCTGACAATGCAGTCTATCTGCTTCGTCACTATGGTAGAGTAAACGGAGCAAGCACTAACGGTGGTGTGTAGGAGGAATAGACTTGGACTGAGTAGGTTTCTGTGTTAGGGTGACTGTGGGAAGTGATTGTACGACGCCAAGCTGACAGACATGCTTAAATAGTCGGTGACGAGACATGCGATCTGAGGCAGACGCCCGGAGGCACGCGCGATGGTGTCTGTACCAAGCGATCTCGGTTCAAGTAGCTTCTTTGAATTGCAATGAAGCATAGAAGAAAAGTCACTCTTCAGGCAACCTCTATATTTCGACTCAGATTCCGTCTCGTCCGCGTGCTTTTCGGAAATCATTGGAGAAACGACAGTCTTGTTTACTATGCGACTTAGGGTTAGGGTTAGGGTTAGGGTTAGGGTTAGGGTTAGGGTTAGGGTTAGGGTTAGGGTTAGGGTTAGGGTTAGGGTTAGGGTTAGGGTTAGGGTTAGGGTTAGGGTTAGGGTTAGGGTTAGGGTTAGGGTTAGGGTTAGGGTTAGGGTT